>VXAY01004937.1:1916329-1959352 GCA_013399855.1 Oxyruncus cristatus | reverse complement strand
TCCTTCATCTCCTGGCATCGCTTCCATTCGGAACACGTAGCTTCATTTTACCCCCCCTTACTGCACCAGCTGGAGCAGCTTCTTGCAGGGTGGGGAGTCTCATGTGCACGCACTGCTGAGCGAGGAGAGTGCTTGGAGATGAATGTGCACTTCCCTCCTGTGGCTTAGAAGGCTATATCTATATTTTTAGGGATTTTTTTTTTTTATTATTGAGGTACGAAAGGAAGATTATGGCACTTGATGATTTAATCAACATAATCTCTAGATGAAACATGCTTATGTTATACTACTGGGAGATATTAATTTATGCTGGTTTGCTTCTCCTAAGGTAAATTAAATCATTAGTTTTAAGACTGGATTAGCTGCACATGTGCCCTGCCTCTTAAAAAGGCAGTTCAGGAGTTCTTAAAGCTTCTTGGCTTGGCATTTCTTGGGAGCCATCAAATCCCTTTGGTGCAGGTGTCATGAAAAGTGGAACTGAGATGCAGCACTTAAAGGTGCAGCCACCATCTCTGTGCTGACACAGAACCTGCTCCTGCCCTGTGCCCCCTCCTTCACCCAGGAGTAGTATTTTACCAGCTCCTGAATTCGGGGAGAAGGGTTTGCCCTAGGCCTAGGGGGGGCCAGCAATTGCTCCTTTGATCAAATCAGTACCTTGAGCACCTGCTGTCCTTGGAGGGGAGCTGAGCTGTTCGGCCTGGGTTGGAGCCACGTGGTTGGTGTCCACACCCGTCTCCCACTGGCGAGAACACCAGCATGTCCATGATGTGTTAAGTGTCCAAGGCCAGGTTGGATGGGGCTCTGAGCAACCTGGTCTTGTGGAAGGGGTCCCTGCCCATGGCAGGGGGTGGAATTAGATGATCTTTAAGGTCCCTCCCAACCCAAACCGTTCTGGGATTCTGTGATGATGTGTTGACTCGAAAACGCACCTGAGCAGAGCCACGGCCCAGGTGTTGGGTGACCTTGGCAGTGCCGTCAGCACCTCTGCACTGGCTGAAAACTCCCCAAAATGTATCAGTGAAGCTCTGTGAGCGCCCAAGAAGAATTAAAAGCAAAAGATATTCACCGGGGTGGGTGGAAGATGTTACAGCTCTTTCAAACAGGCAGGGAGATTGAGACCCGTTCTACCTCTCGTCCTGGAGGGCAGCAGCAGAGCGTAGGAGTAAAATCTGGATGCTTGAGGCCAGTGCCCCCTTTGGAGTCAATGGATTTGGAGCGGAGGTGCTGAGCTGAGCCAGCACGACTTCTCCTCTGCAGCTCCTCTCAGGAATACCTGGTGTGGAGACACTGGCTCCCAGTGTGGAGGTGCCCTGTCTGCTTGGGTGGCCAGCGGCTCTGGAGAGGGGAGCAGGCCCTGCTGCTGAGACAGACGGGGATGGCTCCCTACCACCCAGGGGGAGCAGAAGTGACAGAGGCCCTCACAGCAATTTCGGGGCTATTAAGGATGTGATAATGAGCTTTGCCTGCATCATTTTTCAGCACTTCACTCCCCCACCTCCAGCTCAGCCCATGCATTAACACCTCCATCCCAGGAGGACAGCAAACACTCCACTGGAGCTCTAACTCTATTTATCATGGATCTGGTCATCAGCAGGGCTGGTGCAGGTGAAGAGGTTGAGGAGAGAAAGGTTGCTCAGCTCTCCATCAACAGAGCAGGTGCTGAAGGTGCAGGTTTGATCAAAGGAGCAATTGCTGGTCCCCCAGACCTGGGGCAAAACCTTCTCACTGAATTCATGAGCTGGTAAATAATACTGTTGGGTAAAGGAGGAGGCAGAAAGTAGAACTTGCTGCTGCAGGATGCTCTCAGCCCTCTCTGGGTTCTGTGCTTGTGGAGGATCTTGTGTGGGATGGTCTCAATGCACCCAGGAAGGGCCACATCCATATGCTGTTTGCCATGCTTTCCTGGTGCTATTTTCCCTGGAACAGTCAGTCCTTTGGGCTGATTCTGCACGGCACATCCTTGGATGGTGGAATCTTCCCCCGCTTTGCCTCCCTGGATCCCGGGGCCATCTGCTCCTGGCTGGGGTGGGTGTGCTGGGGGCTGCTCCAAATGTGGGGCTTCGGCTGTGGCACAGCCAGGGGAGCTGTTCCCTGTGGGACAGAGCCAGCTTGCTCCTGGGGGAAACTCCTGACTGCTCCTGTGAGTGGGTTGGCATCTCCACAGAGGGCAGGGCAGGGATGAATTCATGAGGTGAAGGGTGGGAAGCAGGTGTGGAGGTGCCCTGAAGCAGCTCTTTCTTTGTGTAGCTCTTCCCATTGCGCTGCTGGACGGTGGTGCCTGTGCAGAAAACAAGTCCTTGCTTCATGATTTCATTTTTTCTATTTGAATATTCAGAGGCACTTTTTCTGCTGGAATATTTAGAGGCGAGTGTCTCTTTCTCTGTGTAGTGCTTTCGCAGCTGATTTATAACGTGATGCTCTGGCACTGGGATGAAATGTTAATGCAGGAGGACTGATACAGCCAGTTCTGAACTGGGCACCTCCTGGAGGTCTGTAGGCATTTGGGGAATAAAATCAGCTAATAGGGCCCTTTTCCACCCGTAGGTGTGCCTGTTGGTGAGTTCAGACTCTTCTCCATCCCCACCTGGCCACAGGCACCCTGCAGAGGCATCCCTGGGGCTGAGCTCTTGGCCTTCAGCTTGCTCTGATAGAGGCCCCTCTGTTGCTGTGTGATTGTGTCCAGCTCCTCAGGGGCTTTGTTCTGGGGCTGTGCCTTTCCCCTGGGTGACGCCCAGGCAGGGAATGCCTCACGCAAGGTGGAGATCACCTCCCTGCTGCCAGGTGGGTGACCATCTTACCGGGAGAGGAGATGGAAAGATTCCCAACTGGTACCTGTCACTTCTGACTGCAAACATCAGGGATGTGTCACTGACAGAGCAAAAGGGGAGAAATGTTATTTTTGGCTGCATCAGGCTATTTTCTCTCTCCAAGTACCACAGGCTGACTGGAGATGCTGCTGAACGCTCGTTCTCATTTACCTTTGCCTTGTTGCACAAGGGTGAAAAGTACTTTTTAAATTATAATGGGAGTATTTGTAGTCTTTCATGCTGGCAGAGACCTTGCAATAAAAGTGACATGCAAAATGTGTTTTGACTTGGTTTAATATCTCTTTTTCAGGCTGCTGATGCCCATCCTGTATCTCCCTACCATCCAAGGTTTGTCCCGCAGCCACAGAGGATCAGTGTCAGGGAGCAGGGACTTTGCTGCCACAGAGATCTCCACACTCCAGTCCGTGGTCTGCAGCCTGGGAGAAAGCCAAAGCCAAAGCAGGTGGGTTTGAAAGACAGAGCAGGAGAGGTGGGAATCCCTTTCTCCCAGGGGAGCAGGCACGCTGCAAGCAGTACTGGGAGATGCCAGATCCAACAGATGCTGAGCCATCCCCCGTTTCTCCATCCATGCATCTTGCTAACACAGAGAGATCAAACCAAAGACGGCAGGGATTATTTATTGAGGTGTTTGTTTGAAGCTGAATGGACAGGAATCACATTTCAAAACAGTGAAGAAAGAGCTCTTTAGCTCCTTTCCTTTCTACAAAATAGCAGCGGCATCGCGGCGGGGATGTCAGGGCGAATCTGTTTCGCTGACAACAAGATTGTTCTGTCTAGACGGGGAAGCGCCGCTGAACCGAGGGAGGCTGCGGAATAATTTAGAGCCAAAATACTTTACAGACGTTAAATTTGAAAATAAAAACGGGCTTTGACACAGATGCTGCTTGATGGATAGTTCGGGTGCCGGTGGGACGGCGGCTGGCTCTGACGCGGAGCTCGCTGGCGGGGGATCGGCAGGTGCCACTCGGGGTGACCTGGTGCCTGCTGACCTGTCACCTTCCCCAGACAAGTTCTTCCACCAGAGGGGGTCCAGCGAGGCGTCCGGGTGCCTCGTGCAGCTCAGTGTGGGGCTCTCTGCAGGATCTGGAATTCTGCAGTCCCCAGGCAGCTGCCCAGCCCTCCCTGTCCCCTCAGTGCCTCGTCCCCACTGCGCTGCCTGACCAGTGCCAAGGGATGCCGGAGCAGAAGGGGTTGTGTGGGAGGAAGATGAGCCTTGCAGTCCCCATCTGCCTGGAGGGGCTGGCAGCCAGGGCTGTCTGAGGCACAGGGATGTGGTGGTGAGGTTGCAGCCCAGCCAGCATAAGGAATTTACTTTCTTCTGGCAGAAAAAGAAAGATGAAATATTAAAAGCATGGCTCAAAGGCTGTTATATATGTGTGTGGGTTTTTTTTTTTCTTCTGCTCTGCAGTGCTTTGGTGTGTTGCTCCAGCAGCTGGTCAGAGCAGGAGAATGCCAGCCTTCTGGAGAGAGCAAGGAGTGGGGCTGAAAAAAGGGCAGAAGAGGAGGCATGACTCAGGTGGGCTGACCTTGGGGCTCAGGGTGAATGCTGACACTTCAACTCCACCATAGCCTTTAGGATTTCTGCTCGAGTTTTCTGTCCAATGCCAGG
This sequence comes from Oxyruncus cristatus, assembly GCA_013399855.1. Classification (NCBI taxonomy): domain Eukaryota; kingdom Metazoa; phylum Chordata; class Aves; order Passeriformes; family Cotingidae; genus Oxyruncus; species Oxyruncus cristatus. Next base: position 1,954,915 of record VXAY01004937.1, on the reverse strand, counting down.
AACTAAAAACACCTTTTCTTGTCTCTGTCTCTACAGGGGAGGGCAGTGTCCCTCTGATTCAGGAGGACACCTCTGTGTTGACCACTGTCCTTGGATGAGGGAGAATGCAGGTCGGGAAGGGCAGAGGGCTCAGCCAAGGCATCAGTCAGCTCCTCCTGGAGAAGTCCTGCTGGCTTCCAACTTGCCATTCCTGCCATCCTGGTGAGTCCGAGAGTCCCTGAAGGCTTTCTCAAGTGGTGATGGTGGAGGTTTCTCCCAGGTTTAAGCTATTGCATTTGCTTCTGCTGATGAACTTGGGGGCCGGCTGTCGAGGGAGGGCATTGCTGTTGGGCAGCAAGGCATGCTGACAGAGGGGTGCTGTGTCCTAAACTCTGTAAACTCTGCTGCGTCCTGAATTTGAGGCTTCCTGGTTTTTTTTTTCCCAAGCAGTCCTCAGACTTTGTGTCCCTTGGTGCAGCTATTCAGCTGCTGGGTGGGCAGCAGGAGCCAGCATCCCGACGGAGTACATTCCCAGGGAGTGCAGCAGGAAATGAGTGGAGGGAGGGAGAGCTGAGGGCTGGTTGTCTGCCAAGGGAGGGTTTGGAGGGATGCAGTTCAGGGTGTTTAAGCTGTTCCTTCCGTCTCTTCCTTTGACATCTCTTGTCTGTGTCAGTGGGGCTGGGCCCTGGGGAATGTGGGAAAGGGAAGATGCAAGTCCAGCAAGGCAGAGAGTGGGCTTGGGGCAGGCTTAACTTTACACCTCTGCAGACACTGGCAGTGAGGACTACTCATCTGCTGATCAGGGATGTGCCCAAACAAAGCAGGCTGGAGAAATTGTCTGGAGCTCCCAAAATGGGATGAGCTGTGAAATGGAGCTTGACCTTGCCTCCGACTCCAGCTGCTGCCTGGACTCTCATCCCTTGGCGCCTGTCGCCTCTGGCAGGGCAGGATGGGGACAGGCAGGGAGCCCTGATGTCCCCCCTCCCACAGCCTTGCCTTGTGCGTTCCCCTCCCTGCTGCTGCCTGTGAAACACCCTGTGATTAATTACCCCACTCTGCAGCCCCTGAACGTTTATTTAGGGTGTTGTGTTTGCTGCTGCTTTTACACGATGGCAAATGTGCCGTGTCCTGAGCAGGTGGCAGCTAATAGGTCACTGAAGTGGATCACACCAGTGGAGCTGTTGAGATGAGCTCCAGGAACAGGGCAGGTAGAGAGAATGCTGCTGGGAAGGTGAGACAGGTCTGCTCTAGCAGAAATGCCTTGGATATGGTGCTTACGGGAAATTACTCTCTTCCCTGATAGCATCCACTGCTTTAATAGATCAGATTTTCCACTAGTTTGTCTAGCTTAAGCTTTCTTCTCCCTGCATCCTAAAAATTAGTCTAATAGGACTTTTAAATCTCAGAGAGGTTTGAAAGTTATTTTTGTTAAGGGATATCACTTTCCTTGGGTTGGTCAGAAAAAGAGGGTCCGGGGTGGGGTTCAGGTGAAGGACAAAGCCTCAAAAAAGCCTCCCCAGAAATGCTGCCAAGGGCCTGCAGGAATCAGCCCAACCTGAAATAGCCGGTGACCACCCAAGCTGAGTGAAAAATCCCCTCTGCCTCTGAGCATCTTGCTCAGTGCTGCTGTCAGAGGATCAGGGATGGTGCACAGACAAAACTGTTGTACCTGCTTGTCAGAAAACAGAGAGGCAGGTGTGACTCCCCCATCCCTGGAAGGGAGCAGGTTTGTTTGTACCTGCCTGTGATTCCAGTGCAGTGGGAATCTGTTCCTGACAGCCCAGTGCAGAGCTGCCTGTGCTGTGCCACTCCCCAGAAGGAAGGGAAGCAGGAGCTGTGCTGCTGGCGTGGCTGTGCCAGCAAAAAGCTGCAATCGGTTTGCTTTGTGCGGTGCTGTGAGCTGGGGCCGTGCACTGTCCCCACAGGAACATGGGGCTGGGAGTCAGTTTGTTGCTCTGGAATGCTGTTGGGCTGCATCAGTGGGATGCAGAGCCTGCACAGCCACGGGAATCACCTTGTGATGCCAGAACTGCTACATCCTCTGTGTGATGTACCACCAGTATGTGAGGGTGCCTCTGCATGCTCTACAACCAGTGCCTGTAGCAGACTGCCTCCTCCCTGGGAGGGCAATTCAGATATCCCAGCTCCTCCTGTTTGTTCCCTGTGAGGGCAGTGCCGTTGGGTTTTAATGTTTCTGTGGAGCTGGTTTGTATAAACTGAAGCAGGTTGTATTGATTCTGTACAACTCTGTAGGTGTCCTGCACTGGATGTCCCCTCCCAGTGCACTGGGAGCAATTCAGCCTCAGGAATCATCACCAACACCGTTATCTTTATTGCCAGTCCTGCCTGATAAATCTGCTCCCTCCAGGATGGCCGAGCCTGTCGAGTAGGCCAGACCTAAACACACAGACATGCAGTGGGGGAGAGCATAGCTCGTGCTCTGGAGCTGTTTGCAGGGATCTCAACAAAAGGCACTCGAAACAACCCCAAGGGCTGCTTAAAAAAATACGGAATTAACAGAGCTCTTGCACAACCAGCCTTGCGAGTCCCTCCCTGGGTTTCTTCCGGCACGCTGGGGACTGGGGTTCAGGCTCTTCTCAGGTAGAAATGCGGGCCCTTTGTCCTTCCCCTCACCTGAGTCTGGGCCATTACGCTGCACATCCATTGCAAAACTCAGCATGAAAACAGTGGCTTGGGCTGGACTGTGACTTCATGAGCCCAGGGTTGCCTTACTGAGCTGTGTCCCAGGTAAGCAGGAGTGTCCTTCAGTGTCCTGTAGGACAGAGCAGGGGTGCAGGTTAGCAGCATGTGGTGCCCCCTGTCCTGTCACCCACAGGGGACAAAGCTGGCCTGGGAACCTTAGTTTGGAGATCTTTGTCCATTGTGGCATCTTCCCCCGAGTTCAAGTGGCTGTGGGAGCCTGGAGCTCCCGTCTCTCCCACACCAGCTGCCTGGCTGCCTGCTGCTTATGGCAAAGAGCCCTTGTCCTCCCTCCTGCTGAACTGCTGGTACCACTTTTCCCCTCCATTTCAGGGCTGAGTGCCTCACAGGAACATCCCTGTGTCTGGGAGGTCCTGGAGGTGTGGATCACAGCTGGCTTCTCGTGCAGTCAGGACAGCTCCCTGGGCAGAAGCAGCTCCCCAGGCCCTGCTGCCTGCACAAGCTGGTTTCTATCTGGCACATCTGGTAGCACCACAGAGCTGTCCAAATTCACCCGGGTGCTGAGGATGCAGCCTTGAATCCATGGCTTCCTGCTGGGAAAGGGAGCACTTCTGGCTTGGAGCACCTGATGAGAAACAAGTCGGATGCCAACTGCAGCACCTGCTGCTTTGGCTCTTCCTGAAGGATGGAAGCAGTCGGAGAAGGCCCCCCCCAACTTTGCCACCATCTCTGGGCAGAAGGGGCTTGTAGAGCCTGGCAGGGGCAGAGGAGCTCCATGGGGAGCAGGGGAGGCCCCTGAGCCCCCAGCCCTGGGGTCTGCTGTCACCCTAGTGCTGCAAGAGCAGGGCTGGCCCGTGCCCCAGCCGTGTCCCAGCCGTGCTGGGGCTGTGGAGGGGCACAGGGCAGGCACTGCCTGCTGCAGCTGGGCTCTGAGCAGGCAATGGAAGTGCAGAAAGCTGCCTCCCAGCTCCCTTCTGAGGCCACGGGATTTCGGGAGAGAAAGTGACTTTTATAGAAATAAAGGAGACTTCCTTTTGGGTCAAGTGCTCTGGAAACGAATGGTTTTGAGATGAAAGCCTTTTTGCTCTGGTAATACAGACTCACATTGCCTAGAGGGAAGTCTGCCTTGTGCTGGGGTGTTTTTCCCCCTGGGGGCATTGCAATTGCAATTGAAGATGAATTTCCAACATACAAAGGAGAAGAAGAAAGCTGAGAGAAGGCTTTAAAATGTATCAGGGGTTCTCATGGTCTGTTTTAATTTGTCAGCATGTCTCTCTCGCTTGTAACATCCCTTGTTGGGTGCAGAGATTGTTCCTCATCTTCCCTTTGTGACTTGCTCCTTCCCTCTGGCATCTTCATCAATTCCAGGCTCTGGTTTTAATTTTTTCTTACTTTTTTTTTTTTTCTTTTTTCTTCTCGTTTTTTGCACCCAGGGCTGGTTGGCAGCGCAGCAGCAGCTCCTGTGTGCTGTATTGGGTGAGGATCACCTTGTGAATTGGGCTGGGAGAGATCAGAGAATTACAGGATGGTTCGGGTTGGAAGGGACTTTAAAGACCATCTAGTTCCAACCCCGTGCCATGGGCGGGAATGTCACCCACTGGATCAGGTGGCTGAGGGTCTTGGCTGGCAGAGGGTGACGAGAGACCAGCCCTCAGCCCTGAGAGCAGCCGAGTGAAGCCCTGTTTGAAAGCTATGGCATGGACCCTTTCCCTATCAGTTTATCATCTGGGGAGTCCCTTTTGAAAACATGTTTTGCTCCAAGGACTGAAGGTCCTCAAAGCCTGTTTGGCTTTGGTAAGACCATGGGAAGCACCAGGGTGAGTGTCCCATTTCTCTGCTTTCAGCTGGTTTCTGCCCCCCTGCCCTGGAGGGGTGAGGCTCGGGCAGGGCTTTGCTGCTGCTTGGTGTGAAGTGCTGTGAAACCCGAGCATTGATTTCTCAATCAAAGGTGTCTGTTTTCTCCTCGGTCTGGGCTCTAATGCCTGAAAATCCATTTTTCACTCCCCAACAGTTTGCTGTAAGATTTTTAAATCAACTGTTGTGCTTCAGAGCTTTGGGAAGGGAATGGATTCGGTCGAGCTGGCTCGCCAGTGAGTTTTGAACCAGGCAGAGAACAGACAGAGCCTGTGGGGGCTCTCCAGTCTTAGGTGAGACCTTTGCCTGTGTCTCGCTGTGGTACAGGACAACACTGTTCTCCAAGGCCTTGGAAAGCTGTGGGTCTCCCTCCTGTCCCAACAGTGACCCTGGTTCAGCAGGTCTGTGATCAGCAGGTCGTCCTCTGCCCAGGATTTGTGGATTGTAGGCTGAAGTTCAGTATGTCCTGAAAAGATGCCAGAAAAACCTCAAGACTTTTATATGAAAAAAAAAAAAAAGAAAAAGAAAAAAGGAACACTGCGTTCCCACCTGTGCTTCCCATATTTTCATGGCAATCACAATGTTCGTTCCCTGTTTCCAGAACATTGTCTTGTGCTGCTCTTCAGCTGCTCTACAGCTGATCCAGGCCTTGTTGAAATGCAGCTGGTTTTGGGCAGGAGTGGAGCAGCTTGGGGCAGCAAGGATTGCTGCTGCCTGGGACTGTGCTCCTTCAGGGATTGCTGCTGGAGACTGAGCTGGGAAAGCTGCTGCAGCTCCTGCCTTGGCCTCTGCCTCCTCCATCAGCTCCCCATCACCACTGCTAAATTTCAGCTTTCCCCCTTCTAGAGAAGGGTGAATGCCATGGAAAGCCCTTTCCAAAGGAGGGAGCAGGGTTGCTCTTGCAGCCCTGGGAGGTGCTGGTGGAGGTTGCAGTGGAGCAAAGGGGAAGGATGGTGAGGTGCAGGTGACTCCTGGTGCTAATTGTATGCAGCAGATTTGTCTGGAAGCAGCTGAAGGATGCACATCAAGGATGTCTCAGCTATTCAAGTGAGAAATCAAATTAAACTTTGCTTCAAACAGTGGAGCTGCTCCGTGCTAGGAGTTGTGTCGGATCCATTAAGGTTCCTCCATGCCAGGCCCCAGGGAGTGAGTGGAGAGGAAAACCAGAGCTCAGCGTCGGGGGCTGTGTTTGCTGCTCACCTGGACATGGGCAGGAGAAAAGGGGATTAGTGCTTTAACCTTCAAGGTACCTGTGTGTGGAGCAGGGAGGGGGACACTGGCTGCACAGCAATGCCAGTTCTGTGTGCCAGGGGATGTGTGTCCATCTCCTCGGGGAGGACTGGACGACAATCCCAGTGAGCCGGAGGTCTGGAAAATGCTGTTGTCCCAGTTACCTGATCTCCCATTAACAGGCTGGGAGATGGAGTGCATTGGGAGCCCTGGGGTGTCTGGGAGGCGGATGGGAGGAATCTGAAGGAGAACCAAAATATCAGCATCACACACAAGTGTGGTTCTGACTTGCTTCTCATCGGGCACGAGCCCATGTGTGCTCCAGGCAAGGAAAAGATCTGGACAACACATTGCTCCCTGCACAGGGACAGATTGCTTGGAGGCTGGATGGAGCAGACTTGGCATGGGAGAGCCGGCAGGACGGAGGAAGCTGCCAGGGAAGTCGTCTGCTGGGAATCTGTGATGTTTGGCTCCAAAATGATTTCCCCACATGGCGCCAGAAGCTCTGGATGCTCCCAGGTAACCAAAGCTCATCCATACTGGCTTCTCACCGTGGTGGGACACACCAAAGAGCTGGCAAGCCATCAGGAGGAGGAGAAGGGGGAACACTGAGCTTCCTGCACTGCAAATGCTGAATGCCAGAGGGTTCTCTGCCTCATGTGCGCAGGCCTGGGCTGGACTGCTGCTCCCTGATTTGGTTTCTTTTCATTCCCAGTGCGTGTAGTGCTCTGCCTTAGAAGCACTCAAGTGCCAGCTTGATATTTAGAAGCCATTTGCAGTACTGCTGCTGTACTGGCAGGAGAAATTGGTCTGACCCTGGGATGTGCGTGTCCTGGTGCTGGAGCATAACAACCCCAGAACAGGCAGGGCTGAGTCTCCTCAGGTGTCCCACCTACTGCTAGGGCTGGATTAGGGCTCTCCAGCCAAGAAAATGTCTGTCCTTCTTCCTTCTCTGTCGTCTTATAAGGATTTTTAGGAATTTAAGATGCTAAGCCTCAATTAGGCAACACTTATTAATTTCCGAGATGTAATTTATTTACAGAGTGTTGCCATTCGCAGCAGTGAGTGCTGGTAATTGCTGTAGTTCGCTTTCCAGGCTGGCATGTGAGAGACTTGAAAAGCCTGTGAATGTGACTGCCAGGCAGGCAGGGCTGGCCCTGGGTGGATCCTGCCTTCCAGGGATACGAGGAGCTGAGGAAGGAGCTGACCTGTCACCCAGGCAGCCCAGCTTTGCTCGGAGCAGTGGCTGTCCGAGGGCATGGGAACAGGCCAAGGGGCAGGAATGCCATCCTCACTTCATGGCTGTGGTAACCCCACCGTCCCACGGTGCCTTTTGCTGTCTCTGCCCTTTGTTTCGTTTGCCCCAGCAGGACATGGGTGTCCTCATCCTGCTGCAGAGCTGCTGCCAAGGCTGAACAAGCCACCTCACTGTAGATCTGAGGGCAGAGCCGCAGAAAATCAATCAGGCCAAAGAAAATTAGGTGCTCCGCGCTCGTCCTTCAAGCCAATAGCACCAGGGATGGTGCCTTTGCAGTGTGATGGCTCAAGGCTGGTTTTTTTCCTTCTCTCCCTGGCACAGGCTGTTGCCTGGAGCTGCAGAGATGCTGTGCTGAAGCTCTGCTGACACGTAGCCCCGTGACCAATTCCTCTGAAGTTGGCTGAGCTGTTTACCTGTGAGACATCAGCTCCTCCGGGATGAGCTGGAAGAGGGGCAGAGCTGCCCTGCAGCCCCGTGCTCGGAGAGTGTCCAAACAGGACAGGGAGACTTCAATTCCTGCAGCCTCCATCCAATTTTATCTCCATTTCTGTGGCTGCTGGGGCTGGGTTGAGGGAGGAGATCAGCCTGCTGTGTTTTGGGGATGGGGAAGGTCCCCCTTCTCCCATTCATGAACCAGTGGGCTGTGTCTTGCCACCTAGACGAGCAACATCTTTAGGAGGGTCTCCCTGATGGCTCTTTGGGGAAAGAAGTTGGACATTCATCAAAGTAAATCTCATCCAGTGTCAACCACTGCCTTCACCTTGTTATGCTTCCCAAGGACCACTGGAAAATGGAGTAGAGCTGTTCCCCTTTCCCTCACGTGGGGCTGGGGTTCACTGGAAGTGAGTGTGTTTGCATAGGATCTGTGCTGAGGTCCTGGTCTTGGTTTGGCTCCAGAGGCACTGCTGAAACCCTCATATTTCATGCAGACTTGGACGAATTATTGCAAAATAGCCCAGTTGTGTCCTCTGGCAGCCTCATCCCTGGTCAGACCCTGCTGAGCCTGCCAGTGCAGCAGTTGTTGTACACGAAGGATTTTGCCATCGGCCATCACCTGCAGTTGAGCCTGGTCTGCAGTTCCTGTTTGTGGGCACGGGAAGTGTTCTGCGCTCCCGGGAGCGGGTGCTGAGTGGTGCCTGGATGGATTCTCCATCTGGCATTCTGCTGGGCCGTTTGTCACAGGGCATCTTACAGGAAGAGCCTCTGATGCTGCAGTGAGCTCTGTGCTGGGGGGAGAGTTGGGATAATTCCTGGGAGCTCGTGCGGGCAAATCCTGGCTTCTCAAATGCCTGGAAACAGTGAGTTTGGACTCTGCCTGCCTGCTGTGATGATCCTCTTTAATATCCTGGTCCAAGTATCCGTGGAGAAGCGTGACCTGCTTCTTCCTAGGCTGAGCATGCCAGGGTGCTGCCGAAGGGTTTCTGGTTTTGTTTCTCGAGCCTGACCTCTCCCCTGTGCACTTGGCGATGCCTCGTGATGTGGTGAGCGGGGGCTGCAGGGACCACGTCTCCTCTCTCCATGGCTGACCTGCAGAGCAGGAATCTGGCCCCGGAGCATCCCCTGCCCTTTGTAGGGCTCGAGTTCAGACGCTGAGCTGGGCAGCTCCTGGAACATGAAATGCAAATGAAATGGAAAGCTGAGGGGCGAAGGGGCTGCTGACTCCTTCACTGCTGGGCTCTGCTGCCTGCAGGAGAACAGTGGCTGTTGCTTGTGTTCTCCTTCCCTGATTAGCCTGGGCAAGGCACCAGCAAGGTAAAGGAAGGCAGTTTCTTCAGCTTGTGCCGAGATCTTGTTCTGCACTTCTGTGAAGCCAAAGGGGAGAAGGGAGCAGCCCAAGCCTCCCGGAGCTGAGGCACTGTGGAGTTGTACAGCTCCATACCCCTGACAGCCCTGGGGGAGGCTGGAGTGGGCTGAAGAAGGGTTACCCAGTCACGAGGAAAAGGGGCAATTCTTTGGAGTTTTTTTAATTTTCAGAGCCAGAGTCCTGGCTTTCTTCCAGCTCCTGCACCGTGCAGGTGGCTGAGGAGCAAGGGCTGTGGATGCAGATGAGTTGGAGGGGAGAGCAGGTTGGACATCAGGGTTAGCAGGTGGGTGGAGAGCAGAGTGTTTGCCTTTTTCTCCCTCTTCTCCCTGGTTTGAGCTGTTTTCTGTGTGCACAAGCAAAGCAGAGCATGGTCTCCTGAGAATGATGGCAGTGGTGGGGGTGATGGTGGAGGTGGATGCTCCTGTGGGCCAAAGGGCAACAGGGGTAAATGTCTGTGCTCCCAAGCTCCAAGGTTCCTTTTGGAGAGCCTTGGAGATGGCTGGTTAAGGTCTGTTTTGTCCTGTGATCTACTCTACTTATCACTCCCTCTATACCTCTATACCCTGCCCTGCAGGGCTGCACGGTCCCAGCCCCACCTGATCCCAGAGCCTTCAGCCGAGTTGTGGCCTGACCTCAGTCTCTGCTGGGTCTCCTGACCCTGAGAACTGCTTTTGGGCTGTGAGATCCTCTGGAATCATGCAGGAGTAACCTCAGCTGGGAGCTGGTTCCTGGCTGGGGCTGAGGGTCCTGCTGCCTGTTCCAGCAGGGGGATATTTCCCTGGGAAAGGGCTGATCATGGACCAGAGTTTAGCTGCTCATTACTGCAGTGGTTTGTAGCCCAGCTTTAAATGTGGGTCGCTAATGAAAGGCTCTTCTGCAGCCCATTGCACTTTGCAGGAACAAGTACTGGTGCTCTTTGGGAGGCTTTTAAACCCTCTGCCCTCCGTGTTCTTCAGCAGCCTAAGCCATGTGCATAGTGAACCCCTGACATGGAGTTGGACTCCTACGATAACAGGGAAGTGTGAGGTTGGAACAGCCTGAAATGAGAGAAGCAAGAGAGCTTATTCCTTACGGTGGGATTCTTTCCCCAGGGAGTCGGGCTGGTGGGATCCCTTGGTTTGGCTAATGAGTGAGGGCTGGGATGGGAGCAATTAGTGTTTTACAGCTGCTTCCCCATGGCCTTGTCCTGTAGTTAGATATTGGGAATATCAGTCTGATCAGAAATGATTGTGACTGCCCAGAAACCATCGGCACTGGCCGTGCCATGAGGACAAGACCGTCACTGCTGCTGTGGGGTATATGGGTGCGTGGGGAAGCAGATTCCATGTGCTGCCTGGCCACCTCCCTCCACCTTGTGCTGGCAGACCAGAAGGGATGTGAGGCTGGAGACCCGTTCACTCCCCAGCAGACCCATGGAGACGTTCCTGGCCTCCAGCCCTCGGCTGACAAGCAGCCAAGGCAGACCCTTCCCCAGGCACATCCCTGGCAGCAGCCAAGGCACGGCCCTGGACATCCCACTCTCCTCCGTGCTAATCCCATCCCTTGTCCTCCACTTCTCCCCAGGGAGGCTGCAGGTGTGAGAGAGCGGCTGCTTCGTTTAGGGCTGCACGGATCAGCTCTCACCCTCGGGAGCAGCTCACTCTGCTTGCACTGGAGGTGAGTGTGGCCGTGTCCTCCAGGCTGTCCAGCTCCTGGCAGGGCTGTGATTACCCTCAACACACCCAGGCTGTTCACCAGACACCTGCAGACACACGGAGAACACTGTCTTTTTGTGTGTGTGATGCCTCTTAGAGCTCTGTGGCATCTCCAGTCCTGTGAAATCTTCCAGGGTACGAGCCAGAGACAGTGCTGTGACTCCAATACCGTGTGCAGCACAGGGCTGATTGCTCTGGGCACGAGCACAGTTGGACTCTGGTGTTGCTTCTAAAGCTGACAATTTCTAAACTTGTTCAGCTTTCTCTGCTGTTCGTGGTTCTCTGTAGCTCACCCCTGACCTCCTACAATAGACCCCCCGTTCCTGGCAGTGGTACCGTGGCGAGCATCGCAGGGACAGCACGATGTCGAGACCTACCGGAGTGGTAATAAAGGGCTTAATGTGGAGAAAAGGAAATCCTGCCCCTCCAGAGACCTTGTTGAAGAACCCAATCTAATTAACCTCAGAGGTGATTGATTACAGCCTTGTTGTGTGCCAGCAAAGAACCCAGGAACAGTCTCCATCAGCCGTCTTTCCCCTTGGAAAACCCAACCAGACTTGCAGCCAAGAAGGGCTGGAGCAGAGCAAGGCTGGAGGAGCCTTGCCCATCCTGAAGTTTGACTCAAGGTGCAGGGACGTTGTTGCATGGCTCCAGGCACATTTCTTAAGCTGGCAAAGCTTCCTCAAAACTCCCTCAAACTGCTTCTTCAATGGACCCAAGTGCCTCAGTTTCTCCAGGCACCTGGTCTCTGCTCCCCATGGGGTTTGTGTGAGGAGCTCGTGGCAGGGTGAAGCAGGGGGGTCTGAATTCTGGATGGCTTCTCTTGCATGTTGTAGCCTGGGTCTGGCAGGTTCCTGGGCAGGGTGAGGCTGCCAGAGCAAATACCTGCTGTGTAGAACGAAGTTCCTTGTGTGTCCCAGCTCCTGAAGGAGAGATGTAGCTGAACCCAGCGTGAAGCAAGCACGGCAGGTGGCTGTGCCCAAAGAGGGCACTGCCGTGCCACATTTCTCCCCAGCCTTCCTCCCTTTCCAGAAAGAGGCTTCCCCAGCCCCAGCTGCTGTCTGGGAGCAGGGCTCTCCCCTGCAGAGCTCAGTGGAAACAACAAACCTCAAGGATTTCTTGGAGGAAAATTGTCTTGGCTCGTGATAAGGCACATTTTTTTTTCCTTTTTTTTTTTTTTCTGAGGTGTAGCAATTATGTTAAATAAGAAGCTGTCACCAAAATGTCTGTTCTGCCTTCTGGCAACCTGCCCTTCTCATGAGCTGAGGCAAAAAAAAAAAAAAAAGCATAAATCAGATGTGCTTTTCCTCTTGTTTGCATTTCTTCCTTGCTTGGCTGTCTTGATTCCTCACCTGCAGGGAAAGCTGCGGGTTCATCCCACTGCTGAGGGTCCCCTGAGCTCAGCTGGAGCTCTCAGTCCATGTGTGTGTCCCCAGCAGTTCCTCCTTTGTACCCACCCTAGGGTGGCTTCTGCAGGAGAATTCTCCTGGTTAAATCTTGCTTGTAGAGGGAGAAAACTGGGGAGAAATAGCTTGGGAAGCCTGTTCTGCAGAGAGCTGTCAGGGAAGGGATCAGCATTCCGAGGCTGCTGCACTGCTCCATAGGAGGAAAAGCTTCAAACAGCAATTAGCCTGCGCTGCCATTTCCAGGGAAACAGCTCTTGGAGAGCCGGACAATGGGCTGCAGGAGGCAAACAGGTTAAAAGCTCTAATTCTGGCAGGATATATTTAGGTGGGCTTTTTTTCCTTTCAAAGGACGGTAGGTTAGAAAGGCTCCGACTCCTTTAAATAGACTCTCCTTCCGTACCCAGCTCCGAGCTGCGTCAGGAGCTCTGGCTGTTCCCTTCCACCCCTGGTGCTGCTGACAAGTCCCCAAAGCCTCAGCACTGGGGTGTCTAAAACCTGCCTTCCTGTCAGCAGCAGAGGGCCTGAACTAAAAGGGTCTGGTTTCCCTCGGCAGCTGCCACAGGCAGAAGTTCTCTGCTGCTGCTCTCTGGTTATTTATTCTCTTTGCTGAAGTGTAAAAGGTAATTTAGTCTGGGTTAGTGCAGCACAGTGCAAACCAAGCCAGAGCCGTGTTCTCCTGGCACCCTGCTCTCGGTGCCATCCCTAAACCCCTGAATGTCCCATGTCCCCTCTGATGGCGTGGGTTGGGGCATAGGGGCAGCTGTGACCTGCAGAGGGGAGCTGATGTCAATCAGCCACAGCTGATGGCAGTGATCAGCTCTGGATGTGTGGGAATGAATGTGGAGCTTGTGTCCCAGCACCTCCTGCCAAGGCTGCCTCCACCAGGGCCTCCTGCTGCCTTTGGTGGCTGCTGGTGCTGCATCCCAGAGCTGGTGCTCCTGCTGAACATACTCACGGTTACTAAGTCCAAGGTTATCACATTCTGGATGTTTATAAATTATAAAGGAAAGAGACTTCTTCCTTAATCCCCTGAGCTTTCTCATTCCTCCAGAGTGTTAGCTAATACATTGTTTAAGCTGTATGTCAGCCCTGCTTCTTGCCTACTGTGGATGAGGCTGGTTTTCACATCCTTCCTTTTCCCATCAGCGTGTGACAGCTCAGGTGGAGCAGCTCTGTGATCAGCCCTGTATAACATTCCCACAACCCATGCAGACTGACCAGTACAGCTCTTCAATAACTGTGTTTTTTTCACAAGCACTCTTTGCCCTGGATAAATTAGGCAGCACATCTTCAGTCATAGGTAACAGAGAATGTGGAAGGAGCAGGTTATCACCTGGGGGTGATAACCAGGTCTCTCTCTCACCCAACAGGGCCTCTTTGCCTCCACCACAGTGGGCTGCAGAGATGCCAGAGCAAGGAATTGTGCAGTCCAGAAGGAGCAGGGCTGCTTTGTAACCATCCCATCCTGAGAAGCACACAGATATGCTCTCCAGCTACTGGGCTGCTTCTTGAGGTAGGTTGGTCAACGTTGGCCTTGCTGTCTAGGAGCTGTCCTGCTGGTGTGTGGGCTGTCACCCTCTGAGCCACGAGCTGCTGACACACTTTGGCTGGTTGGGTGTGTTGTGCTTTCCCAGATCCCTGTTTTCCCTTGTGTGGGACAAGTTCCTTCCTTGCTGGAGCAGGGCTGGGCTGGGCAGGCTGGGATCTCAGGCATGATGCTCCTAGGCTGGTGTTCACAGAGGAATGAGAGGAGCTGCCAGAAGCTTTTTCACATTCTTTGCTTTGGTGTAACTTGGCCTGCTCATTTCCCCAAATTTTACTGCTCTTGGTTTACTCTCAGTGTCCCTGCCCATGGCAGTGGGGTTGGAAGTAGATGATCTTTAAGATGCCTTCCAGCCCAACCCATTCTACGATTCTATAATTCTGTGGTCTCCTGGCAGCCATTTCTGTCTCCCTCTTCCTGGAGCCACTCTGAACTCCCTGCTTGGATGTCACAGTCCTTCCACTGATGTTCACATCTGCTCCCTGCTGCTGTGCTTGGCCTGTTCCCTTCCTTCTGGTGCCACGAGCCCAGCACTCCTCTCCCGGTGCTCTCCTTGCCTGCACAGCTTGTTCCCAAGCACTGCTGGAAACCTTTTCCCCCCCGGAGCAGAGCCCACCCGTGGGGGAGATGCTGTCAGGCTCTGCCCACACGCCCTGCTGCGGGGGCTCCATGTTTGCCCCCCTTCCCCGGAGCCGTGGGGAGGGCAGAGCTCTGCCGTGCCGGGGGGGATGACGAGGCCCCTTTTGTTCCCGTGGCTGGGTGGGAGGTGGCACCAGGGCCCCGGTGACTCAGGTGAGGGCTGTGCCGTGCCGTGAGCTGGCAGCTGTGCCAGGGCTTTTTGGAGGGGGCACGGTGAGAGGCTGCATCCTCTTTGGCTTCCCAGGAGGGCTCAGGGCAGGCTCCTGCACACCTGCCCTCCCTCTTGAAGGGTGGGGAGAATTTATTGCTACTTATTCGTGTGGCTCTTGTGAGGTGTAGTCTGACAAGAAGATAGCTATCTCTGCTTGGCTGTTGCTTGCACCTGTCTGTGCCCCACGAGCCTCGGTGAGGCTCTCGTCGCCCTCCAAAACCCCTTTGCCAAATAGCCGTGGGGTCAAAGTGTGCTTTGCCCTGGCAGAAAGGAGCCTCTGGCGCTGGGTCCTCTCCCCGTGGCTCCTTTTGGCCGTGTTCAGCCTGAGCAGTGTTTGTTGGCAGGGATCCCTCCCTGCACTGCTGCCTGTCTCGTGCTTGTTCATGAGAGGAACAAGCAGCACATGATGGTTTCTGAGATAAATCGGGTTCCCAGGTGTCAAGAGAGAAGGAAAGGAGCCGGAAATCTGAGCTTCAACTGTCTGTAACTCATTCCGGGCTTTGCCAGAGCAAGACCTGGCTCTGTGCAGCTGCTTATCAGCTGCTGTGGTGCCCGATTCCCTCTGCCATGGAGCAGAGAGGTGGGAAAAAGCTTTGGCAAACCAACTGTGCTTTCCCCAGGGGAAACAGCGCTGGGTGGGAAAGCGCTTGGGCGCAGCTCTCCAGCTGTACCCACGGGGTTGACAGCGGGAGGTGGGACTGACTGAGCAGGGCTGGAGGGCTGGGACGTGGTGCCTCGGCAGGGGAGATGTTGGCTGTCCAAGAGCTGCCCCTGTCCCTCACGTCCCCGAATGAATGGGGGACTGGCAGGTTTAAAACCCGGCCCTGACTCCAGAGCCGTGGGCAGCGGGTCTGGCGCTGCCGCCTCCCTTAGAAGTTGACTGGTTTAAGCTGCTTCAGGCTTATCCACCACCAGTATCGCTGGCCAGCCTTGGGGACGGTGTGACTCAGGGTCCCTCGGAGAGAGGGCCAGGCTCCTGTCCCTCCCTGCCCGTCCTGCTGCACAGGAGCACCCAGCCTGCTCGCCCTGCTCGCTCGATTTGTTTTGGTCCGTGTTCGCCGAGGATGAAGTCACAGATATTTCTGGGCAGCGATAGGATCTCACCAGCCAGCTCTCCTTTAATAAGATCCCAGGCATTGGAGGTGCCCCATTCCCTTATCTCCCCTCTGCAGATGGATGTTGCCCCCCTTTCCCTCTCTCTCACTCTCCAGACTGGGAAGAAGCAGCCAAATCGCTGCCACAGCCCCTTTGGTAGCCCATAAATAAAACAGGAGACTGGAAGCTGAAGGAAGGCATGAAAACAGCACTGCCCATGTTTCTGTGGCTCCCAGAGCCTCCTGGAAGCTGTCTCATGAAAAGGGAATGTCCCTAGCCAGGGAAGCGAGTGTTAGAGCAAGTCTGCTGGCCAGAGTGTCCACTGTGAGCCAAAAACTTGGAAAAATAGATGGAAAGAGGGAATCAACAGCACTTCATCCAGTACAGAGCCTGGAAAATGCAGAAATTGCAAAGGGAAGGAAGATTGCGAATTCAAATTGCAAAAGATGGGATGAGAAACTTGGGAGGAATTACTAGCAGCAAGGAGAAGGAGCTGATTTTTAGTATGTGGAAAAAGAAAAAAAGGTGGGAAAGAAAAAAGTTCTCAGCAATGCTATTGGAGTAGTAAAAGCCAGGTGTGTGGAGAAGGGACAATGCCTTCAGCCCACGTGACAGTGACCATGTGGGAATCTGTCTCCATTCCTGCCGTGGTCAAGGGCCCCATCAGCAGCATTTGGGGAGTGTAGGGGGCTCAGGGTGGGCAGATCCCCCAGTTCCTGCCCTGGGGCTGGGGAGGAGCGAGGAGCAGCAACCTGGATCAGCCTGAGCGGTGCAGGAGTTGAGCTGCTGGGTTCCTGGGAAGCGGTCGATGAAGGTTTTGTGGGAGGTTATATAACGATTGACCTGACAGGAACGGGTGGGATTGAGGCCCAGAGCCAGCTCAGCTCACAGCTGGGTCAAGCTGTGGTGCTGATATCACCACTGTTTGGAAATTTATACTTTTCTTCGATCAGAAAGTCTTCAACTTTGCACCCTGCTATGGAAATCGGTCTGGGCTGCACCTCTGTGCTTCCCCACGGGGCATCCCCACTCCCCAGGCCAGGCTGAGCTGCTGTACCAGCACTTATGGGGCTTTCAAAGCCGTTTTGGGTCTGCCTGCTGCTGCCAGGCAGTGCCACTACATCTCTGAACCAGAGGAGCCCCCTGTCCACAGGGCTCTCTGCCATCCCTCTGTGCGATGCAGAGGAACCCACACCCAACTGCCTTTAAAATCCCCTGTTGCTATGACAACTCCCCAAGCCTGGTGCTGCCTCTCCACTCCCAGGTCTTGCATCCCCACCGGAGGGCTGTGTGTGTACCTCAGTACGTACACGTGCCTGATTCCAGCTTTCAGAGGTGGCTCATAATCCCCTTGGAGCGTCAGTGGAATCTCTCCTGAGCTGGTGAAGGGTTTACTTGGAAGGTCTGGTAAGGAGGTTAAGGAGAGGCCAGCGGCCGCTTGCCCCTGTGCCGAGCACTCCGACAGCTAAACTTAGCCCCTGAGTCACTAATGAGTCAGCAATTCAGGGCCAGGAAATCTTCATTTCTCTTTTCTTCGTGTTTTTTAAACAGTGATGCACCCCAGGCAGGCTCCAGGTTGGATTGATTTCAGTCCTAATCCAGCACGTTACCTGCCCGCAGTCCTTTCCCCTGGAGCATCCTTGAGCCAGTCCAGAAGAGTGAGCTCCTTCCTCTGGCACCTGCCATGACAAGTGCCTGTGCACAGCCAAACAGCCTCCTTTGCTCTTGTTACTGGCCCAAGACATGGAAAACTCTGCCTGGTCAGCAAGGTCTCTTGCTGGGAAAGTGCTTGTGGAGGCTGTGGGCTGGTAGAGCATCCCTGGAACTGCTTGGAATGAGTGAAGGTCCATCCAGATGCTCTTCTCCCAGCACGAGCGCTGTAGCACTGCCAGTAGCAACAGAAGTGCTCTGAAAAATCCACCTGAGTGTTAAAATAACCAACATCAGGAGATCCAGGGGAGCTGAACCTCCAGAGCTGCTCCATATGATGTCCAAGCCTCCTCCAGACCAGCCTGTCCCTGTGCTGTGCCTGCCACCAGCCAGCCCTCTCCAGAGGAGGGGCAGGATCCAAGGTCCCTGGACACCCTTTCCTAGGATGGAGCATGCTGGCCAGGCAGCTTCTCACAGCCCCTGAAAAGTAAATCCTGGAAGCAGAGTCCCCACTGTCAGCTGGCTGTATCCATTCATGTGAGATCCCACTGAGTGTGTTTTGCATAATTTGTTTCCCAGAATGAAGTGTTTTACAAGTGCAGCGTTTGATCACCTTGCAAACGGGGATGAAAAATCATCCCCATGCCTGGGGCTGGGAAATAACTGGAAAGGAATCTGGAGAAGGGACCGTGTGCTCACTACATCGTGTTAGCTGGGCTGGAGAGCCCGGAAGAGCTGGTGTGTGTGCTGGCAGACAGCCTGGGGCTGGACAGGAGCTTCATGGCCATGGCAAAAAGCCCATGCTGAAAACACCAGGCATGGAGATGTCTGAGTGGAGCCAAGCCCCAGCATCCTGCCCAGGAGCTGGAGCTGCTCCCAGCTCACCGTGCCTGCCCAACACCTGATCCAGGAACTACTCCCAGGCTCTGTGCAG
Organism: Oxyruncus cristatus; assembly: GCA_013399855.1. Classification (NCBI taxonomy): domain Eukaryota; kingdom Metazoa; phylum Chordata; class Aves; order Passeriformes; family Cotingidae; genus Oxyruncus; species Oxyruncus cristatus. The sequence goes on along the minus strand of VXAY01004937.1, from coordinate 1,936,957 downwards.
GACCTGGCCCTTCCTCGAGGCAGAGGTACCTCTGCTTTGCTTAGGGATTGCTGGTGAGCCACCTTCTTCCCAGCACCTGGGGATAAATCAGTGGCTTGTTGGACCATGAAGGGCACAGCGAGCGATGGGTGCTCTGGGGGTGACGGTGGGTGGTGGGCTGAGGGGCTGCCCCTCTCACTGTATTTTTTTTTTTTTAATTCACAATAGGTGAAGGATGAAAAATCAGAGTAATGGCCATGGCTACAGCATCCACTTCAACTTCTCTTGCCGGTGGCGGGGGCGATTAATCTAGTTAAGGCATTGCAGTGGGGTGAGACCACAAGGTTACACAGCCCAGGAGCTGAGGATGGCGCTGAACCAGGAGCTGCAAGGTGTGTTCCCCCTCCCTCTCCTTGCCTTGCCTTTGATCTGCTGCCGGTGGGGAATATTGTTCCATGTTGGGAGCCGGTTCAGCCCGGGCTGGTGGAGCAGCAGGAGCCTCACCGTTACTAATGAGCTGTTTGCTGCTGGCTGCCTGCACAGCGGTGGGTACTCAGTGCTGCCCGAGACCGGTGCTGATAAACCAAGTGGCCTCCCCCTGCTGCAGGCCTGTCACCCACTCCCTCTTATCTGAAGGATCTCTCCTCCCGCTGCTTCTGCCTCATCCGCAGTGAAACAAACAGCTGAGGTCTGGTCCTGCTGCTGGGCAGTGTAAAGTTGAGCGTGACTCTGACTGTTGCTGGTCTCTGCTCTGAGGTTGGTGCAGAGCAGTGGGCTACAAGGGGCAGGCTGCTGGCCACCCGTGTGGCAAAGGGCATGGCTGTCACCTTCATGGAGCAGATCCTGGAGGAGACCCCCCTGCACTGAGCCACGTGCCCCTCGTTTGGCTGTGGGATGCTAAAGATAACAAGTGGCTGGGAGGGAGGTTTTTTGTTGGTAGCTGGTGATGCCTGTTCACTAAAGGTTGCTGAATAGGAAAGGGAACAAGGGAGCATGACCTCCTGTCCCTTGGCCACGTGCAGCTGGCAGGGTGTGGAGCAATGACACCCAGGGAGGAAGGTGTGTCTGCAGTGCTGGGATTGAGCAGCCACAAAGGGCGGGATGTGGAGCGGAGGCGCTGAGGGGGTGGGTGTCTACCTCTCCCCCATTATTTATTGTGCCATAAAATCCAAGGCAACGCACATCAATAAGTGCTGCAAAGGGTTTCACTTGTGTCAGCCTTGTGTGTGTGATGGAGCAGATGCTCTTCTGAGCCGAGGGGCTCTGTGAGCAGAGAGAGGCTGTTGTGATTGATGGGGCAGCCTTCAGCTGCCTGTGCCTTCCCTTGGCTGTGACACGGATCTGCTTCCCTGGAGCGCCCCGACACCACCGGCTGTGCCAGCAGGGTGCTTTGGGCAGCGGTGTCCCACCTGTGAGGGCACCCGCTGTGAGGGTGCTCTGTGCTCAGAGCTGCGTGTGACAATGGCCAGCGTCATCCCAGAGGCAGGGTGGGATGCTCTGGCAGGCAGGGAGCACTGGGGGCTGCTCAGAGGACCCGAGGCTCCCGCTGGCTGACCTTCCCAGGGAACAAGACGTGTGCCATTGTGCTCCTCGCCTGCGTGTGCATCTGACAGCTCCTGAGCCCCTCGGATGGTCTCGGCTGCGTGTGACAGCAGAGCTGTCACTGGTGCTGACAGGAGATGTTCCTGTGAAACGTGCAGCCGGGTGGGAGAGGGTGATGGGGAGCATATCTGTGGAGGGACAAGGCAGCATGCAAACCCCCAGGACACGCAGGAATGAATCCGACACACGTGTGGCTCACTCATGGGTGACAGCCTGGGCAGGCGGTGACGACTTGGACATCAAACTTGGGTCAACCAGGAGACATAAATCCCAATACTTGGGATAAGTGCAGGTAATTCGTTTTAAAGACAGACAAATCCCTTTCCTGGAGGTGCCTGTTTGTCATGGTAGACGTTCCTCATCTCCAGGAGAGTTACTCCAGTTGAACAGATCCAGCCCTTTCAGGGAACACTGGCTCTGGAGTTGCTAATCATGGGGTTGGGGGATTTTTTTCCCTCACACTTGTTGGTGATTGCTTCTTCCTCCTCCCTTTTGTGTTTATGCAACACCCCAGGCTTGGGAAGGACCATCTGCTGATTTGATTAATGTCCCTTTTCTGAAAAAGCAACAGAGACAAATGTCCTCCTGAACGTGGCAGAGAGAAATGGAGAAACAGGCTGGCTAATTTTCAGCCATTATTTTGGAACCCAGACTCCTTCCCATTATCAATTTAGCTATTATTTCAAAAACTAATTAATCTTCACTCAGGCACGTCCAAGAGACCTCTGTTTAGATAATTAACAGCCCATGGATTATGAAAATTCCTTCTTTTGGATCCTACTGCAGTGCTTGCCTTTGAGAACACTCCTGCTATCATCCTGCTTACCAACTTTCCATCAATCCATCTTTTTTTTTTGACAATCAAGAGCAAATAATTAGCCATGATGGATTTTGCTTGCTTTCTCCAAGCTCAGTTCCATTTTTTTTTCTCTTTTTTTAGTCCTTAAATGTTCTTCAACCAGGCAATTTTTGAGGTGGTTTTGCAGCTGATTACAGCCAAGCAGGGCAAATCACTGCTGCTGCCCAGAGGAGCTGGGTTTGGCTTGTGGAGAAGCTGGGCTGTAAGGTGTGAAAAAAGGAGGTTCTAGAGGGATTTTTTCCCCCTTTTTCGGTCTTGCATGATGCAGTGTGAACTCACCTCGTGTGCCGCTGTGCCAGGCTGGGCTGACTTCCCTCACCAGGGAGTCCCGTCCTGGCGTCTCCCTTGCCGTCATAGCTCTGATCCTTTTGGACGGCGAGACGTCCCCGGGCTGTCAGGGCTGTGGGAGAGCTCTGTGCAGCAAAGCAAAGGTGATGGGGTAGCACAAGCCCCGAGGCAGCGGTGGAGCAGGTCTGCATCCCGTGCAGACCCCGAGCCATCCCCGTCCGTGCCCTGCATCGCTGGCCGCGGGGAGCCGACACGGGCTGGCAGCGCCCATGGAGCGGTGCCAGCGCTTAACGAAGCGGAATGCTGGCCACGGATGGTGGCACACTGCCCCCTGCCCCCACCTGGGAATGCCACTCCTCCTCGGCAGTCCGGAGTTCCTCGCTTTTCTGAGGAAATGGAGCGGTGAGGAGAGTCATATAATATCCTGAGTGGGAAGGGACCCTCAAGGATTATCGAGTCCAACTGGCTTTTCAACCCTTGGCCTCTCAGCACTTTTTCTAACTGAGATGATTTTGACGTTTTCCCCTGTCAATTTGGGGCCAAGCCCTGTTCAGTCCACTGCCCTCCTCCTGCTGGCCTTTGGGGTGCGACCGTGCAGGTGGGACGTGCTGGACCACCCCATTGCCCCCAGGACCTGCCTGTATCTGCCCCGCAGCCCTTGGCTGTGGCGACACCCCCTGCAAACCAAGGGCATCCCCCGTCCTTCTGCCTCTCGAGGTCCCTTTGCGTGGCTGAAGTCCCAAACGCGTGGTTTCAGAGCCCGTGCCCCTCCCCGTCCCTCACACGGACACACTTGTGCCCCGTGTTTGTTCTGCAGCAGGGCTCTGAGTGGGTGATGCATCTCCCTCTCCCGCGGCGGCCGGGCGGGCTTTATCTCCTCCAATTAACCAAGTGCAGATAGTGGGTTTAATAAGGCCCTGCCTATGAAAGATTACTAACGATTCCATTTCCAACGTGCCGTGAATTTGGAGGCAGCTTGCACAACAATGCCGAGCGGGGACAGGCTTGGCGGCTAATTACTGTCCCCACGTCCCCCCTCTGCCACCGCTGCTGGCCGGGCCCCTAATTGCTCCCTGTCCTGATTGCATTTTGGTGGTGGTTCATCCCCAGCTCTTGCCAGGCTCTCGGCAGCCGCTGCTCTCTCTGCCCCCCTCCACCTTTGTCAAGTTTATTAATGAAAACCTTATCTGTCTGTGCAGATAATGCCAGAAATAATTAGTACTCAGTGAGGTCTGTCGGGCTCCATTCCTCTCCCAGCCCCCTGCCCTCATCTCCTTCCTATTTGCAGTTTCCCAGGTGCTGGGTTAATGCTGGGGATGGGGTTTTTTGGGGGGGTTAGACCTTTCTCACCCTCTGCAGTTTTCAGTGTTCCTGGCTGCATCTGCAGTCCCTGCTTAAAATTGGTAAGAGTGGGATCGGTGTCTGGGCTCTCCACCAAAAGCACCCAGACCCTTGAGCAAAAGCAGTCCCGCAGGGGGGATGGAACTAGGTCATACTTAAGGTCCCTTCCAGCCCATTCTGTGATTGTATGAAAATCATCTGAGTTTTCCTTGCTCAGGGCATGCCTGGTGCACGTGGGGAGCTGCAGCCAGGTGCGCTGGATGGGTTCATTTTCGAGGGACCTGTCTGGACTGCAGGTCCCCCCTGGTCCCATCCCTGCTGGGAAGCAAGGGGCAGCCCCACCTTTGCATCAGGGACCTGTCTCCAGCTCCTTTTTTTTTTTTTTTATTATGTTTCTATTCGTTGTTTCTCAGCTCAAATCCTTCAGCCTGATAAAGGATGACAGCACTTCTCGAGTGCCTGGGATGGCATAAATAATTCCGGTGCTGAGAGCAAGATTTACAGTGATATAAATGTCAGGAGTGAGCCCAGTTTGTATTAATGGCCTTATTAGTTATGTTGCTGTAAAATACTGATACTCCAGTTGTTAAGCAGCCATGGTTTTGCTCTGCAGCATTAATTCAATAAATTGGGGCTTTTTGATATAAATCTTAAAGTCTGCTGAGCCCCATTAGAAAATTCTTCATGATATGTTGGAGATCTTCAAATGGCTTTGGCTGAGGTAGGCCTGGGAATAAAAAAGCTGCTTGGTGTGCAAGGATGGGGTGAAGATGACACGTTCCATGCCTGGGTTGCAGCTGCAGCATCTCCTGTGGGGTTGGGCTGTGGGACAAGGGTGGGTGTCACACAAGCACCCTGGTCTCAAAGGCAGCCTGGCCCTGGGAGGTCTCCTGGCCATGCAGTAATTGGGGTGGGTTTGGGGTTTTCAGCCACCAGCTGTGAAAACTGCATCTCAAGCTGCATCCCAGAGGTTGGGTCTGGATGTCTCCTGTGAGCTGAAGGTTGACTTGGCTCCATCCTCAACCTCTGGCTCGCCAAGGCATTGAGAGCAGCTCCCTGGAGGAGAGGGGAAGGGAGAGGAGGCTGGGGCTGGGGGGGTGACACTGCCTGGAGGGAGGAGATGCCCATATAACTGCTCTCATCCCTCTCCGTGCCCTCCCCTGTCACCGCCTCCGCTTCGCTGCTGTCACCTCCTTCAACTCGTTAATCCGGAGGTGAGCTGACAGCCGGGACACCTCTCCTTGTCTGACCCACAGCCCCGAGGTGTCCATCCTTCCCTGCTCCTGCCGGGTTCCCAGCCTCCTCCCAGCCCCTGCGAGAGGTGCTGGTGCCGTCCCCGTCCCTCCTGTCCCTTCGCCCTGTGCCGGAGCCGCTGCTCCTCCCAAGGCTCTTTTGCAACTCTGCAAACTTTCCAGCAGCGAGCAGCGGGGACGGGGGGAGGGGGCGGGGGGAAAGCGCCGCGATAATTGAAAATAAATGATGCATTATATGAAATAAATGTTCTGGTGCAGCCAGCTTGCTGCTGCGTGGTGGGTTTTTTTTGGTTTTTTTGTTTTTTTTTTTCCCTTCCCTGGAGTTTAGAGGTGCCTGGGAAAAGCAGGATTGGCAGGAAAGGAACGGCACCCAGGGGATATCAGGGCCAGATGGGAGTTCAGAGCAGGAAAGGCAGCATTCCAAGCAGAAAAGTCTGTGTCCGAGGTCCCTGGGCTCAGTGCCCAGCCAGGACACGTAAGATCAGGACAAGGGAATAACAGGGAATCTCCAGGGTCCCTTCTCCTCCTGCCACTTCTCGCATTTGAGGATGTCCCAGGTCCAACACAGTATCTGTATATTTAGTGTCCATCCTCAGGCTATGAACCTCCTGCCCCAGGACCTGCCTGACCACCAGCTCTGTCCCACCACAACCCATCTTCCGTGGGGTCACCACCCATTGCCTTGGTGGGCACTTGGGTTGAGCACCAGCGACCAGAGCTCTGCTGCTGCCGTGCCTCAGGTTAGCACAGGTAAAGCAAACAGACCCTCTGCCCCAGGTGAGTTTGCTTTGAAATATTCCCCTGGTGAGCATTAACTCCTGACACTGCTATTTGTTATGGGAAGAGGCTGCACTTTCCTGGGAGATGTTGATTTAACCAGGAACATGAAGCTTTCTCCCGGCTCAGATCCCCCACATCACTGACTGACCGTGTCATGGTTCTTATGCCTTGATAAGACTTATCCTGGATTATTATTTAGCCACTAATTAATCTTGAGAGTGATGTAAAGGCTTTGAACTGCTGTTTGAAGATTTGAGTGGATGATTTTTTGCTCTTGTCAAAGAAGGAGGGATTTGGAGGTGAGATCCCAGCTCTGAATGACATTAAGTTGCTCTCCCTTGGCAGGTGGGAATGGCTCCTGACTCCCTCTTCTGCCAGGACCCGCAGGGCCCCTGCAAGACAAATCCCCTTGGAAATCAGGAGCACAATGGTGCTTGGGAGGGATGCCAGACACTGCCTGGGGGTGGGATACTCCCTGGAGAGTGTCACCAACAGGAACCTCCCTGTGGGTCTGTGAGGTTTGGAGTTACCAGCCCAGTCCTTTTCTTCTCCCACAGGCATTTTCCCTGATATATCTTGGTGCTTATGGATTCCTCACAGTACTGAGTGACTGCTCAGATGCCTCATTAATCACTGCTGCTTGTGGTCTGGTGGAGCCATGATGCTGAGGTCCTGACCACACTGCTTCCCCAGCCAGGGATATTTTGCAGATGCTGCTCCCTGAAAACTCCAGCTGAAAACTGGGAAGAAACGGTGTCCCCCTCGGGGTTGAAGCCGGTGGAAGATGCTCCTTTTCCATTCCAGCCTCTTGTTCCTGCCTGTGGGGCACACAGTGACTTATGATCAGCCCTTGTGAACCTGCATCTTTTTAAAACACGTTTTTCCCTTCTCTGTGTTCATCAGGATCAAGGGCAGCTCCGTGGTGGGTTGATCTGCTGCTGCATTGATTTGGCAGAGGCTGGGGGTGAAAGCCCCACAGCCTCCAGATGAGGCCGTAGAGCTTTTTAGGGTTGAGTTTTCCCAGATTCCGTCCATCACAAACAGAACAAAACGCCCCCAATCTGGAGCAGCTTGGAGCTGGAGGCGGCTGACACGGGGGTCAGCATCGATCGTGGGCTGCTGGGTGAGACTCGACTGAAACCCCACCAGTGTCAGGAGGCAGCTCCATCCCTCCTGGCTCCCAAGTGCTGGGCTGAGAAGGAAAACCAGCCTGATTAGGAAGCGATCGTTTGACATCTGCTGTCAGGCTTCTGACACCCGTCACTGCCAGTACCAGCCCCAGCAGAAAGCCTGGTGGGCCTCGGCCTGCTTCGGTCTTAGTCTGACCTGGTTTTGTGATGTCGTGAAAACATCATCATCCACCACTGCCGGGGGGTGTGGGGAGGGGAGGGGAGGTTAAACTCCTCCCTCACCCTCCGCCGCTCCCCCGCCACCGCTTTATCTCTCCAGAAGCTGCATTCGAGTACAATTCACTTTGTTATTAATTTCTTTTACACAGAGGCTTTTAAAGTGCCTGGGAATGGGGGCTGGTGTCACGGGGACGCTGGGCACAGCCCGGCAGCTGTAGTGCTTAAGTGCAGTTTAAATAGCCAGCTCACTGGAGGGCAATGGGCAGAGAGCTGAGAGCCTGCCAGAGCAGCAGCCTCACGTGTGTCTGTTCGAGCAGACCCCAGGGAGGTGATTTTGGAGGGCAGGGCTCCTTCCTCAGCGGGAAGATAGGTTGTCAGGGTTGGATAGGAGACGGGATTCCATTACCTTTGCCCCCCTGTGGAGCTCTGCTGCGCCGAGGATTTGGTGAGCCCCAGGGATGGTCCAGCTCACTGACATGGGCAGATCAGGGCTGGGTGGCAATGGCCTGGGGGTGTCCCTTCGTCAGGCTCTTGGGTGCCTCAGTGCCCACTGGAGGAGCATCTGCACTGCTGTGCTGGCCCTTCCCTGGTTCCATGGATCCCCTGTGCCTGCAATCCCCGGGGAAACCACCCCCACAAGGCTGCATTCCCCGCTAAGGGAAGGCTGGTAGAGGGGCTGGAACCCTGAGGAACCCTGTTTGGGGATGCTGAGGTGCCCCAAGGTACCACTGTCACCCCCCAGCCCATCCTGCCACGGCATGTGCTGGCTCTGAGGACTGGATGCACTGGGACACTTCGTTTGGGTCTTATTTGCTTTTACTCTGGTAGAAAAATTATATTGCAAACTGTAATAAATGAGAGGTTTAATCAAACCCAGCCAGCCAGCACTGATGGAATCTTGGCGGCAGAGGAAAATATTGCATTTTTTGTTTATTTATCTCCCCCTGTGCTCCTGTGGGTATGTCCTGATTCTCATGGGCGCTCCTCGTGCTTGGTGGCACTGCAGGGCACAGGCCAGACATGGAGCCACCACAGTGGGGCTGTTGCTGGCCCATCTGCTCCCAGCCCCTCTCCATGACCAGGCATCCCAGTAGCAGCAGTGGGACTGGCCTCCTGCCACATCTCAGCCCCTTTCTTTTTAGGAAGAGGGCCTCACTTGGAACCCCCAGTCCAAGAGCTGGCGCTGGGCTTAAGCCCTCTATCCCAGGTTTTCTATCACCCACAACAGCACCAGGATCTGCTCTTAGGACATCTCTAGGTTTTAAGTTCTCTACCTGAATCTTAGACATCATGTGGTGGGGAGGTTGACCACCTCCCCAGCTGGGAATAGCCCTGTCAAGGGTGGGAGTGGGGATAAAACCGTTAGGCTTCACTGGCTCTGAATTAGGGACAAAGCAGCCCAATATCCAGTCAGTTGATGGGGCTGGGAATGAGGGGAGACTCCACATTTTCCCTGTGCATCAGGGCCCCGGAAACACACCGGATTCTGGCGTGGGACCAGCTGCTCCTGGAGACGTGGCTCCGCTGCTGCCTTTCTCCAGATGGCTTTTCTCAATGAAGCCTCTCCCAGAAATAGCCACATGCTCCAAGCAGCCAGCTCTGCAAATAGCTCCTCTCTCAACACAGAGGAGGCAGCTCAGTCAGAGCATCGTCCTCTGTGTCCCTTCTGAGCTCCTGAGTGCCTTGGGGCTGACTCCAGTGTACAGAAACCCTCCTTACCCCGGGACACCTCTGCCAACTGGGAAACGGGGATGTGCTGGGATCCTTTGTGTCCAGGCTGGTATCCCTGGCCTTGCTGCAGAAGCTGTCTGGCTGCTCACTCAGCCCTGTGCATTCCCACATCCCTGCAGGGAAGGATGTCTGGTGGCTTCTGGGGCAGGGCAGGTGGCCCCAGGGACATGGCACATGGCCCCACTGCCACGGTGGCCGGGCACCGCAGCCCCCCAGCTGCTGCACTGCCTTATATGTTTATTGTGCCAATGTAAAATGTGGGAATACAATTTTTTCTGTGGGTTTAACTGATTTATTAATAGCCTATAATGTCAGTAATAGCTCACCGATAAATCTGGTCTTAAGAATTTATGGGGCAAATATTCCAACGCCATATTAAAGACAATTCATAAATGCCTGTAGGTACCGGCGCGGTGGCAGCAGGGGAGGGAGAGTTGACAACGACTTCCAATGGTTTCCACTGGGAGCCTCCAAAATCTTTGGGAAGCAAATTATTTCAGGGACTGTCTCCTCCAGCCAGGAGGTGCCTCTGGCCCCCTGCTCTGCACTGTGTGGGCGTTGAGTTCAGGGTGGTTGTCATCACCCCATCCAGAGGCAACACCGCACTCCCATTCCTCTGGGCTCCCAGCCCCACCCTGCACCCTCCTCAGGGACCCCACAATCTGCCATCACCTCGTGCCCAGCCCAGGGTGATGGTATTTACTGCTGAAGTGTGCTGAGTGTAATTGCTAATCAGATACAGGCAATCAATCCACGCTCCCGCCAGGGAGGGGCCGCTTCCCTGCTGAAGGTGACTCCTGCGGGAATTCAGATTTAAAAATAAAGGCGATAGTTATCAGGAGTTCATTAAATTGGCATCAGGCTCATTTGCACTCGGTGGGGGAATGAGGCAGAGGGTGTATCTGCTGTCTCCCCTGCCCTCATTCCGTGCTGTCCGCAGGAGATGCTTCCAGTGGGATGAGGCTGCCGGGATGCCTCCCTGATTTACTCCTCCTGTCCCGGTGCTGCTGCAGTCATGAGTCAACAGTGCGGTATATTTAAATGCAAACCACCATTATCCGTCATTAAAAGCTCTGTCATCACCCAGCCTGCACGGAGGGAGTTGCTGTGCCGTTCGGCTCCGGTGACACGCGGCTTCCCTGGCCCTCCTGCAGCCGCGGGGATGTGCGTCGGCCGCGCCGGGTGCCCGGGGTGGGCAAAGGCTCTGCCGGGTGAGGTGGCTGACATCCGATTTTCCCTTGGTGCTGGCCTCAGAGCAGGGAGGGGAAGTGCAGGAGAGCCACGCCTGGGAGGCACGGGCGTGCTGTGGTGCAGGAGGGATGCAGGTACAGGCACTGCACATGGCAGGGATGCTCCAGGACGGACTGAGCCCTCGGAGCAGGTGAGCGTTGCAGGGGCTTTGCGGACTGACAACCTGTTGTTCCCAAAGATGGACAATCCCAGCAGAGCCCAGGTGCTGTTTCTGGCAGCGTTTCCCCTCCTTGAGACCAAGCACAGGCAGGACAGTGATGCCTGGGATGGGGCCGTGGTCTGCCAGCTGCCCCATGTCCTCCGTCACCTGCCAGGGACATGGGATGGCTGCAGAATCACCCCACGGCATTGCTCCTGGCTTCACACCCTGGTCCTTGGGGTGTTCATGTTTCGTCTCCATGAGCCCACCAGGACGCAGTGCTGCTCCTCATGACATCTCAGCAAGAGCAGAGCTGGTGTTTCCTGTGACTCTCAGCGATTCACCGTCCCCAGGTTTGGAGACACTCTTTGCCTCTCAGAGGAGGGAAGCAAGCGAGGCAGAGCAGCTTTCTTTGGTAGTGGTGTTGATTCACAGCTCGTAATTTAATTAAGAAAGAGACAAGATCAAAAGGGGACGGTATTAAAAAATAAATCAGGTGGAGGGAGGGGAGTTCCTTCCTTTAATTACAGCGTGGATTTGTAACAGCGAGAGACTCCATCAATCACAAAGGAAAGAAAAGGTGTCAAGTGGAGAGACACGTTCCTGGGTTAATTACTGCTAACGGGGAGGAGATGATTGGGCTGGGTGTCAGAGAGCTGGTGCATCCCGGCGGCCCAAAACCCCTCTGATGTTCGTAGTGATGCTGAAAGAGCCTGGTGGGTGCAGCCCAGGATCCTCTGGATGCTGGGCAGTGATGGTGGGCTGGGTGGGCTGAGGGCTGTGGGGGCAAAGAGCACAAAGCTGGGTCTGTCTGGGTGTGGCCGTGGGCAGTGACAGCCACGGTGATCCTGGTTTTGGGGGCCACGGGCTGTGCCGTTGGCAGTGCCATTGGGGACCGGGGTCGGGCTGGCAGCAGCCCGATTTGAGGAATAATTAATTCTCCTTTGATCATCTGCTGTGTAAATCAGTGGCCAGGAGTTAATCATGCATATGAAATGAATCCTTCTCCTGCCTTAATGAGCACTGAATCGTGACCGGCATCTGTTTACTCCTGACACTTTCATCTTCTTGACAGTCCGAACAATTAATTGTTTCCAATAATCTCCTTTTTATTCTATTAAAAAAAAATATATATATATCTGAGAACAAGCAGCCCTCCACTCTGTACTCCTGCTCACAGTGTCATCCCCCCAGTCTTTGTTTTTTCAGTCTCGGGCAAGGATTTGTCTTTGGGAGCGATGCAAGGGCTCTGCTGGCAGCCTGTGAGCCCAGGGAGGAGCAGGCTCTCCACTCTCCCAAAGAGGGTGATGCCGGTGGCAGGACTCCTTCCTCCCCAGGGTCTGAGGCCGGGCTTTGCACAGTTAACAGCAAACAACAAGCCGGTTTGAATACGGGAGCGGTTCCGCCTCCATCTACCTGGAACAAACCGCAATTAATCCACCGGTTGCGCCGCCAACACAGTGTTGTAATTGGATTAATTAGAGCGGAGCTGGCGGCCGCGCTGGGGAGGTCTGGCCCTGGCTGCAGCCTCCTCCAGAGGCGGGATCCATGGGATCTGTGCCCGCCGGGTGCTGGACCAGCATCACCAGAGGATGCCGGGGCATTGCTCACCCGGCCGCGGGTGCTGGAGCTTCATGATGGCTGTTGGAAACGACCTGCCTGCTAATTGGAGTTGATGAGGCATGGCTTGGTTAACGGGGGCTTGTAAGAGGCAGCGGGAGCAGAGGGGGCTGTGAGTCAGACGAGGGGACCCAAAGGAGGAGCCGAGTGGGTGTTTTGGCAGGCGGGGGATGGGGTGACCTTCCCCATCACCCTTGGCTGTCTGAGGGGCCCTGGATCATGCCCACCAGCCCTCAGTCACCTTTGCCCCACATTTTGGGGAGAAGCAGGGAGGGAGGTGAGGGTGGGCTGGGAGTCTTACAGGAAGGCTGACCCTACCACGCTGCCCCATTGCTACTACAGTCTCTGCTGAGTGTCAGGAAGACGAGATCCCATGTTCCTGCTGCCCTGGGTGGCCACTCAGGCCTCCTCTCCAGTTTGGACATACCAGTGTCAGTGTGGTCACTCATCTGGTTAGACAGACAGACAAACATCCTCACTAGACCTCATCAGAGCCCAGAGAGCTGAAGGAGCCTGTGAACCCCCAGGTTTGTGCTCTGGGGTCAGATCCTTCACATCCACCTGGAGACTGTGCCATCAACTCAGCTCCTTGGCTGCCCTTGGGAAACATCCATTAAATATATATAAATATGTGTATATATATATATGGATGGATAAGTATTAGAAAAAGCCTTCTGGGGACTCTGTGCCAAACCCACTACCCATCTGCCTGGAGGAAAGGTGGGAGGCAGGTGGGGGGGCTCTGCAGGGACAGAGTGCCCCTAGGCACAAGGAGCATCCCCAAAGGCTGTGAGATGATGTCAGCCCTGCTCTCACTGACCTAAATTGGGTCTAACCTGGTTCAGCTGGAAACCAGTGGCCACAGGGGATTTACTGCAATTGCCTAAACCAACTAAAGAAGCCCTTGGGAAAGCTGGCAGTTCCCTGTGCCGGGGGCTGCAGGAGCAGCTGAACTGGCTGGTGGTGATTTTGAGTCCCTCTAAGCTATCCTGGGTGGAGCAAGGCCATCCTCAGCTATCAGAGGTAAAAACCAGCTCCAAACTGCTGAGAACAGGCTCTGCACACTAAACCATGTGGGACCCAAGGCTGTGGGATTCCATGGCTGCTGAAGGGAGCTGGGACCCAGCAGCGCAGCTCAGGATGCTACAGAGGTGATGCCAGTGGGCACAGCCCAGACTTTAGGTACTCTGTTCCTCCTTTACCCAAAAGGAAGAACAAAATCCCTCCAGCCCCTTCATTATATATAAAAAAAAAAAAAAAAAATTAGTTTTTTTTCCTGAGAATAATCAGCTTCCCCAGGAGGCAGCCTCAGCATTAGCCATGGAAACTGGGGACTGAGGAGATGGTCCAGGAAGAACATCACAGTTCCTGCAAGAGGAAATGGGGGTCCCTGGACAAGTGGGAAGGGTTTGCCACAGCCTTGGCCTCATCCAAGCTCTGAGCCACGGGCAACAGGGAAGAGCATCTCCGAAAGCTGGACACAGATAGATGCCCCCAACTGCTCCAGACACCGTGGTAGGTGTGGAGCCCTCATGTCACCCCGGACAGCAAATCCCGCAGTCCTCAGGGATCTGCCATGACCTTTTGGCGAGCTCCAGGAGCCGGCAGCTCTTGATCCGGCTTGCAAACCAGCTCCAACAGTGACAGCAAGGTCAGTGAGATTTGGGGCTCCTGGGCACGTCCCTCGTCACATCAGTTCCTGTGGCGCACTTGGCTGTAATTTAGCCCAGTTTAATTGTGCTTGAATTAGCCACAAATGGCACAACGCTGCAGCTGCGTCTGTGCTCGAAAATATATAAAATTACAGCACAGTAAAACATTTTCACATTTCATTAGTGCGTCTTAATGGGAAGTGTCTGCTCCCCAAACTCTCCGTTTGCTCTCCAGAGCACTAAAGTTTACACATTAGCAGTTGTGCTGCCCATTAACACTGTGAAATGCTCCGTGTGTTCTGCAGGAGTGGCGCTGCTCAGCCGGGATGGGAAGACTAAAATTTAGGAGACTGGGTGCTCTCCTGAGGCACCCCCAAGTGGTCGTGGGAGGGAGCTGTGCAGAAAAGCAGAAAGCAGAAAGCATCCTACACCCCAGGAGGAGCACGAGAGCCCCTTTCCAGGGTGGTGCTGCCTGTCCCCCCGGCTTTATCGAAGCTGCACCTTTCTCCCAGGCAGGGTCGTGCCTCCGATCCAAATCAGGAAGCTTTTTCAGCGGAAGCAGCGTTTTAGCAGAAGCCTATTTAACGCTTAGGCTGACGCCCTCAAGTGCTTTATTTTAAAGCATTTTTGTTCCTCTCCATTATCAGTAATAGTCTACAAAAGCCGGAACGCAGCACTTTGCTCCCTCCTGCTCCATCCCCCCACGGTGTGGGCAGCCCTGCATGGCAGCGAGGGAAGGAGGTAGAACAGGGCTCCTCTGTCCACAGCTCCCACCACCATGGCAAATAATCCAGAGGGGGAAAATCCAGGGGAAAAAAACTCAGTGAGAGGTGGTTGCATGGGATCAAACCGCCTGTCCCATCCGTGTTCCCCAGGCAGGTTTGGTTAAATAGCTTTGGATTTCTGGCCAGATCTGTGTTTCTTGGGCAGCATCTTTTCCATATCCGATGGGCTTGGGATAGAGGGCTCACGGTGTGAAATGAGGTTTGGAGTCTGGGGTTTTAAAGCTCGAGCATTTTGGGGGAATCAAACCTTCTCCTTCGGCTGGGATCCGACCGAGCTGCCTCTGCTTCATTAACCAGTAATTACCCCAAACGGCAACGGTACTGTTTGAGTGACTGGAGGCTGCTGACTGCCAGCAGGGCAGGCGGTGGGAGGAGGGCAGCCCTGCGTTTCACCCTCCTCACCTCCCGGGCACACCTGGGACCCTCTGCCTGCGGTCGGGGGCTGCCTGTGCCTCCCGCAGCCCAGCGAGGGGATTTGCTCCCTTTGCTCCTGGTCTGGCGAGCCAGGCCCTGCCTCTGCTGCCCGGACACATGTGGCCACGGGCTTTGTCCCCCACTGTCCCCCTCCGCCAGCTGTGTCTGACCTTTTGGCAGTGGCACTTGGAGCGCAGCGGCGGCTGCGCAGCTTTGCCGCATGGTCCCCGGGGGCCGGTTCGCCGCCGTGGCCACTGCCGCTCAGAGGGGAAAAATCACATTTGCAGCTCCATCCCTCCACCCCCCTCCCCCGTCTGAAGCTTTTTTAGAGCCAAAGGAAAGAAAAGGCCGTGGTCTGGCTTCCCTGCCTCCCTCTGCTCCTGCCCTTTCATTCCGCCCTTCCCAGCAGCTGCAAACGGCTTTGCCTGCGAACACTCGCACTCGTCTGTCCCTGCGCCTTTTCATCTTGCACTGCCTAAATACCGGAGCTGGACAGCTTTGGTAGGTGAGCAGGGAGGGGAAAGGGCTTTCTTTGGAGCAGACGTGTGGGCAGGTGAGCTGCAGAGGCCCCTCCTGCAGATAGAGAAGCCGCCTGCTTCCACTGAGGCCGGCGCAGAAGCCAGGGGGGAGACACCTGGCAGTGGTGAGGGGAACAAAGGGGCTCGGCAGGTCCTTAGCGTCCATCTGGAGATGATGGAGAGGCATCCAGTGTCCATGTGGAGATCACGGAGAGGCATCCTGGGTCCACTGTGAGGCATCCTGGGGGTGACACCCCGCACTGGTCCCGCTCCTATCATGGTTTTTCACACCCAAACCCCACAGGTTTCCCTCCTCCCTCAAGAGGGGCTGCACAGGAACGGTGGAGCCAGTGCTGATGGAGGGAATGGAGACATCCCTCACCCTTTATCAACTCAAACAAGGGGAGCACAGCTACAATCCCCCAGTACCAGCTGCAGCGGCCCCCTCATGCCACATCCAGCATCCTGAAGCTTTCGAGCCAGGCACTGAGGAATGATCCTTGTCAGCAATGGATGCACTCAAGTGCCCACAGCCTCGGTGCTCTTCAAGGAAGGCTGCAGCTCCACTTCCCAGCCTCTCCCTTATTTATTGCCTGGAGAGACACGGGGTGGGGAGATGGAGGGAAGGGACAGGGCAGTCATTGCCACCACCCTGTGCCCCAGGGGCCAGCACAGCCTTGCAGCTGCCCCAGGGCTGTGGGTGCTCCCAGGTTTCCTCTGGGTGAAAATGGCTTTTCCACGGGTGGAGAAAGGAAGGGCAAAAAAAGACCTTTGGTGAGTGCCTTGACCTTGGATGCACCTGGATATGGGGGCAGGCAGAGTGGGAAATTCGGGTGCTGGGCTCTGCCCAGGGCTGCACAGGCTGCAGGGCCAATTGGGAGCCTTAGAGTGTGTGGGGGGGAAAGAGCCATAAAACAGATACTTGCTGTTAGAAAGCTGGTGAATTCCCTCTTGCAACAGTTTGATTCTGAAAAATGCATTTACCAGGCTAAAGATTCTTCAGTGGCAGCATGGAGCCCCTCAGCCACCTGCCACCATCCAAGGGTTTTTCCCAGCTGGGCACATGGTACTCATTGTCCCATGGCCATTGCTCCTACCCCACCCTGCAGCCCACTCCATACCACCTTTCTTGGAAAAACCAGCCTGGATCCAGCCCCACTGGAGCATCCCTTGGCCCCTCCACATGGTAGCCTCATGGCCAGACCGGCTCAGCATCCACCCACATCTACCACGGCATCCGAAGTGGAGCCGTGCATCACCTTGCAGGTTCACATCTCAGTTGCAAACGTTATTTTAAGCAAGGAGCCCTTCTTCCTCCTCCTCCTGCCTGGCTCAAGCAGGCAGTGTGTTGCAGCAGGCAGTGGGGGGCTCCCCTCCTGCCAGGCAGGGCTGGCTGAGTCAAGGGAATAATTGGTAGGTGCTTCTGGAGTGCCATGAGCAGAGGGCACTCACAGCCTTTGTTTATTGACTCTTGATGATAATGAATACTTCCAGAGATAATTATTGATTTTCTGCATTTGCAGTAAACCTGTTTGGCCTGGGAATGGGCAGAGCAGTACCATGCCAATGGCCTGTGGAGGTGGGAACAGGGTGGATTGGGTGAAACCAGGCTCTGGCTCTTCCCACCTCATACAAGCCAAATAAGAAAAAAAAAAAATTCAATATTTATAGAAAAATATTTGTGCAGCTTCCGGACAAGCCAAGCTTTCTTCTCTCTACTAGGGGGAACAGATTAAAATTTAATCCTAGTTAAACACATTTTCTCCTTTCCCTCTCCTCGGGTACCTCCTGCACATACACAGCTTCATCCCGTTGATCCCTTCCTCCCTTAGCCCTGAGCTCATCCTCCTCAACAAACACCACAGTGGGTGTTCACCAGAGCAGGGACCCCTCTCTTCTCTCCGTACTCCCAAAATCAAAGCCTGGGTGTGGGAGGGGATGAGGAGATGGAGCCCTTTAACTGTGGCAGAAGATAAAGCAGGAGGAAGGATAGCTGGAGTTTCCTCAGCATTCCCACCTGCCCCTGAGCCGGGTAGGTCCCATTCACATTTCCCATGGGGTTTTGACCCTGAAAGGGGCTTTGTGGGGCAAGGGGGTCCTGGGTGTTTATTTGTGGGGTGCAGGAAAAAGTTCAAGGAATAAAACCTTCTTAATTGGGCTAAACTACAAGAAGGTGGTTGTAGCTGGGTGCAGCAAGTGGAGCTGGGGGCCAGCAGCCTTGGGAAGAGCCTGGTTTGCAGACCCCCACGCAGAAGGGGGAAGCCCAGGCTCAGCCCTTTGTGTCATTAACGCTCCGCCCGCGCACAAAATAACAGAAGAAGAGCTCTCTAAGGAAGAGAGTTTTTATGGTTTTGTATTATTTGTATTTTATTTTATACTTTTATATTTTATTCCTTCGTTTTGCCTTGGAGAAAGCTGTGCAGTTATCCTGCAATTCCCAGTTTCCCTGTTCCCGTCCCAGAACTCGCTCTCTCCGCTACAGTTTATTGCACACATTTGGGTGCAAATGTTCGAACCTGGCAGAGGCCCACGTTACCGCTGGGGCTGTAAATAACCCCGGGTGGCATTTATGGCAGTCCTGTGGGGTGGGTAACTGCATGCTGCTGGCAAACAGCGGTCCCACAGGGTGGGCAGCACCGGCAAGGGCTCTGGGGGTGCTGCAGCCGTGACCACCCCCTTGGCATCAGCCCCACAGGTCCCTGCGGGACCACTGGCAATGCCGTGGGTTAATGGACACACTAGGAACATACAGCATTGTTTCTGCTTATGATGTAGTGCTTTTCCTGGGTATCTTGTAATGCTTTCTCAGGCTGTTTATTTATGAGACAATTTATTACAGTGCAGTCATTCTATAGCAGTGAAGTCTATTCCTGGGAGCCTCTGTTAACCGAGCCAATTGCTTAATTGGCTCGCTGATGTCTCCACAAGGTACGCCAGGAGAGAGGGCTCTTGTAACAATCGGAGCCTCCCTCCTGCCCACACACCACCCGTGCTGCTAATTTAATAGTGCAAACATTTATTATTCCTTTTATTTGGGAGTTAATGTTCAGGCGATTAGAGCAGTGGAAGGGGTGAAATGCCCTGGAGTGCCGTGAGGACCCTGGTCGCAGCTGGGAGTGGTTGGACTCATCTTGCAAAGCTCAGGGGATGCTGATGCCCCACAGGGTATTTAGTTAATGAGCCACAAGGGGAGGGTTCGGGCTGAGAGTGCCAGTGAGGCTCCTGCCTGGCCCCCACCCCACAACTAGGTCATTCACCAGCAAATCAGAGACCAGGGCATGTATGTGCTCACACCTGATCTCTCTTTGGTGAGCTTAATGTGCTCTGAAGGGAAAGAGGTTCCTAATGAACAGGCTGTGTGCTACAGGAATGACTTTAAGGGCCAGAGGAAAAACAAGCTTGGATTTGCTTGGGTGGGGAGTCCCTGTCCAACTGCAGGAGAAGAGTGATGGCCCAGTGGTGGCTGTCCTGGGCAGGTGGGTGCCTGCTGTGTCTGCCATGGGTTCTGTCTCTGCCCTCCCCAGCCGTGTTTTCACAGCATGGCTGATCTAGACCTCTCAAGCCCTTTCCCCTGCTCCCTCTGCTCTTTCCTGGCCGTGACAGTCCCCAGAGGGCTCCCACTCTGACACCTCCTGCCCATGGCACGTACAGTGTGCCCTGGGCCAGAGCAGAGCTGTAGCTCCCAGCCGGCCTTTCCCAGCTGTCCCCACTGGGCAGTTTCCTGGGGGGAGCAGCATCTCAGTGAGCATCTCTCCACTGTGCATGAATGTCGTCCTTCCCTATCAGGCTTTTAGGCAATGTCTGGCAGAGCTGACAGTGTTTTTATAAGCCCTGCTGGATCCGTGCCTGCTCCCACTGCCGCCACTTCCCCAGGATCCGTCTCCAGCCGTCCGTGGCCTCGCGGCACTAATCCCGCCGTCGCTGTCCGGCGCGTGCCACCGAGGCTCTGGCTCTGTGACTCCCTGTGTGGGGACACAGCTCGGGGCTGTCTGACCCTGGGTACCAGTGGGGCAGAGCCCTAGCACTGGGAGCAGGAATCAAAACGGGGCAGGGAAGGAGGAGTTAGCAAACAACGCTGCCAGAACAAGCTAATTTTGTATTTATTGCAAGGAAGCGATTAAGTTTCCCCGTGATTTTCCTTCTTCTCCGGCTCCCACTGCCTATTGTTCCTGGCTCCATTATCCCCCCGCCGCTTACATAAACGTATCATGCGGGTTTCTGAGGCACAATAGAGAGAGTCTCATTCATCCAAGGTCACCAGCTTTTACTTGTGCTTCAAAGCATCTGGTAGAAGAAGCATTTTCTCCTAAAGACGTTTTTATTGTACTCGGTACAGGGGCTGAGGAAAACCTCGCAGCACTGCACTTGCACCGCCCCAGCCCTTCTTCCCTTCCCATGCGCCCGGTCCCAGCAGGTCAAATCCTGCCCTGGAAAGTGAGGAATTGTTTTCTGTGCTGGTTGGGACCCTGCTGTGGGGTTCCCCAGCCCGCTGCCACGCAGCCCCATGGCTGCGGGCCAGGAGCAGCGTGCTCCACCCCAGATAAATGGGGAGAGGGAGGAAAAAAAAAAGGTTGTCTTCCAAAATCTTTCCCATATGGGTCCCAGTATGGAGCAGTTACAGAGAGGTCTCCTCGGCCTCCTGCTGCTTTCTCCACCAGCTCTTGGCTCGGGGCTCTTCCTGTTTATTCCCCCGTGCCCGGTTGGGACTGGGCAAACACAAAGGCTACTGGTAACCTCTGTGAGGGGACAGGGACTTGCTCTGCCCTGGAGGGTTTGTACCCCGCGAAGTGCAGGGGTGCCCCCCATCCCGCAGCGAGCTGGAAGTGTCCCCTGTGCTGGGGAACGTAACGATGGGATGGCACAGGGACAGTCCTGGGGTCTGTGAGGGGGTGGGAGCCCCCCGGAGCCCCCCGGTCGGGGCGAGCAGCGATGCGGCCCGTGGTGGTGCTGGGGAGCGAAGCCCCCCCGAGCGGGGCCGCGGGTGCCCCGGGGCCGCCCCCTCCCCGGGCCGGGCTCGGCTCGGCCGCTCCGGGCGCAGCTGCGGCGGGGGCGGTGCCGGGGAGGGGA
>VXAY01004937.1:1862379-1916268 GCA_013399855.1 Oxyruncus cristatus | reverse complement strand
GGGGTGGGGGCCGGGGGCCATGGCCGGCGTGCAGCAGGGCGAGAAGCAGCTCTTCGAGAAGTTCTGGCGAGGCACCTTCAAAGCCGTGGCCACGCCGCGACCCGAGAGCATCATCGTGGCCAGTATCACCGCCCGCAAGCCGCTGCCCAGGTAAGGGGTGCGGGGGTACGGGAGGGGCGGGCTCTGCGGGACCCCGCGTCCTGCTCGACCCCCAACCCCCTCCCCAACATCAGGAGGGTTCGGAGTGTCTCCCTACTCCCCCAGTTAGTGGCTGGACGACCCGGGGAATCCTCTCCATGCCCGGGGCGAGGGGATGCTGGTTGGCCGAGCCACCCTAGGCAGGTGCTGTGCTCCAGAGCAGGGTAGGTTTGGGAAACTTTGGTGGTGCTTGGAGTCCAGGAGCTGGCTGCTGCACCCCAAGGGGTGCAGAGCGAGGGTCTGGAAAGTTCTAGCTGGGCTATGGAGGGAGGGCAGCGGTGAGGGGCACCAGCCAGAAAGTGTGGCCAGCTCCATCCCTGCCGAGCAGAGCCCTGGGGTGTGTGTCCTGCTGGTCGTCTTGTCTCTGCGTCACTACTCCTTCATCAGGGGACCTTTGGGAAGGTGAAGCCCAGAGAGGGAAACAGCCTCCCTCCAGCTGGACCCTGTCTTGTCACGGAGGGGAGGCTGATTCATCCCAGGGATGTGCAGCCCGAGGAGCCTGGTCACTGTCGTGGCTGGGGCAGCTCTGAGGCTGGCGTCCCCCTGGTCCCACAGCCAAGCAGCCTCGGCTTTGCACATCTGGTGCCTGCCCTGTCCTCCTGCTCCAGGGACGCCAGTGCCCCTCATGTTTGCCTGAGGCTGAGGAAACCCATGAAACAAGGCAAGGGGGCTGCAGGTACCCCCTGCGCCGCTCTGCCGGGCTGTCACACGGGCAAAGGGCCGTGTGGTTTCCTCCCAACCATGCACAATCTAATTTAAACCAGCTTTATTTTGCTGACCATCTCAATATTGGTTAAAAATATCCTCTTTGTGACGTTTTTGTAAGAAAAGGAGGTTTTTGCTGGTTCTCTTCTCTCTTTGGTCTGTTTTTAACACTGCTGCCTCCTGTTCACCTGGTGTGGGGAACAACCCAAAGTTCCGTGGAGGTGATGGGTCTGTAGAGGAGAGGGGCTTGGTCTCCAGTGGGCTGGGTGTCGGGGGGCTCAGCCTGTACTAGGGAATAAAGAGCTCGTGGGGAGCGAGTCGTTTCAGATGCTTCCCGTGCCAGTGGAGGCTGCGAACCACAGCAACAATGGGGATGGGGGATCACTTCTGCCCCTGCAGCCCAGCTGCTGAGCATGAATTTTTTCAAGCTCTCTGATTTCCATTAATCTGGGTAGGAAAATGGGAAAGGCATGGCTTAAGCTTCCGAAGGAGAAGAGCAAATCTTGTTTACACAGGCAGCGTTTGCAGGGCTTCAGCCTTTGTGAGGGAGAGGAACCACGGTGTCGTTCTCCATCCCTTGCATCGGGTATGGTCGGCACCCAAGGTGCCTGAGTGAGCCATGCTGCTTAAATTGCTTGCAGTTGGAGGTGAAATGCAGCAACAAATTAGGGTATTGTGGAAATACAGTCAGCCCGGTGCCAGGAATGATGCCCGGCTCTAAACGGCAGTTCGGATTGTGCAGACATCCTGGTGGGGCTGAGCACCGCAGCTTGGGGTGTTTGCAGCTCCACTGAAAAGTTCCCAAACGCGTGTACCGCTCTGTTCTGCTGGCAGTGCCGGCTCTGGCAGGAAGGGAACTGTCCACGCAGTGGCCGGGATCTCCCGGCACGCGGTAAAACGGACCCGCCAGCTCAGTTTTGCCGTGCTTTGCACCTCGGCACCGTCAGACCCTGCACGACGGGGTCCCCAAGCCGGGGTGCGCTCCACACAGCTGGCCGCGGCGCTGCCAGGTCCCCGTGTCGGTGGAGCCCGGCGCCTTTTGTCTCCTCGCAGCGTGTGCCGCGGGCCGGGGCCGGGGCTATTCCCTGCGGCGTGGCCATCTGTGCCGCGCTGCCCTCGCCACAGGTGTTCAGCGGGGTCAGCCCCGTGGGCTCTCCCCGGGAGCTGCGGGGCATGTGCTGCGCTTCACCCCCGTCCCCAGGCACAGAGGGTCTCTGCTGCTCGGGGGGCTGACACCAAAGGCTGTGGAGACAGGGAGACTGCAGTTCCCAGCTCCTCTCATCGGGGCTGCTGGCTCGGCTCACATCCCACAGGGCTCTGCCGGGAGCCCGAGGCTGCTGTCTGGGAAGGTTGACACTTAGGAGATGCCAGATCTCACATCTCCAGGGGCTTTGCAGTGGGTCCCCATCGGGGTACACAGTGATGTCCCCAAACTGGCACCAGGCTCGTAGTCCGGCGATATCCAGAACCAGGCTCCTGCTCCCCATTCATGGTGAGAGCAGCCCCACAGCTTGCAGCAGATCCTTTCATAGTGGCCTCTGTGCCCAGCTCCACTCTGGGTTCGTTTTTCCTGAAGGTCTCGCTGCGCCACTGCTCAGATCGGCCTTTCTTCCCTGACCATACTCCCGGCTAATTTAAGAGCAAATGACTGCGGTGCCAGCAAGCAGAGCGCACCAGAGAGGAGATGGGGAGACCAGTTAGCCAAATGAAAAATTAAGATGACCATCTGGATTCCTGTTTTCTCCCACACTTGACAGCTGGTCCCCTGAAAACACCCTGCCCTGGATCCGGCCCCGCACTTCCCGCCGTGGTGGAGACGCTGGCATGGTTTCTGGGCCAGGGCTGCCCATCTCCTCATCAGTTTTGCTGTCGGAGCCTGTGCCCTCATGGAGTGCCAAGGGGCTCAGCTGCTGCATAGGGGTCCTGCCAGGAATCCCCCCCGTGGGCATAGCCCAAAGCCAACCCTGCCCTGAGCTAAGGGTTCAGTCCTGCATCCTTGTGGGGCACAAGTGGTGTTCCCAGGACAGAAGGTGATTTTTTTTTTTTTTCCTCCCCTTCCAGCTGGCTCTGCCCTTGCCCCATCCCTCAGCACCACCTTCCTGCTGGTTCTGGAGATAAAGCTTCTTCCATCTAAATTCCCATCAAGCTCTCTAGGAGGTTTGAGGGGTTAAAGCTCTGCTAAACCCACGGTTCATCCTAGAACAATAGAGTACATTAATACCATCCCTCCTTGTCCTGCTGGGGCTGGGGGGGGGGCCCTGAAATCCAGCCCCCAATACAGCTTTGTGCCCAGAGCAGGGCTCTGCCAAAGTAAATGGATTATTGACCAGTTTGCAGAGTGAAAGGAAAAAATGAGGTGATGGGGAAAGGGGCTTTTCCAATTAACCTTTTCCCACACAGGGTCTGGCGAGGCTCCGCTGTGCAGGAGCGGGTCACGGACTAGGTGGTGTGGGGAGGATGCGCAGGGCGGGGCCTGACCCCACACTTGCCTTTGCAGGGGGACTGCTCCAGCATATGCAGAATTCCAGTGTGGGACTTGAGGGGTTTGTGTGCCCAGCGTGCTGGGGAGAGATGGGGTGAGGGACAGGGACCACCTACCCTGCCCTGAGCCCCTCTCGCTGAGCCAGGGTGCCCTCACTCCCTCTCATCGGTCCATAAGGACGGGGCTTTGGCTCTTGTCAATTGAAAATGCTTTTTAAATCTCCTGTAATGAGGTGGCTCTGCCCAGCCTTTGGGAATGGGTGTCACCACCATGCTCTAGCCCCAGCCGCATCACCAGGATCTCCTTTCCTCCCTCTTGGCTGGGCTTTTGTCTGGTCTCTTCCCTGGCCACGACCTCGGCCACAGCGTGGCAGCTGGGAGCTCCATCCCACTTGGCAGCCTGACTTCTCTCAGTGCTGCTGCGTATTCCACCAGCACCTGTGCCAGGAACCTGGGAACAGCCAGGTGGGAGATGCCTCAGGGTATCTTTGGGACCCAGAGGTGATGGCAGTCCGGGGGCTTGCAGGATGTTTTTGTGGGTATTTGCCTTCCCTGCTCCCACTCCACCAGCCATAGTAGTGTGGTATGAGCTGCCTTGTCCTCCAAAACTCATCCCAAATTCAGTTTGAGGGCAGTGCTGGAGCTGGGGGCTGTGGGTGCTGGTGTTGGTTCCTGGGGCAGCCAGTGATGCCGGGTGAGTGCCGGCAGTGCAGGGGGAAAGGAGGCTCCTGCCTCCCTCCCTACCAGATGGTCTAAGTGGGTCACATCAGGGCAGTGCAGGGGATTTGTGCTTTAACCCTTAATCCCCCGGGATGCACCGTGCACGGAGGGGGAGGGAGGGATGTGTTGCTGAAGTGGGATTAAGCCCAGTTTCACCGCCTGGTTTGCCATTGAAGGTGATCTCAGAGACGGGTCTGGGTGCTGCTGCTGCTGCTACAAACCTGCTGGGACAAGGGTGACGTGTCCTCCCTGGCAGCACTGGGATGGGGCCGGGAGCAGTCATGGCACCGCAGTGCCAGGGGACACAGTACCCCAGCGAGGGCAGAAGGCATCTGCCATTCCCCTGTGGCCTTTGCAGTGACTTTTGGCCATCCCAACCTCTGGCTTCCCAGCCACCTTCCAGTGGCCCCGGTCCCCAGCTCGTCCCCGGCGGGTCGGCAGCCCTTGGGTATCGATGCGGGGTGCGCTGCTGGGGAGGAAGCCGCGCCGGCAGCCCTGCTGTGCGGATGGTTCCCCACTCCTGCTAATCCTCCCCCTTGTTGGCCGGGCATCTGTTCCGCGGGAAGAGGCGGCGGCGGTGCCGGCCGCGCCAGCCGCCTGGCTGCCATCTGCTCCCTCCGCTCCCAACGAGCCCGAGTGCTAATGAGCCCGTGGCCCCGGCCCAAGAGGGGGGAGAGGGGCTTGAAAAGAAAAGCGGAGGGGGAGAAGAAAAGCCCCTTCCTTGGAGGGGCTGTCAATAGGGAGGCTTTTGTCTGCCCCTGCCCTCCGGCTCCAGCTGGACGGCGATGGGAGCGGGGAGAGCTAATTAGGCAGCTCGGGAGCTGCCGGGAGGCTGCGGGCAGCTGAGTGAGGGGAAGAGCAGGGGATGCCCGCAGGACTCCCTCCCTGCTGCTCGAAGAGCCTTCATCCTCCTCCTTCCCCCGGCCCTGTCCATCTGCCTCTCCACTGGACTGGTGCTGAGCACCATGTCCCTGCTGGCCTCCCTGGTGGGGTGGGGGACACCTCTGTCCCCACCTGTGTATGAAGGACAAGGGGATGGAGGTTCCTGCCAGGGCTGGGTGGGATGCGGGGAGTGCCAGACAGCACAGCCAGGTCAGCACCAGTGGGTACCTTAGCCAGGTGTGCTGTGCTCCAGCATGGGAAGGTGTACAAGCACCTAAGGATTTAGGGAAAAGGCCACTGGAAGCCCTTGTAGGAATCCCAAGCTCATGGAAGGGGCTTTCTTAGAGCTACTGGGGTACCCCCAGAAGTGCTGCCTCTCCCCACTGTGACCCTGCTGTGACCATGTGGTGCTTTGTCACCTTCAACTAAAAGCTCCCCAAAGTGGATGTGAGGCTGAGAGTTGTCCCCAGATCAGCACTGCAGGGACTGGTAACCAAAGGGGCAGTGGGAAACGCAGTGGTTTTGGGGACAGGTCATTTCTGACCTCTAAAAGTCCATTTGAGAGCTCTGGTGAGCTCTGCTCCAGGGCTCCATTTCCCACGCTCACCTGAAAGAACACGGGCACAACGTGGCACTGCTGCTGAGAGTGAAGGCCCACAGCACCTGGTGGGGAAACATGGGGTGAGGCTCTCCCTGAATCTGGGCCTTGCTGCTGCCCCATCTCTGGGGAGGGGGGAGCCTGTGGGCCTGCAGTGCCCGTGCTGTGCCAGGGGAAGCACCATATCTGATCTCTTCAGATGAGGGATGAAATCAGATGGAAAGAAGCAAAAGGGAGGGAAACTCCACTGGCTGGCTGGAGGATCATTTTGTAGAAATATGTGATTTCACCCTTGAACAAAGCCGCTGCAGACACTGCCTGGCTGCCAGGCAGCCCCTCATCTGCAGGTGCCAGGGGTGCTGGGTTTGTGAGTGCAGCACTGGGGGGGTCTGGCACTTCGGGGCCTGTGCTGGCCATGGGGTCCCCTCCCTGGCTCAGCACCATCACAGTGCTTGAGTGAGGCTGTTTCGTGCATGTACCGAAGTGTGGAGAACCAGGGCAGAATGTGGCTGTTTAGGGTCTTGCAGGGCTGGGATCTTTCCCTGCCTGGCTCAGGGAGAGCTGGCAGATGCCCCCATAGCAGCACTGCATCCAGCCAGCCCTCCTTGTCTCCCATCCCTGGAGAGGCAGGAGAACAGGACACTTGAACCCTGCACACGCGTTCACACCCCTGCCTCGAAGTCCAGCTCATGAATATTTAGGGCTGTGGGGCCCTAAATAATAAATAACAATGATGACCTTGATGACAGGGATTGCTAAGAAGCCTCTGCCCAGCGCTGGGTCCTGTGGCTGCTCTCGTCTCCTTGCTGTCACCATCCAGGGCAGCCTGTCCCACTGTGGCTTTTCCCCAGAAAGGGCCTCTGCAGACCCCATCTGTGTGTGTGTGTGTGTGGGGGGGTGGTCCCCACTCTCCCTTTGGGTCCCCGGGCTTGGGATATTTCTTCTTCCAGCAGGTCATGGCTGGAGCTGAGCCCGTCTCTGCTCAGCCCCATTCCTACCCCTTCCCACACTCGGTGTCTGGCAGCTGCACCTTTCTATACGTTCATTTTTCTATAAGATGAACTTATCAAATGCAAACCCTGCGTCACTGAAATGAAATAATTTCATGCATGACCACCCTTTCCTTTTCTCTCCTTTTTTATTTTTTTTTTTCTTCTTTTCTTCCTGCGGGCACTGAAACCTCTTCATCCCTGCAAAGCCTGACTCAGGACAGCAAATCCCACCCGTTTTGGCTGCAGAGGGTGCCAGGGATTTGCCACAGCCCCATGTCTGGTGTGAGCCCCCAGGGGCTCTTTGCTGCTGGGAGAGTGTGGGTCTGCTGAGACCCACAGTTCTTCCCTGCCCCATGGAGACCCACATGCTGCTCCCATCCCCTTGGTCCTCCTACAACCCCAATCCCCAGCGGTGCCATCAGCTGGAAAACAGGACTGGGATTGATGCCTGGATCGGAGCCCTTTGGCATTCCCAGCAAAGGCCAGGGAGAAAAGCCAAATCCTGGGAGCCAGTTTGCCTTTGCAGCCTTGCTTGATGATTTTATAGGTGTGGGCAAAGGCACAGGGGTCATGGTGCCTAAAATCTGGCAGGAGCAGCGGATTCCAATGGCACAGCATCGCTATGGGGCCCTTGGTGGGGTGCGGATCTGGCACGTGGGATGGATCACCACCTCTGGCAGTGCCCATGTCTTGCTGCCACCATCACCTGGTAAAGGCCACAGAACCCTCTGCAGGACACCGGGTGCTGCAAAACTGATTTCTCTGTCAGCCACTCGAGCCAAAAGCGCTGACAAACACTGGGAGTTTAAAAATAGCAGGTTTTTTCGCACGCGGCGGGAACACTTTCCCTGCCAGCGCAGCGGGGACTGCAGGAAGGACTCACAAAAAATAATACCAGTGAGGAAAAAAAAAAGCCCCGCTATTAAAAACTGTGCTGGTGTTTCAGGCGGGCTGAAATGAGTCCCCGGTCTGGAGGCAGCTCCACCGATGACCCGTTTAACACTTCTCGTTTAATTTATGTCTCGGGGACATATGGAAGAAGAAGCAGCTGCTGCCCTGCCCCAGCCACCTCCTCATTCACCCCCGAGGGGGTGCCTGGGTGGGCAGAGGGGACACTGTGGGAAGGGCCTGTGGGGCTGCTCTGCTCTCTCCTCCCCGGGGCAGGGGAGGCTGTGACGTGCTGGTGTGGGCTGCAAGAGCCCTTGTGCTGCTGGGCCCCAGGGCTGGGGTCATGCGCCCATCTCGCATGCAGGTGGCTGAAAACGCTCCGAGACCCACAGCCAGTGATAAGAAAATGAGTTTTCTCTGCCACTAACACCAAATTCCAACAGCACATCGTCCTGTTGGAACTTGATGGGACTTTGGCAGTGGGCTGGTTGTATTGAATTCATCTCTGAGCCTGCGTGTGTTGGAGGGTGACTAGAACAGAGTGGGGTAGGAGGCTGGGATTTTAGCTGCATTACTGTCAGGATGAAGAATTAGCCACTGCCCAGCAAGAGAAATATTTTTGCATTAAGAGAGATTTCACAGTTAAAGAGCTCCTGCCGCATTAATCTGTGGGTCAGCTGGAGCTGCCGTACAACCCCCCCTGCCCACCAAGGCTGTGCAACTGTAACACCAATCTATAATAGCATGTAAATATATCATAGCTTATTCTCCACGGCTCCCTCAGCTGCAGCCAGCAGAGCATTCCTGCTCTCCCAGAGTGGGCATGGACATGGCTGTGGCATAGTGGGGGTAGGAGGCAGTTACAGATTTGGGCAGATCTACCCCTGAGGCTGGTGTTTTAACTCGGGGGAACCTATTGCCTACCAACTATTTGCCCTCTTCAAATCCCCCTGCTCTGGTCAGGGCCCAGCCAGGTTTGTTAGGATGGGGAGAAGCAAGACAAGTGAGGTCAGCACTGCTTCTTCCAAAGGCTGAGGTTTTAAGTCGCCAGAAAACTCCAAGATTGGGAAGTTACACAAAACAAAGCCCCAAAACGACAAAGGAGACCTGTGCCCACGTGTCGCCTGCCCTTCCCTGTGTGTTAGGCAGGGTCTGTGGTTGTCTGTCACCACCCACCCCATCCCTGCCTTTGTCTGCCCCATCCCTGCCCCTGTGTGCCCATCAGCCACGCGTTGGTCGGGTTAAAGGGCGATGGTGCCGGGCCCCGGAGCGGAGAGGCAGGTAGATAACACGTGCCAGGAGAGGGAAGTGCAGGGGGCTGGGTGGGCACCACCAGCGGAGGAGGAACAAAGGGAGCTGCGAGTTAAACCCTGCAAGGGGTATTTGCAGCCTGACCTGCCGGGGAGTGCTGCAGCCATGGGCTGTTGGCCTGGCTGTGCCCTGTGTCTCCTAATGGAGGATGAGCTTGACCTCCTGGTGAGCTCCTCTGGCCGTGTCCCTGGACCTTGGCAGCCTTGGGGATCACTGTGTGGGCTGAGCTCTGCAGGACACAGGACATGCTGGCTGCATCTCCCCCAGGATCCCAGGACACCCCCAAATGCAGGGAATCAGTTGCCTTTTCTGTCTGGTTGCTGGAGTTGTTGGCACAGTTTTGGACCAGTCCTTATGCTCTCCCAAACATTTCCTACATGTGGTTCAGGAGCCGGTGAAGGCAAAGGATGTTCTTTGTATCTTTTGGAGGGATTTTGGATTTTTCAGAGAGTCCAGGCTGGCAGATGCAGCTGTTTTGTGCTTCAGGCACGTCCCTGCCCTGGGATGTGCTGGGGCTGTGTGGCTGTGCCTGGTGGCCAGGTCCCTGTCCCTGTCCTTGCTGTGAGCATGGAGCATCTCAGCACCTGCAGGGACAGAGCTAAAGGCACAACACTAACAGCACACGCCAGTGGAAGGTTTGGCTCCCACTACTTGCTGCCTTGTGGCAGTAGTTACTACCTCATTGCCTTCAGAGCTCCCCACAAGTGTTTTTTCCACCCACAGCCCAAATTTCCTCATCCCCATCTCTCCAGGAGGGCTGGGATGCTCAAGGGCTCTTGGCATGGGAGATGTGCTGTGGGGAGGGGTGGGTTAACTTTGTGGTGGAGGCTCGTGGGCCAAGAGCTGCCTGCTGGCTCTCTGGGCTGCGAATGCCACCCAAGGCACATCCATCCCTGATTAATGGAAACTGAAAAGCAGGATCCTGAGGACCCGTGGCTCCACTGCCCCCCTCTCCGCCGCCAGCTGCCACTGCCAACCCCGGAAAAGCAGGCAGTGGATCCCACAGACGCAGCCTGAGCTGGTGCTGGGACACAGCCACTGCCCGGCTCCCCCCGCTCACCCTCCCCACCACATTGGTATTGATTTGACCTGAGCTCCCTTAATGTGCTGTGATTTCTTTCAATTAAGCTTTGAGCGAGGTCTCTGCGACGTTCAATAGAGCTGGACCCGGCACAGAGCCTGGACCAGCATGGTCCAGAGGGAGATGCTTGTGGATGCTCCCCCATCCCTGACAAGAGCATCCAGCCATATCATATTTTCCCCATGTCCCATGAGGATGATTCCACTTCTTAAAGGTTGTTCCTTGTCCCCTCTGCATCTCCTGGCTCTTTCCATCCACTGGAGTGGTGGCTTTGCCAGCCCAGCCCATAGGACAGATTTCAGCATCGTTATCTGGTTCACCTTCCTAATTTAGACGAGCACTGGACCTGCATGGTCCCCCCTGCTCTGGGCAGGAGCAGCCCCCGCTGCCAGCTGGAGCCAAAGCAACCCTGAGCACCCCTCATCTTCCCATCCCCTGCAAAGGTTTCCCCTTTCTCCTTGGTGGCTGTCATCTCCTGGGGGATGTGCTTAGCAAAGTCAGGGCTTGGTGTCACATAGTTTCCGGCGAACTAATGGGCAGAGTGCTTGTTTCCAGAGATTGTGTGGAGCAGAAATCCCTGCCCTTCATCTCCAGCTGCAATTACCGAAGCCAAGTCGATGCAGTTGATGGTAATAGGATGGTAACACTGTCTGAATTTGTATTTAATGCTGATTCCGAGGGTCTATAATCTTCATCAGCACCACATGACTTTTTATAGAACAGAAAAATGTGAGAGCAGTTAATGAGCTGTAATTCTGGAGAGCTTCTGCCTTGATTGGGGCTAATTATTTTCTTTATAAAAATAATTAACCATCCACACAACCTATAGAGTGAAAGGCATGTGGCATTAATTAAACCATGCAGTATTTTCAATGCACCTTTATCTCCTGTTTCCCAGCACATCCCAAATAGACGGTCACACACTGCAGAAAGCCAGGCTGGGCACAAGCTGGCATCGTGCAAAGGCATCTGCTGGGCATAAAGGACAGGTCCTGAGTGAGGGGGCTGCAGCCAGATCCCACTTCTGCAGCTGCCTGGCCCTGCATGTACCATAGAACTCCTCATTTGGGTAGGAAAGGCTGTTTTGGGTAGAATAAAGTGACAGTGCTCATGTGTGTGATGGGTGCAGAGGGGATATTGGGGGTGTCTCTGCTGTTTTGGCTGAAGAGCAGCCAGAGGGACCCTGGAGCTGCACAGGGGTCTGTGCTGTGTGCTGTCATTCGATGTGGAGCATCAGGATATCCCAAAATTAAGGTGGTTGCTTTACTCAGGCCAAGCCCTTGTTCTCCTGCACTCTGAGATCCCGGGATGAGTCCCAGGCGAATGCGCCCCAGAGCCGGGTCTGTGCATGCTTAGACACACACTTACATAATACGTAATTGTTAACAAAACTAATTCCTCTGTTTTCCTGGAGGTATTCTGAGAGCTAATGAATATATTTGCATAATCTTGATTTTGTTTATGCATAATTCTGGATTATCCAAATGTGAATAACGCCGGGGCTTTGCCACTCTGGATTGCCTTTCAGCTGAGGATAGCAAAGCGTTTTACAAATATTAGTTCAGCCTCACAAATCCCAGCAAGCAATAAAATTATTATTACACCCAATTAAAGATGGATGGGATGAAAACTGAAATGATCCTTTGCAGCCCTTCCTGGCAGGGTCTACCATGGGGACCCACCTGCCTCTTCCAAACATTCCCCCTAGGAAGCAGCAAGCCAGAAAATATCCCTCCCTTTCTTTTTTGGGGATGATTTAAAACAATATTCACAGTCGCAGAGTGGTGTGGATGGCTGGGGACGAGACCTGGGAGCAGAGAGGGAGGTTTCTTTCAGGCTCTGACCCGCACAGAGCTCTGGGTGCTGCAGCACTGATCACCCATGTGGCAGGGATGGCACAGCCATACCAGCCCCTCCCTCCTTGGAGCAGAGAGGTTTCTGTCTTCCCTCCCAGAAACTCTCCTTAACTGAAAACCTCCTCACTAGTCCTTCCTGGGCAGGTGGCACAACCAATGAGGTGTTTGCAACAGGACCAGGGGGTGTTATAGGGAAGGAGGATTGGAGTCAAACCAAACCCTCCCATCTGAAGCATGAATTTGTGAGTTCCCCTGCTCAGCTGACATAGCAGTTGTGATACAGGGGGGGCAAAGAGCCCTTCTGGCCACAAAAAGCCCCCAGCAGGGGGGTTAAATCCCACTTTGCCACCTTCCTTCCTGGGCTGCGGACATTGCAGGCTCATCTCTCGGCAGCAGAAATCCGTTGCTTAATTCCTTTCCACAGGAGTTAATTGCTGCCCACGCTTCCCCACACGGGAACATCTGCTTCTTGCAGTGTCACTGAGCCCTCCTGGCCCCACGTGGCCCTGGCAGTGCAGCCCTGGGCACCATGGGGGGATGGAAGTTCAGGAGATAAGCCCCAAATGGGAGGATTTCCAGAGACCCCTGCTGCACCAGACCTTGCTCAGGTGAACACCCTTGTTGGGACACACATTCAGATGCACCCGTGGCGTCTGTCCTGGGGGGTCTGAGCATTTTTTAATGTTGGAGTTATTTCAAGCTGAGCCCTTGGGATTGCTGTTCAGTAGCTGACACCATGACTGTGTCCCAGCACACAGAGGGACTCAGGAGGTGGTTTATTAACGGCTTGCAGTGACCTGAGTGTCCCTGTCCCCAGCCTGGAGGGACAGATGGATGGAGGGATGGGGTAGGCAGCAGTCAACCAGAATCATTCCCGGAGCAGCTCCACAGGCAGGCAGCACCTGCATAAACAGCTTGGTTTTTTTGAGTTATCCCAGTTTTGGGACTTCTGGTGTGTTTTCCCCTCTTCTTCCAGTGGTAATTCAGAAGAGACAAGGAGGAAAAAGCTTTATGTGAGTGGCAAAAGCAGCATTTCTGCTCCAAGTGGATCTTCTCCAGCCTTCTTCTCCTTGCTGCTTCCAACGTGCCTTATTACTAATTCATTTTTAAAGTGATCTCTCAGCGCTCCCAGGAGCGCCTGGTAACTGTGTGCTCACAATTCCCTATTTGATTAAAATTTAACGAGCTGTTATTGGCAAATACACTATTTCACTGCTGTTTGCCATGCCAGATAGCAAGGGTTTTGGACAAAAGAGGGAATGGGTGAATCTGATGGCCCCTGGAACAGGGTCTGGCACTGGGCAGCCCTTGGGTGTGAAGGCGCCCTCCCGCCTGACCACATCACAGATAGTGCCGAAGTGCTTCTTTTCTAGAATATCTTTCAGTCCTTTTTTTTTTTTTTTAAACCCTCCTAAAATGTTAAAGGTCATCTCCTGGTGCTCCTCAGCTTCTGGCTCCCGGTGTTGTGTTGGGAACTGCCCAACCACCCGCTGGGCTCCCTCCCTCCCAGCACATGGTCCTGTCCTTCAACCGGTTTGGTTTTGCCCTGCAAGGCTTGTAGGAGAGAGTTTAATAAGAAATTTGAGCTCAGATCCAGACTTCTCGTAATCACAAGCTCTGCAAGGGCTGCTTCAGGTTGCCATCATGCCTGGCCATCAGCTCTTGTCCCCTTCACCCAGGAGCAGTTGCCCCCATGGCTGTTTGAGGCTGCCCGGGGACAATGGCAGGGACGGCGTCTGGGAGTGCTGTTTGTGGCCAGCCAGGAGGAGAGTGGCCATGAGGCTATGGCAGGTTTTAGCACAAGCTCTCAGCCCCAGTCCCTCCTCACACCAGTTCCTGGATCACTCGGGAGCCTGCAGTCCCCCAAAACATGGGCCACGGATGTGCAGGGTTGCTGTGCCATGGGGCAGCATGGCAATGTCAGCACTTCCACCTACTTTCGCAGGCACCTGCGACAGCCAAAGCTCCTCCTTTCCTATTGCCTGAGTGAGGCTAAAACTGGCTCCTATGCAGACATGGGAACCCGCAGGGTATTTGTCTAAGGAGGAGGATTTGAGGACAGGAAAGGCACAGGATTGTCCCCCTGAGAGCAAGCCTGGCCCGGCAGTGTGCAGGTGCTGACGGGCAGGAAGCTCCGCAGGGACCTCCGAGCCGGCAGCGTGGGAGGCTCAAGATGCCGTAGAAACCGTTTGAGATGGGGCAGCAGCCCAGGTTTCCTTTAGAAACGACGTGCCCATGTGCCATATTCCTCGGGTTTGTCTCTGCAGTTGCTGGCAGGCAGTCAGCAGAGCCATCCTGCATTGCTGGCAGCAAGGGAAAGTCACTCCGAGCCCTGCAAGGTGACCATGTGCTCAGGAAGGAA
The DNA here is from genome assembly GCA_013399855.1 of Oxyruncus cristatus. NCBI lineage: Eukaryota > Metazoa > Chordata > Aves > Passeriformes > Cotingidae > Oxyruncus > Oxyruncus cristatus. The sequence continues at coordinate 1,902,194 of VXAY01004937.1, read as the reverse complement.
GTGGGACAGGGAATGGGGGTCTTGGTGGCCCTGGGGAGGAGGAGATCCCGCTGTGGGGAGCAGGGAGAGGCTGTGCTTGCCCTCGTGCCTGACCCTGCCTAAGAAGGATGGTCCATGGAGGCACTGCTTTCCCCTGTGGAGTTTTTCCCTCTGCCAGGGCCATCCATCCTGTGAGCCTCTGCCACTGCCAGCTGGTGCCCAGGACAGAGCCCTCCCCGTGGGCTGCAACCTCACAGCATCCCCCAGAGCATCTGGCACCAATTCTGCGCCGCTACCGGGGGCCTCTTCCAGCAGGGAAGCTCCTCTGTTCTGATCTAACCACGCATAGTAAATCAACTGCTGCAAAATAAAGAGCCAAGCTGCTTTTTTTGGCCCGGGATGTGCTAGGAGCAATCGCTAAGCCTTTCTGGAGTCCCAGAAGGAAAAGGAGCCGCTGCCACATGCAGGCTTGCAGCAGGACACAGGGTTCCCGGGAGCAGGAGGGGGAGGAGAGTCACGACTGGCAAAAATTCGATGAAAAATGTATATTACAGAATTGTATTTCTCTTCTGTGTCTAAACTGCCTCAAGAAAACCACGTGCTTTTCTGCAGCTGGTGCCTCTGCTGATGCACAGGGAAAAAAAAATAGCGGGGAGAAGATTAAAATTGAACTGGCTTGGAGTCTGTGTAATCAAGGAAAATATCTCGGTGATTTGCTATTATAATTTTCAATAACAAACTGCAGGGCTCCTGGTGCACTAATAATAACGGGTTGAATGAGGTGGGGAAAGAACCTGCCATGGGGTGTTTGTGTGTGTGTGTGCTTGTGGGAAGCACTTTCAATATTCCCCTTCTCCTAATTTTGAAGAGGTATTTTTAGTGCGTATTTCAAAGGGCTTTACATAAACACATCTGCTGGAGTTTTTTCTGTGAGATTGTCTTTACAACCCTCTTTTCTGTCCCCTCCCTTTCCAGGGACAAGGGAGTGGTTTGACTGTTTTCTTTTTTCAATCAGATGAGCAAAGCTGGAGACCATGAGAGAAAATCAAAGGGTCATTTTGCCAGTGCCAAAAGGCTTCTCAGCCCCAAGGGTGGATTTTAGAAATTATTTGACCAGCTCTGACTATCCTCACTGAAGCCTGGGGCAGAAGCACATGGGATGTGGCCATGGCAGAGAGCCATGGGGGTGTGGGAAAGCAGGGATTCTGACTCACCACCTGCCCTCTCCAGCATACCCAAAACCTCCAAGTGAGGAAATGAGAGGAAAGATGAGGTATTCCATCACCTGTCCGTGCACTTTTTGCATGTTACTCAGGAGAAGTGGCGAGAGCATCCCTGGTGCGAGCAGCTGTGGGTGCACGAGTTTCTCCTGCTTCCCCTCAGGATGCCTGTGTCCTTCCACAGGCTGATGTTCCCAGTTCCCAGGCCAGGCATCCATCCATCATCATTTAGTGCCAGTCAAACATTCACAGCTATTCGGCTCATCAGAGATGCTTTAACCTTTGTTGTTTCGGGGCTCTGGTTGGCTGGAGCTGCTCCTGCCTTTTCGCTGGGAGCTATAGAGAAGATGGGAACATGGAGCCAGCCAGGGCTGAAGTGGGGAAGGTGGTAAAGCTTCTATACTGGTTTTCCAAGATCCTCTGCCCTGAGCTTGGAAGTGCTGTCAGTGCAGGCCTGCCAAGTGCAGTCAGTGTGCGGGGCCTCTGAAGTGCCTGTGTTTTCGGCCGGGTGCATCCAGCACCTGACCCAGCTGTGTGTGCAAAGGAAAATAAAGGATGAAAAAAAAAAAAAAAAGGCTTGGTTAGCATGATCCAGTCCCAGTTTGCTTACACTGCTGCTTGCAGAGCAGCTGGGAAGGGCAGAGGGGCTGTGCAAGGCCACCAGGGGCTGGAATTGCTGGAGCCCATCCTGGGGAGGCAAGGGACGATGCGGCCATGGGTGGGGAGATAGCCTGGTGCCAGGGTCCAGCAGCCAAAAGGTCACTAGGAAGACATTTTTCCTGCTCTTGTCTCCTCCTGAGATGAGTTACTGCGGGGAAAAGGCTGACTGATAAAAGCTTTGTGGCAGGAGACTGCTGTGGGGCTGGGACAGAGGAGCTGGGCTGGGACACTGGAGCCTGTGGGCAGAGGAGGGCGGTGCCCGGCCCCGGCAGCGCCGGGGTGTCAGCACACAGGGATGTCAAGTGCACACCAAACCCTCGCTGACTGCACGTCCCTGGGAGGCCAGAGAGGACGGGTGTCGCTGGGCTCAGCTCCCAGACGAGCCTGCGTCACCAAGTGCCACATTCCATGGCCTGATGCAATGGCACTTGGCCATCATGTGGAGCATGGCAGCCGGGGTGGAGGGATGGGGGTGGTCTGTGAGTTAGCTCTGCTCCCTGAGGCAGAGAACGCCTTGTGCCTTTGTCCCATCCTCTCTGGAGCGTGCCAGGATCCATCCATGGGCAGGAAGGGCAGTGGTTAACTGGCCTCCATGGTGCCTCCACAAACTGGGGGTGACATCCCTTCCCCAGGGAAGTGAGGCAGGATGGGGTGGCCTCAGGAGATGGGGCTCTGTTGGGCACTGCTGGCAGCAGGGAGCCCAGTGGGATTCAGGAATGTGATGTGCCTTTAGGAAAGGCTGGTGGGAAGCAGTTCAGGCATTTTGCAAAAATAAACAGGGACCTCCCCATCTCACAGCAGGCTGGCATCACCCACCCCTTCTCCTCCAGATGTACGTAGTGTTTTATGCTGGTTCACCCCCCTTCAAATGAGGAATATTTGGGTTCTTTCCCACCAGTGACCTTTCCTGCATCATGGCTATTAGAGTAGTAATAGATCATTTCTCTCTGCTGTCTGTACATTCTGTTAGGGAAGGAAAACATGGGAGAGCCCAAATACAGCACCGAAATGAGGAGATGGGCTGGCTGGGCTGTGACAGGCACTGAAAGGCTTGGGCTGATGGAGAGGTGAGAGCCCTGTGTGCCTGCTGCTTCCCTTCGAGCCACTGCAACCCTGGCAAAAATTGCCATGAGCCCAAAATACCCCTCCTGGACTGGAGACTGCTGAGATTGGAAGGGACAGGGGGAGCTGACCTTGGCAGGAGATGGCACAGGGCATGTTCTGCCCTGAGCTGGTGGCAGGCAGCTCATAGATGCCCTGCTGTGGGGGGTCTCCCATCAGGAGCTGGCATGCTGCTTTTGGACAGGTCTGATGGATAGGCTGGATTTCTGCATGAGAGAAATAAAGGAAAAAGGAAAGTGAGGGCAAGTGATCAAATAGCCAAATGGAAGTGGAGAAACGTGGACGGCAGGTGGGATGGGTGGGCAGCTGCCTTGTCCTGGCCTGGCTGCCCATGGCCAGGAGTGCATCCTTAGGGAAAAACATGTAACCTGTGTTGGGCAGAAGGGCTGTGGTCCTTGCTCTGATGCTGGGGCAGTGTTGTCCCCCAGCAGAGCAAATCCTGGGCATCCTGCTTGTCTCCTCTTCTTCCTGCCTGCTCTGGAACATCCTCTGGGCTGAGTGAGCCCCGTGCTTCCAGCAGCATCACACTGAGCATCCTCACTGCTCTCCCGGGGCCGGCTCCAGCAAAACACCCACAGAGGGCTTTTCTTTCCTGCTGCAGGCACAAGCAGCAGGGAAGGTGTGATAATCCCTCCTTTGAGGCCACAGTAATCGTTCACACCAAATTGCATCACTTTTATATCAGTCATGAAAGACACCAAAGACAATAAGAAAAAAAATACAGTTTTTATATATATATTCAATCAATGTCTGTGGAGCTCAACACGAGGGGATTACCAGCCAGTTTAGAGTGTTAGTGACTCTCAGCATCCATCAGAGGAGAACATTTGGTTGAATGGAAGCCAGCCTTTGATGGAATTGGAGAATAATTATTTCCATCAATAATTACATCCAAGCCCAGAAGAAACGGTTCCTGGCACGTTGCAGGACAGGAGTCCTTGACTGCCTCGAGGCCAATATGTTTTAACCCCAGGAGCTGGAAATCCCATTAGTGTAAGAGGGGGCCGGGGTGAGAAGGACATTGCTTCCTGTGCCCAGGTCCTGGCAGGGGTGTCTCAGCCTGCTGCCAGCCCGGGGAGGAACCCTCCTGCCTCTGCTGCTGGAGTTGATCCAGCTCAGACTTTGCACAGGTCATTAATTTGGGGACGTTTTTAATGGATCCTAATGATTGAGCCTGTTCTTAAAAGGGGTTCGGGAAAGGCCACAAGCCAATTAGCTCGCACACAGAAAGTGATTAACTGTGTAGCTTCCTGGATGGTTAAAAATAATGTTGGGAAGGGACTGGGGAGTTTATTACAAGCAGAGTAACGGAGTTTTAAAGCCAAAGGGACTATCACCTCCTGCATGTTCTTGGCCAGAAATGTTTCACCCAGCTTCCCCCCAGTGACTCCTGTCCCTTGTATTTGGCTGTGCACATCCTTAAATGTTCAAGCGTTACAGAATGGAATCCAAGGAGGAATCAGCTGTTAGTGAAAGTGGGAGCTTGTTGAGAGAGAAAACAGGTGGAGACACACCTTCTGCAGGTGCCCCTGTGCCAACTCCAGCCCCAAAACGTGTTGCTCATGGCTGAGGCAGGCAGCAGGGTGTTCCCTGGGGCATGCAAGACTCTAGCCATGCCTAACTGGGGCTTTTTTAATATCACATTGCTCTTTAACCACCCTCTTGGCCACAGTCAACCCTCAGGATGTGCAGCCCTGGCCCCACAGGAGGCCCACGTGCGGTGGCTGTGGCGGTCTCTGCAGCCCAAAGGATCCTCCACTGTGGCTGCAGGGCTGGCAAGGGGACATCTCAGCCTTCCCCTTCTTTGGTGGGGTCTGTGTGGCCTGGGGGCTTAGTTGTGCTGCTTTCCAAAGGGATAAGGAAGGTTGGGTGGCAGACACCCCAGGAGTTTAGCCACAGTTTGGCTGAACTCCAAACCAGCGCCCACAGCCCAATGCTGGGATTGGCTCCAGAATGATAATGGGAAGAAATGGGGACATTTTCAGTGCCAGCTGAGCCCAACCCACCCTGGATACCAACCCACAGTCGGGCAAGCCTGGGCATGCCAATACTTGTTTTATCTATTCAAATAATACTCTGGATGACACCAAACCACCAGTGTTCTCAGCACCCCTGCTGGGTACGGCTTATGGCTTTTCATTAATCTTTCCATTCTTTGAAATAAACATCTGCAGGACCTGCAAACCTATTTACTTTCCTCCCGAGTGTCTGCACACAGGCTTGTTTGAGTTTGTTTTCTCCATTTGGCTTATTTTCTTCATTTCAGCTTGCACAAGCCCTGGTGTTTCTTTTAGGCCACTTACTCAGTGGCTCTGCTCTTCACCAGCTCCCGTGGTCTTCCCAGGGCTCTTGCAGGCACTGACCTGACCCAGGTGATTCCCCTTAGCTCTGCTGGGCTGCCCCAGGTTCTCCAGGTTGGGCTTTCAGCAGGACCAGGTGTGTTCACTGGCCCAGCACCCTATTTGTAGGAGCAGAGAGAAGGGCTGCTCCCTGGCTGCCGAAAGTTTGCTTCCAGGGGAGGATGAGGATGCATGGCAAGGTATAATTAGGGCAATAACATGTTTGGAAAATTGCATTTGAAATGCAAAAGGGTTTTTTTCTATCAGAGTGCAAGGCCTGTCCCATCTCAGCAGAGCTGGTGATCTAAAACCCATGACACAGGAGATGTCCTGACTAGCTCCCATTCTTCCTTCCCCATCGGATTCGTTCTGGACAACTCCATACTGTCCCTGCAATATGGAGCTGTCCAGCTGCTCCCCAGCTGCACGATGCTCGTGGCACCTCTGAATGCTGAGCCCAGCAAGCCTGGGGTGAAGCTTTGACTGGAAATGGGGCGTTTTGTAGGAGCCTTGTAGGAGAATTTCAGCACTGAGCACTGAGAGCAACCTGCATCTCTCCTTCACAGCAGCACAGGTCCTACCTCTGAAAAGGAAAGGCTATTCCCCAGGACATGGGAAACCCTCAGCCACTGGCCCGAGCTGAAGGGACATTTCTTGACAGCTCTCTTTCTCTGCTCTTGCTCCAGCAGTGGGACACTCGGCTGCCTGCCGTACCCTGCGGGGGACAGACGTCCAGAAAAGCTGAGCAGCTGCGTGGTCAGGGAGACCTCCACCACCAATGGCTGTGCCAAAGGGAGGGAGAGACGAGACCATGGGCACCACAGGTCACGCAGGTAAGAGCCAGGGCTGTGAATGGGGTCACCTCAAAGCCGAGGGGTGGCAGGGGAGGTGTCTGTGGCTGTTTATCCAGCCCTCTGGGGTCTGTGAGAGCTGGGGATGGCTTGAATGACTCTGTAAGTGTACAACAAATGCATGTGTGATTGTATGAAATCCCTGTGCATGCTGGCAGTGAGAAACCTGCAGTCCACTTCTACTCCAGGGCTGGCTCTTACAGCTTCCTTCCATGTATCCCTCTCTGAAAACAGACAAACTGCCAGCACCCATCTGCACTACCAGATCTGCTGGGAATCACCCTCAGCAATTCCCCTCTCCCCATGCATTGATCAGACCAGTAGCATTGGCTTTGTTAGGACACAGCTTTGTTATCAGCTTGTTGTTAGTCCCTGATCACTTGAGAGGAGAAAAATGAATGGAACGTTGTAAATGAAACATCTGGGGTCTCTGAGCCCTGCCTGCTAAACTATCTCTGTGATTAAAGCCTCTCCGTTCGGTTAAGGATGCTGCAAAGAAAGAGCAAGAAAGCACATTTCATATCTTCAGATTTCAGGCTAACGGGAACAATAATATGAAGCATATTTTTAATTAGACTTTGATTTTAATCGCGGAGAAACAATTAAAGTCAGATCGGCACATGGGAAAAAGCTTCCACATCAAAGACAGATTTTTCTCTTGAGGGAGGGAGAAGGGCTCTGCAGAAACTGCCTGTGGCCAAACGGTCAGAGATTCCTCCCTGCTCTCCCTTGGCTGTGGTCCAGCTGTGCCCTTGGGTGAAGGGGCTGAGGGGCACCCAGACCTAGGAGAAAGCACAGCTTGAGCCCAGCTTGCAAACTGGGCATGAGCATCCTGAGAACGGAGAGTCTGTTAGCAGTGCTCAGGTCCCTGGTCTAGCACAACCCTGGGGTGTCTCTGGACAGGTGTCTGAAATTAGTGACAATGTGACGTCCTGGGAAATGCATGACTTCTGCCTCAATGCAGACAGAAGACCCACTGAACCCAGAGTGTGCTATATCCCCTAACAGTGCTCCTGCTGGTCTGTGAAATCCTCGGGACGAGAAAGAGAGCAAGCAGGAGTGTGTGGGTGCTCCGTGGGGCTGTGGTTGCACCTTGGATTTACTGCACCAGAAGCACTCAGCGCTCATCCGCCGTTCACAACTGAAGCTTGCAGTTTCGTTTTGCAGAGCAATTTTGTTTTGCAAAGCATATTAAAAGCACTAAGCAATTGGGGTTTTATGACAGTGTAATTTTGGTGGTAATTCAAGCCCTGGCTGATCAAGTGTTGAGGGGCGGTGGAGGCTGTGTCCCCCCCCAAAGTGCCATTTGCTCTGCATTAGGACTTTTATTAGCAATAACGTTTGTTCTTTCAACAGAAAGCTGCTCAATTTTTTTTTTTTCTGTTCCTGCAGTAAAGATCCCACAGTATTTTCCAAACGTGGGGCCACTTCCACTCATTACCTGCTCTTGGCTCTTCCCACTGGCAGGGGGAGAAGTGGGGAAACTGAGGCACACACCCAGCACCCTCATTTCCAGCAGTGGTTTTTCAGAGGCCCTGGGGAGCTGGCTGTGCCCTCACAAGCTTTGGTCCTGGATCCATTTGGGGATCTACCCGGGAATCTATTTGGGGATCCGTGGGATGATTTGGGATCAACCTGGGGATCCACAGGCTGCCACCAGCTGTCCCTGTCTTTACAAGCATTTGCTTTAGTCATGAGTAGCCACGGAGTATCTGTCATTTTTTCAGCCCAGTGCTCTGAATTAATTAAGCATGATATTTGCTTTTCATTGAAATATAATGTAATTCAACATCATATGTTTAAAAAAGAAATTAATTTACAGGTGGGTTTATTTTCAAGGTTTAACAGCTGTGTAAGAGATGCATATCTCCTTCAATTACCATAGTGTCTCAATAAATATATATATATTTCTAATCAATTGCTACTTAACACGTCAAGTCTTTATTATAGTCAGATGCATCTGGTTGTGATAATTACTGTGTGCAAATTAAATGCCAATTAATTATTTAAAGCATATTTACAAAGAGCAGCAAAACCTATAAATCTGTTACAGAGTCGTTAACCTTAGCAAACATGTTTTAAATAATCGACATTGCTGTGGTGTAGCTGTCTTGTTGTATCTCCATTAGACACTTTAAACTGTGACCAAATAATTTGTTAGAGGGTAATTAGGCATCACTCATGCCCTGAGTCCACCAAGAAGACTGATCTTGGTGCCCCATGTCCCTGAGGTGGGGATGGCGGGCAGAGTCCCATGGGAGTTGATTCAGGGTTTATTTTTATTATTTTTTATGTTTGTTCGTTTTTTCCCCCCTCCACAGCCCTTCATATGATGGGGAGCGGCCGCCACCAGCCCGGGGGAAGAAGAAGAAGAAGAAATCTGGCCGCAAGAAGCGAAGGAGGTGAGGGTGGCCATGGCAGTGTGAGGGGACAGACAGGGCAGCCCTTGGCTGGGTGTGATGGAGGAGGGTCAGTGAAGGAGGTGAGGGTGGCCATGGCAGTGTGAGTGGCGTGAGGGGACAGACAGGGTGTCTGTCCCTTACTCGGGTGTGGGGGACAAGGGTCAGGGAAGGAGGTGAAGGTGGCCATGGTGGTGTGAGGGGACAGGCAGGGCAACCCTTGGCTGGGTGTGATGGAGGAGGGTCAGTGAAGGCGGTGAGGGTCATCCGTGGTGTTGTGTGGGGCAGGAGGGGACAGAAGCCCTTGGCTGGGTGTGAGGGAAGAGGGTCTGTGTAAGATGGAGGCATGAGGGGATGGGGTTCCACAGCCCAAGGAGGCGCCGCCATCTTCTCGCCCTCCCTCAGGCTGGCAGAGATGGGTTGAGGCTCATCCCTGGACTCATCCCATTCCCACTGGGAGTCCCCAGCTTCTGTCTACCCTGGGGATGCTGCTGGTGCTGGGGTGAGAGTTGGGGAGCCCTGTGGTCCCTAATGCCCCTGTGTCTCCTCAGGTCTCCCTCCTACAGCCCCTCACCTGTGAAGAAGAAGAAGAAGAAAAGCTCCAAGAAGCGAAAAAGAAACAGGTATTTTTCCTTTGAAAACATTATTCAGGTGGCAGCAGCTGTTGGGGGGCTTGGAGAAGGGGTGGAAGGCATGGCCGCCTTGGGCAGCTGTCGAGCCCAGCGGGCAGAGAGGTGTGAGGCTCTGGCTGTCAGCAATGCCAACCTAGAGGTGAACTCTGGGCACAGAATGGGGTGCCCACCAGGGCAAACAGATAAACATGAGCTGTTGGGGTGTGGGGGCAGACAGACGGACAAACCAGATCTTCAAAGGGTCTGGGGAGCATCAACCTGCTGTCCTTGCTGTCCTGTTCACATGGCCCCCATCCTCTGGGATACCAATGGGATCGGTGTGCAGGGTTTGCACTGGTCCCTGTCCCTTCTTTCCCAGCCTGCAGAAAGTTCCAGGACCAGTAAAAGGCTCAGACAAGCTCCCCGCATTCACATCCCAGTCTCTTCTCCTAGCCCTGGTGACTGCCTCCACCTTCCCCTTCTGAAGCCCATTTTTAATTCAGAGTATGATTAAATTTTAAAATTGCAAATATTTCACTGTTTTCTCTCGGCCGTTAAACTAATATTTGAAGAGAACAGTGGATGCCATCTTCCTTGGAAAGTTCATGTATTTATAATATGTTGAACCAAAGGGAGAACTACCAAAAATGGATAACAGGGTGAAAAGCTGAGCTTCAATCTCAAAGAGGAGGAGAGACAAGGATATAGGAACTTCTTTAAAAGTTTCTTCCCAAGGAGGGATTCCTATGCTCTTTTATGAATGCCATTTCCTGATGGAAGTCCTTGGTCAAGAGACCCTTTGGCTTTGAACCTTTAGTAGCCATTCATGTCCCTGCAAGCCAAGAATAAGCTGTAGCTGATCCCAAAAGGCAGCATGATAAACCATTCAGGATTAGTGACCAGTGGAGGTTGTTTGCAGACACCTGGTAGCAGTTCAACTATGGATCCTGACTGACTTTGCCAGAGAATGGGCTCACACCAGCCGCCTCAACGTGCAGTGAACAACTGTGGAAGCAGTAGCAGAGAACAGGAACCCACTAGAGATAGGGGATGTATCTGATCTCTCCAAAGACTTGGTAACCTGAGGATCATATTCTCAGTTACTTGCAGAGTGTGCTAGTCCCTTCTACCACACCATTTCTCAGCTGCTAAAGGAGAGCTGGGGCCATTCTGCCCAGCTGGTGCATGAGGTCTTCTCTCAGTGCTCAGTCTGGGCCTAAACACATTGTCTCTGATTCAAATTTACAGTTTTGTGAGGCCCTGTATTAAAATGTACATATTTGTGTCTTGCAGGTTATCTTCAAAGAAGAGAAGGCACAGGTAAGGGTTGAGCAAGTGTGGGTGGTCCCTTAGAAATATAAGTTTAATGGTCTCTTCAAGGCTGATGTTCACTGAGTGGGGGTAGAAGACACTTCTGTGTCTCCTTGTGGAATCCCCTTGGCTCTCCCCATTCCCTTGGGACTGGAGCTATCCTCTCCCTTATTCAGCCTTATGTGCTCCTCAGACCTCACAGGAATTGGGTCTCCAGCCCAGCCTGTGCAATCAAGTACATAATTGGTGTAACCTCTTGGTGTTACCTCTGGCAACCTCAACATTCCTGTACCTGAACCTTCATTTCTCTTAGGGTTTCATTTGCAAACAGTGCCCATCTTTGAAACATTCAGAGTCAGTGGCTTCCCAGGTGTGTACTGGAAAAAGTCTCCTGATTCCAGTACGTGTGCGTACAGCATCAAGAAGTTTTCATCTTTTCTGTGTAAAAAGGCAAAGTCATCAAGTTGGCTGATCCCTTTGAGGGTTTTGGCCAAGCTCGAGGCAGATTTGTCAGCAGGCACTCAGACCCCCTGTGCTGTGGCAGAATCACAAAACCCTTTCATTTTTACTGCATGCTCGTGGGCAATCTGGCTGTAACACTGGTGTGTGATTGTGCAGCTTTTTATCGGAACAGAAATCTCCGAATTAATTAGCCATTTCTTATTTAGTTCTTCAAGCCCCAAAAGTAAGAGAAAGGAAGAAAGAAAACACAAAAAACAGTAAGTAGTGATTCATGGAGTTCCCTGCCCTGCCTGCACAGTGTGGGGCTAGGAAGTGCTTGATGTGGTGGGGCCCCTGGAGCTAACACCTGCTGCACAGCCCTAAGTGACTCTCAGGATTATTCTGCAGCTAAAACCAGCAATTCTGGTCTTGCTTGAATGAAAAAGGATTTGTAGAGGCTGGAGATCTTTCCTATCCCTTTCTTTTCTGACCCCTCACTCAGTACTTTCTGTGTGTCTCACAAGGATATGAAGGGTCTTGTTCATCCAGTCTGGAGCAGAGACTCCGGCTTTTCTGGTGGGAGCAGCGTGAGAAGATGAACTCCAATCTGCTGAAGGGGCAGGCTGGCACACTCTTACTGGGAAGGGCCTTGGCTCCTCCTGGTTTGCTGCTCTTGGAGGTCATAGTAGAGGCTACTCATGACAGCCTAATATCTGAATGGAGCCTAGGGAAGAGAAGGGGTTTGTTTGGAGGTGATGGAGGTTGCAAAAATCTGGTGTTGCGGTTCCCTTCAGCCCTGGAGTGTTAGCAGAGCACAGTCCTACGGGGCAGGTAATCAAGGAGTATGGTATAAAATGGGGTTCTTCAGGGCTGGAAGGAAAAGCTGTAAGCTGCCTTTGTTTTTAACTTCCTTCTCTGTCTTCTGGCATTTGCAGCTTGTGGCTTCTCACTTGCTTTCAGAGCAAGGAAACAGTTCTGAGGCTGCACCTTGGGCACTGATCCCCTGATTGGCTTTGCTGGGACTTGGGATACTGCCTGAGCAGGCCATTTCTATTGCATGCAGAAAGCCTGTCTCCTTTTCTCTATGATTTCTGTGTGTTCAGTGGCACAGACACCATGTTTTTCCTCAATCCAGGCTGCCCTGCACCTAAAAATCACAGTGGTAAAAGGGAGGCTTCCTAAGTTATCCATAAAAGCAGGCATCTCCCCAACCTTATGTAGCAGTACCCTAACAGTGTGGTTAAAGCAAAGATCTGGGTCCTGCTGCTGTGACATGACCTCAGGGAATGAGAGCTGCTGGAACTGCTCTCTGGGGATAAACCAGACAAGGTGTTTCAGCCTCATTTTCTGCTCAAAAATCAGAGCTGAGCTACTCCCAATTTCTGCAAACCTTATTGCTCCCAGGCATGGATCAGATGGATCCCATGAGCCATCTCAGATCAGGGTTTTTGCATGATCACATTGCTTTGGCTTATCTTTGCATCGAGCAACTGGTTATCTAAATCACACAGGACCAGTTTTTCCTCCTGAAGGGAGGGAAAACACAGTGGAGGGGCTGGTGCAGAGGGTGAAGAGCAAACGTGGGAATTTTCACACAGATCCACCATGTGAGGGAGAGATGTTCAGTGTTGCTGATTTCAGCTGTATGGAAATAAGGAAGGCGGATCCCAAAATGTGAAGTCTTTAAAAATACAGGGTGTGAAAAGCATCAAAGGAAACAGCCAAGTGGAGTTGAAGGAATTGCCCTGGAGGCTATCCCTTCGTCTTAAAGGAGGTGGTGTTCTCAAGTACTTGTTTGCTGAGTTTTTATACCGGCAAGCTGCTAAATGCTGTCCAAGTAGGCCATATTCATGCTGTCAGTGACTGTGTGGTGTGGCCATGAAGCCAGGCTGTCCCCACCAGCTAACCCACTGTCAGCTTTGCCTGCTGGCACAGCCGTGCCAGCCTGAGCAGATGGATGTGCTGCCAGGTCTAAAATAACTGCTGTGGTGGGCACTGGTGAGAGGGAAGGGACATGGAAGGTGGCAGGTAGCCAGTCACCCATGTCACCCTGCTCTCTGCATGCAGGACTTCAGCTGTTGGCTCAGGTAACAACAGCCCTTCAGTGACAGGGCCAGGCAATCCATGAGAAACAGCCTGGGTGGTGCAAAGGGAAGCACAGCAGGGCACTAGACCATGTGCATGGTTTGCTGGGTACTGTCCTCAGGCCCTGTCACAAAAGGAAGCAGCAGTGATTGGGCCCCTGGCAGAAGCCAGGTAATAGCCCTGCCCCTCTAGCAGGAGTCATGCACAGGGCAGGCTGCAGTTAGGGAAGCTGTACTTTGTGCAGCAGCCACAAGAACTTCCCATGAGATGCTCCCACCTGGAGGGGGTGGGGAAGGCTGGGCTGTTACTGAGTGCACTGATTCACTTGGAGGTTGTCCTTCTGCATCTGCTCTTTAACAAGGAGCCAGGACTATGGAGAGGGTTGGAGGTTTGTGATGGGTTGCCTGGAGGGACGGTGCTTCCCACAAGGCTCAGCAATGGGAAGGTCTTGGGCTGTTGCCTGGCTGGTTTAGGGTAGCTTGCAGGATGAAAGGCAAGCACACAGTTCTTTAAAGTCTTGAAAGCAGAAAGGTTTGGTGCTGGCTGCTGCACTCCCGCATGCGTGTCCACAAATCTTTCCCCAGCAGGCTACAGAGCCAACTTAATAGCTTGTGTGTAAAATGCTAGCATAGATCTTGGGAAGATGGCTTGTCTTAATGTCAGTGTACCAAGGAAAGGATGGAGAATTTCAAGCCTTTATGTTCTGTACAGTGTTTCATACACCGATCTCTGGTTTAAAACTCAGAACTCTGTTCTGGTTTGAATGTTATTGACTCCAGCCTCCAGCTGCTGGCTCTTGCATCCCCCCCCCCCCCCCCCCCCCCCCCNCATCTGTTGGCCTAATGCTGGTTTTCCTTTCTGCTCCTTAAAGCTCTCGTGGGCGCACCCGGAAATCTCACCGCCATCGGCGCTGCCACTCTCGCTCGGAGAGCTCCGACTCCCACTCCCCCAGCTGCAGGAGCAGGTAACGTCACCGCTCCCTGAGCTCTGTGTCCTCAGCACCTCCCTGTGGGCTCAAGGACGTGATTGCCGTGGCCTGCCTGAGCCACAGGCTCGCTGTGCAGAGCCACGTCCCATCCTGGCAGCAGCAATGTCACATGCTGTGGGGGCTGAGCTGCTTGTGGTCTCGGCCATAGGAGGGTTTTGCCTCGAGGAGCAGAGGCTGCAGCTTTTTGGTCTGACAGTCACTTCTAATCCCCATGGCAGCCCATGACAGCTGATTCCAGCCTAGTGTCCCTTCCCCAGCCCAAGGGCTCTGTCCTGCTGATGTCCCAGGAAACCCTTAAACGTGGAAACGGAAATATATTTGCCCATGGCAATCTGTAGTCGCTGTCTTTGACCTGATTAAAATCTCTGTCCTGTGGATGACAGGACCTGGGGCCGGCTAAGTGGATGCTGGTGTTAGACCCGGCATCGGTGCAACAGCAACTGGTTTAAGCGCATCATGAGTCCATGTTTCATGTTCTCTGAAAGCACTTGAAGAACCCACCCCCACTCTCCCACTTCACTTCTCCTAAGTGCTGTGAATTTTCTTATGAAAAGCTGATGATCAGTGGGGGGAGGAATGCAATCAGTAATTGGAGGGGTGCTCTCTCGAGCAGAGTGTGTCTTCTCTTGGAGGTGTATCACCATAGGAACATCCTAGGCTGTGTGAAGGTATGGTTTGCCTTGAGCCACCATAAAATCATCAGCTGGAGCTGAAATCTGAAGTTAACGTCCAAAGCCTGGATGCAAACCTGTTATTTTTCTTTTAAGATAGAAAAGAGGAACACCCCTTTCTTCCCATAATGACTCCACAGAGCAGTCATGTGGGAGACATTTTCCCACACGCAGCGTCCTGGCACAGAGCTGCCAAGGGTTTGTATGGAGCTGGTAACGGGCACCACTGCAATACTGAGGAATAACATTTTGGCTCTTCATGTCTTCTGGAGGCACAGAGCCAGGTCTCGGGAGGAAGGGCGTAAAATACGGCGAAGACACTCCCGGCACCATTCGAAGATCACCTCAAAGAGAAGCTCCTCTGCAGAGGTTCAGGCCAGTCAAAAAGCCAGCCAAACCCTCCCACTCTACAGCTTCCTGTCTCCTAAGGAAGTAGTAAGTATTATACACTGTCCTTCTTTGCTTGAACTAGCCAGAGAAATCTGGGCAAGAGCTCTGATATGAAATTTTTATAACTCAATTATAGTGATGTTAGACAAACTTGGTTAAACTGTATTATTAATTCATGGTGCTGTTCTCCAATGTATGTAAAGTCATTCCTTCCTTCAGCACTTTCACACCAAGGGTGGGGCTGGAGAGGGGAAGAACTTACAAGGGCTTTAGCCTATGAATAATGAATTGAGGACATTTAACAAGAAAAAAAAAAGGTGGCCTCCAGCAAGGATATTTTACAGGGAAGTGTTTGTTATGCAGTCTTTGCTCAGCTGGATGTGGACTTAATTCACTGGTCTTCACATCCAAAAGTTTAGTCCTTCAGGGCAATAAAGGGTATCAAACATATATAAAAGGAACATTTACATTTAATGAGTTGCTGATTATTGGCAGGGGATGTTTTCTGACTATCAGGATCCTTCTAGGATCACTGTTGCTCTGGACTGACAAGCCCAGGGGCCAAATTCAGAAGTTATGAGTAGCCCTCATTGATGCTAATGGGAACTGCATGTGCAGCTGAGGGTAAAATCAGACTCAGTGCCTTGGGATGTTTTTCCATATACATGCAAAGAGATGATATAATACATGAATTGAGGGAGCAAGAGGTGGAGGGAAATATTAGATACAGGTTGAAATCAGTCTTCCTTTTCCATGACATGTTTCCCATTTGTTCCTGGCAGTAGCAAAGCAGAGGTGTGATGCTCTTTGACTGTGGTGTTAGCATCAGATAGGCATTCTGGAGAGATAAATTGCTACATAGGACTGGAGGTAGTGCGGAATCTTGTACTCACATGTGTGGATGTGTAATGCTAGAGGTGTTTTGAGTACAGAGTCCTCCAAGCCCTGAAGTGTTTTTCTCCTTCAGGCCCAGTCATCAGTTGGAAATAGCTCAGCCACACGCAGGAGCTACATCAGATATGAGAGAAATAGTGCCAGCAGCAGGAGAGACTCTACCCACACAGACAGCGTGCCCATCAAAATACACAGGGTTTGTACGTGGGCACAGACAGGCACAAGCTGTCTCTCAGCATTGTAGATGTGCCTATTTGCTCTCGTTATAGACGGCTCCTGAGCGTGTGGGGCCATGTGAGTCACTGCTTGTGAAGCCTTATAAGGCAGCGTGGAGAGCAGAACCCGCACACCACACGTTGGGATGTGTGTGCAGAAAAACAAGGTATGGAGCTTATTGCCACTGAGCTGGCGGTGTTGCCCTCTGTCAGCTTGAGAAGGTAGGAATGAGTTTAAGAGCTCCTCCCAGCAAACAACCAGCCAAAGACTGCATCGTGTCACCAGGGTGTTGTTTGGTTCAAACTGCGTATTTTGCATAAATGCTTTTGAGCCTAAGCCTGGTTTTTAATTAGTACTAGGTTTCCTCTCTCTGAAGCCAGGCTCCCCAAGTCCTGTGAGGCCAACTGCCAGCTGTTCTGTTTCCTGAGAAAGAGTAAACTCTAATTTAAAATTTTTTAAAGCTTTAAAATGAGCTAAACTCAAGCATGTTGCACTCCCTTTCCCCCTTGTTTCACTTCAGGTAAATGAGCACACAAGCTGCAGGGCAGAAAAAATCAGAGCTTGACAATTCCACATGAAGGGTGTGGATGCAAAGTAAAAGTCATCAGGACCCTCCTGTATTCTTTCTAGTGAGGGTTAATAACACAGGCAAATATTTCAGTGACTAAAAGACATCATCACTGATGCAAGCCACTATTCTCCTTCTGTCCCCAAAAGAAATACAGTCTCCTGGGACAGCATTTGAGAGCGTATTTAAGTAGTTGTTTAAATTGAACAAGTTAAGAGCTGCCCCTGAAATTTTTCTGAATAAGATCATTAAATATCATGTACTCAAAACTGGCAAGGGAAAAATGAAATGGGGAACCTTTAGTCTCATTTATTAATGACTATACACAACCCTTTGATGCCTCTCCTTTTGTGAGTTAAATGGTTGCTCTATTAATAAGCTTAGTTCTGTCAGACTCCACTCTGAGAGCAGCCTGGATGTGTTCTCAAATGAAACTGTGCTCTCACAGAAAATGCTGATCACATATCAAAAATAAATTACTGGAAAATAAAAGATTTTTTTGGGGGGGAAAAAAATCCAGAACTGGTATTCAAAAATGCCATGTTTCAGTCATCTGTGAGGGTTGGTGTGTCCCATTCCCTAGCCTTCCATTTGGCCTGGGCTTCCAAACCAAAGCATCCTTAGCCAGGGAGATGCAGTGTCCTATCTCCAAAGGAAAGGGATTGTCCAGGGAGGATCTCAACGTACAGAAAAGACCCAGAGAGACAATACACAAACTCCCATGAGGTACTGCTACAGCACTTCCAGAACAAAGGTTTTGCTTTTTAAACCGTCGTTTTCCTTCTGAAAATTTGATGTGCTTTGCTCTAAATTCTGCATTTTTCCCCCGCACCATTTGCCTTCCTTTATAACAAAACAGCCAGAGTTTCTACCCAGGTCTACTTGGAATTGATAAGGGATAAAGCACACAAAATAATGCCCTGCCCATGCACCTATCTTGCTGCTTCTTTCCCTCTTTAAGCATAAGTTGATGCACACACACGTGCGCGTACACATGCAGAAACACCCCGGAGTTCCCTGCTACTTTTCTTTTTGGCAGTGATTTTTCCAAGCTTCTCCCTCTCTTTCTCCTTTAATCCCCTGCAGCCACAGTAACCACCTACTGAGCACAGGATTGTGGGTCTGTGCCTCAGCAAGCAGAGGAGCTGTGGAGAACGTGCAGCATTTATTTCTGTGCAGAATACCCCTAACCTGCTGCAGAAACTTCATTCCACACCGACACAGACGTGCCACTGTGCTTTCAGCTAGCAGTGCAATATAAATACCTGCAGGGCATGGATCTAATTGTCTTTGTTGTTCCTGATGAAGATAACTGCACAATGCATACACTTGCCTTGCCAGCTCCTTTACTTCCACTGTAACTCATTTGTGATGCCACAAATTAACACAGGCTTGAGCCAGGTTCCCAGTGAGGCTCAGTGGGGTACGGCTGGTCCAAATGATGCTGTTTGTCTTTGTGCTCGTGTCTGCAGGGAAGTAGAAGAAGGGAAATGCTGCCCAGGGAGTGGGACAACCTGAGCTGGAGGGCTCAGGAAATCTTATGGCAGACCTGCATATTGGCTTGCTGCTGCTCTCTGTTTTCTGGCCTGGGTTTTGGTTTACCTGAGAAAAGCTATTCTTTTGAGTGTTAGGCAGCATATTTTTGACAACAAACAGGCCCCTCGAAGAAAGAAAGGTAAAACCTTCCATAAATGTCGAAGTTGTTCTCTTTTTTTCTTGTCCTGTTCCCCACTCTCAGCCAAGGGACTGAGGTTACCCCTGGTTCTTGTCTGGCAAATCCACAGGTCATTGCTGGACCAGCAGCTGGCGGGGAAGGACAGATGCCTATAGCCATTGAAGGGACGGGCATACACCAGGTACCAAAAAAGGTGGTAATGCCAGCCTGGCCCAAGGTGAGGTGGGGACACTCTGGCCTGTGTCACACAACACTGGCTGCACCCCAGCAGGCTGAAAAGGTCCTTGAAAAGGATCAAACCTTTGCTTGCCATTCTCTGGAGTTTACCCCAGCAGTGGATTGGTGAGCCAGGCTCTCAGCAGTGTTGCCATCCAGCCCCAAATAACCCAAGCTCAGAGCTTGCAGGGACAGTCCTGTCATTGCCTCCATGCTCTGGGACTCAGCTTAGCCCCTGTGGCAGAGAAGGCCTTGACCTGAACTCTCCATCTAGCCAAAAAGAGGGTGTTTTCTGACTCAATATTCCTTGAGTCACAGATTCATAATTGTGCACAAAGGGGTTATGTTGAATTCCTATATTATTTCTGCCTTTTGTCCTCAGTAAGAAGTCGGCTTTTCAGCTGGGTGGGTTATCAGCAGAGATGAGCCCATTTCCCCAGGTGAAAGCCTCCCCCAGCCCCCTGCCCTGGCAGGTGGAGGTACCCCAGACCCAGCCCAGAGGCTCAATCTCCCCCAGCAGCCCCTCAGCAGGTGCTGCTCCCTGTGCTGGCAGCTCCTGGCAGATGTTTGCTGGGCCCTCGCCAAGAGCAGGGCTCACCAGGGTCATGGACACAAGTGTTTTATTCCTTTCATTAATACAATGCCCAGAAAAGGAGAGAAAGGGAGACATTATCCTCCTCTGAAAAAGAAATTAACTCTGCTTTGAAGTGAGTTGCAAAACAAGGAGAAAAAAGGCCCAAGAAAGAAATCCTCCAGCTCTAAGTGAGGCTGTGCCACGCTGGGCACTGATGGGTCTCAGTCCCTATAGGGCTGAGAAAATGTGTCATCATCTCCCACCCTGGGGCTATCTGTGGCACAGCAAATGGAGTTGTTCAGTTTAATTGGAAGACAAGCAGTGATTGTATTTTTGTAACCTATTAGACCTTGCTGCCTCTTAGTCTGGGACTGCACTCAGAATTACAGCCTGGAATATGAGTGAGGCCCTCATTTCTCTCCCCCTTCATCTTGATTAAATCATGATTTGAAACAAAAAAAATCCAATAAATACATTTCTTGGGTTCCCTTGAGGGCGGTAGGTTCCCAGCTGAAAGCTGGAGGAAGCAAAGTTCATGAGATTATTTAATCACTTATTACAGACGGGGGTGAAAATCCAAATGTTCACATAGAGAGAATTAGATTTGTGAAAGAGCAGAATCTTCTAAGACACCCTAGAAAAATAAAAAGCCATTAGAATTCAGAATCGCACAGAATAGTGTGATTCAATTGAGCTTTGTGCAGTGTTTTCAGATGTAGCACTCTGTTTCCATCCTGGGTGGCTGGCATGACTTTCAGAAGCAGTAAAATGGGACCACAAGCAAAGCTCAGGTTGTCAGATGGGGACTGCAGGGAACTGGTCTGAGCAGACAGGCAAGTTGAGCACCTGAGACTCGTCCTGGCTCTTGCTGCAGGACAGCACCTCCCTTAGAGCCTGCAGAAAGCTACTGGCTACAGCCGGGTACCCCAAGGTGGTGAGGCTGGGAGGCTGCTGTGCGTCCTCTGGTGCCTCCCCTGGCCCATCCAGACCCTCCAGCCCTCACACAGACACGTGTCTATGCAGCCCTCACATGTGGGAGATGTGAATATGTGTGAGAACTGGATATTTCACTCATATCCTCATGTTGCCTCTTCCTGGAGCGTTGCTGCCACAGATGTTGAGCTACAGAGAAGCTTGTTAATCCCCCCGAACATTTGACAGATTTTGTGATGTGCTGACAACAGTTGCTGCTTTTGAAGGTAGACTTCAACCAAGGACCCCAGGTCTCAGAGTCAGTCTGAAAATCTAAAAATGTTTTAGAAATGCCAAAGAACTGCTGTATTTCTTGGCTGAAATAATGGCCTTTTGGATTAGACTGGGAGGGAACAGAAGGAAGGCGTTTGCACATGTGACACTGGGGTCAGTGTCCCTTCGAGCAGCCTGTGCCTGCTCCAGGCTTTTCCTACTGCTGCATCTGGGGAGTACCTCACATGGTGGTTTTATGCCTGTAAGTGGAAGGGGATGAAAAAGCTGCTTATCTCTGGGTTAGGGTTTGCTCTAATGCAAACCGTAACACATCTTTTAAAAAAATATGTTTGCCACGTTTGAAAGTACAGTCCTGTATCTTCTGTGACGTGCCTGAGGAGAGTGCAGTGGTCCAGATCTCTTTGGGCTCTGGATGTGACATTAGGGTTTCAGAAAGAGTTGGTGAAAAACAGAGCTGGGTACCTGGCTTTCCTGTGGAGGATTGACATTCCAATTTCTACTGGAGTAAGTAAGGACTGGTAGAGAGGTGCTAGAGCTGAGAAAGAATCAAGAAGCAGTACCAGATGCTGAAATGAGGACTTGCAATGTGTGTCTCTTCTTAGTTGGGAACACTTGGGAGGATGTTTCTGTGTTGAAGGTGTAAGCTGGCTAGTGAAGAAGGATCACTTCATTTCCCACGTGCCCTACTGGGGTTCCTGATGCCTCAGAGCTGGGATTGAGCATCACTTAGAAGTTAGTGTGGAATGGGGGAGTCCCCAGCTCCAGTATGGACTAATTTTTGCCCCTTATCCCAGAAGTAGTGGTATCTCTCTCCCTGGCAATGCAGGAAGTACTTGGAGATCTTCCAGCTCCAGGTGTTTTCAGAGTGTGAGGTTGTTTTGGGAAGCCACCATTCCACAGACTGTGCTGAGAGCTGCTGTGTGTGTTGGTAGCTCTGCTCTGGTTTTAATCACTGCTGGTTCAGCACCTGTGTCCCTGTCAGCTGTCCCTGTCCCAATTAGCACCTCTTGAAGTAGGTTGAGGGCAGCTCTTCCCAGGGACACGGGCAGGAGGGTGGATGTGGAGGCACCATCTGATGGGATGAAGGAGCTCCGTGTAAAACATGACACAGGCTGAGTCTGCAGCCCCTCTGAGGGTGAGAAGGCCAGACAGTCCAAGGCTAACCTCTCCAAAGGGACTGGCTCTGTCCCTGCTGTTTGATAGCTGATCCAGGTCTCCTGTGCTCTGTTAGATATTACCAACATTGCAGTGTGGGTTTTCTTGGCTCAGAACGCCTCAGATTGGGGAGGGCGTGACCCAGGTCCCCAGTGTGGACAGCAGGGCATAGAGGGGGGTATTGTGTGCCTCAGAGTGTGGCATGAGGTATTTGAGGGAGCATGGCTTACTGGGAACAAGTTGGAGGACTATCATGAGTGGGGAGTACCAAACCTCTGCATCCACACTCTAAGAACCCTGGACCAAACCTCATGGGTGGGAATGAGGAGAGCAGAGCCTCTGAGTGAAAGCGGAGGAGGCCACGTGAGAACACACATGTGCCGGGTCTGTGTTTGGCCCTAATTATCATCCCATTGCAAGGGCAGGTGTTAGCACTAACATAGCCCCACTCCCTGTGCTGGTACATCCCTGGACCAACTTAGGTAAATGCTAGTGGAGTTAAAACTGAACTATAAAATACTGAAATAATGTAAATCCCCTTGGTGGTGCTCAGGGTCCCAGAAAACAGCCCTGCCCAGGGCAGCCTATGTGAGTTTAAAGTCCTTGCTGGCCCTGTTCTGTTCAGCAACCCACCAATATCCAGCCAAGGTATGGCTGGACCCCCATGCAGAGACTGGCCAGGAGCAGGGTTTTCCTCCTTTTTTTTTTTTTTCTTTTCTCCGTCCCTCACTTGATTTCCCTTTGCCACTTCCATAAAACCCAAGGGGATTTAGTGCAAGCTGCGACTTTTCATCACAAGCCATCGGCCTCCAGGAACGGGCTGGGCAGACTAATTTACAGCAGGAGGAAACAAAAATGAATAATAAGGGAGACAAGCGAGCAGACAAAAAGCAGTGGTGACATTTGCGTAGAGGAGGCAGCAAACAGTTGGCAGTGTGGATTGAAGAGAGGGTTTATGTTTTTTTCATGTAATTTGAGACTCTAATGATGGACTTATGTTGCCCGCTCTTCCTTTTTTCTTACACCTTACCTACTAAAGGAGGAGTTCTTGATGGGTAAGTGGATGCTATCCGCAAGACACCAGGGAATTTATTAGAGGTCACTTGAGCGCATTAGCTATATCTTCCTCAGGGGGTAAAAAAAGCACACAAACAAGTATCTGTCTACCTTTTATTTCCAAAGGGATTTTTCTTTTTTTCCCTCACCCTCTTTTTTTCTTTTTTTTTTCTTTTTTTTTTCTTTTTTATTTCAAAGTGATAAGCTTGTTTATTTCCTTAGTTCTTACTTTTTGCACAAGCCCTTAATTTGATTTGATTTGGGGTTTTGTTGCTTATTTTAGTGACATTCGTTCAGCTGCTTTATTAAGGAAGCTTAAAAAATTCACTCATTTAAGATTTTATTTCTTTTTTTCTTTGCAATGATTTTGTGGATTTTATATGTATATACCTCCCCCTTTTTTTTCTCCCCTCTTTAAGGTTAAATAAGGGCTTTGTCCTCTGTTGTATCTTTTTTTAGTTAGTTAGTTATTTTGATTCTTTGGTTGCCCGCTTACTTTGTTGAACTCTTTTGTTTAACATGAATCGCATGCTGATACTCTTTGCATGATCTCTAAATCTTCATAGCAGGGGGAAAAGAAGTTTCTTCTTACTGTGGATTTCTTTTAGGGATATGTGCTTTTATTTTCTTCTCCTTTCTTCTTTTTCTTTCTTTCTTTCTTTCTTTTTCTTTCTTTCTTTGTTTCTTTCCTTTCCTTTTGTTTCAGTGCATCATGATGGTAAAATTTCTGGGTTTATTTAAAAAAAAAAAAAAAAAAAAAAAAAAAAAACAAACAAGCAAATTAAACCAGAATTACACCCCCCCCCCACAAAAAAAAAACCAAAAAAACATTCAAACAATGCCAAATGGCTTTTTTGCTTTCAGATCTCTCAGTCAGGGTCTTCTGCTGACCTCTTTACCAAAACAGACAGCCCGCCTGGCAACCTAGCCAGCCAGAACGGAGAGTATCATGAATATGACTCAGGAAACGATACTTCCTCCCCTCCCTCCACTCAAACGAGCTCATCCAGGTCAAAGGACAGCCAGGAGAAAAGAAGTCTAGTCCATGATGGCTTTGGCCATGCCTTCTCGTCCGGGAAGCCCAAACTGGCCAACAGCGATAACAGCTCTGATTCAGGAAATTCCTTCACCAGTTGTTTTTCCCAGACCAAGGGAACAGCTTTGGAAAATCTGTCTCCAGATGCCCAGGGACAAGACCGAAGGTCAGTGATTACCGGTGGCTGCTGCTGGCAGCCAAATACCTGGTGCGTTGTTGCTCTGTCTCTCCTGCCCGCTCGCCAGTTGCCGTGGTGAGCCGGCAGGGAGGTGTCTGTGGTCTGGAGGCAGGCAGATACCAATCACACCCACGGTCTTGCCAGTCTGGAGTCCAGAACCCAGCAAGGACCAGTACTGTAGCCTGAGGAGGAAGATAAAATCCAGCCATAACATCCCCGGGAGTTGCTTGTGCTGGTGCTTCTGGCTTTAGTGTGGTTAACACAGAGTTTAGGCCTGGGTTAGGCTGTGTCCAGAGCACATTCCTGCTCAGCTGGGCATGGGACATCAAAGAAAAGTGTCACTGGCCCTTCTGGGAACAATCTGAAAGGGGCATCTGGGGGTTGACGTGCTACTTCTCCCCCTCTGCGTACTGAGGGGAAGGGAAGCGGGGTTTGTTTACGCTAAAACCATTATGGGCTGTTCTTTCACCTGTCCAATGAACCAAATCCAACCTGCCCCTTCCCAGCTCATCCAGGACTGGTCCAGGGTGAAAAGATAGCATCTCCTGCTGGCGGAGAGCACAGGGAGGGGCAAGTAACTCGCTGGCTGCAGGAAAGCACAGCAGCAGCACTGGGGCCACAAGGTATCCAGGCTTGGGTAGGAGTCAAAGCACCACCCAGTGCCAGAGGTCATCCTCAGGAGAGGGGAAGTAGCTGCCGGCCTCCAACACTGCCTCCCGTTCCTGGAGATTTGCCAGGGGATGCTGGGGATGAGGACACTGAAACACAGTGGCTGGTTCTCAAGGCTGTGCTCAGGCAGTGGTGTTAGGGAACTCTTCCAGCTCAGGCCCTTGGGTCCTAAAGGATGGAAGTTAGAGCCAGGATGTGGTCTGGGGGTGGGAACCAGGAGAAATGGGTGTTAGGAAGAACAAGCTTCGTTTTCCAGTCAGAGGGTAAAATTTTAGGGCTGTATGTACTTATCACATTGTGACTCCAGTGGGATAACTCTGCCTTCACATGGGTGGAGCTGGGATTGCAGCTGGCCCTGGCTGCTGGGAGGCTTCCTGGCTCGGGCTTTGACCCCAGTTAATTCCCAGGGCACTTCTGGAAGAGGAGGAATCCACACAGCACTGTCCAAAGGCAGGATGTGCCTGCTCAGTGCCCACTCACGCTGCTGCACAGCCAGGCTGGAGCACAGCTCCCTGCCCTGCCATGCTCTGCCTTTCCCTCACTCCAGCACTTCTCACCTTGCTCCCTGCCAGGACCTGCACTGCTCACTGACCTCACCTAGGCTCTGCCAGCCAGACACCTCTGGTGTGTTGGGCATGGGGTAGATGAGCTGCTCCTTGTGCCACCTGAGACCTCTTCCACAGCCCTTCCCTGGCACAGCCCGGAGGGTGAGCTCTTGGACTCTGACCCACACGCATGGGGTTTCCTGCAACAGCAGCCTGGGGAGCCAAGAGGTCTTTTTTACCCCCAGTTGAGGAATGGGAGGATGGGAGTATTTGTTTGCTGTAGCATGGTGCTCCCCTCGGTCAGGGACCAGTCCCAGTTCAGCCACAGCTTCAAGGAGTGTCCAAATATCTGTTCACAGAGGGTGCCTGTCCTTGTGTCTCAGTTCTTCAGAGGAGAAGAAGCGAAACTTCCCCCCGTCCCCAACCCACAGCTCCCCGCTCAGGCCATGCTCCCGCAGCGTGTCCTACACCAGCACGGGCAGATCCTCCCCCGGCTCCAGCCGCTCCCGCTCCTCACACCACAAAGCCTCTCCCAGGTACTCCCGAAGCAGGTCCTGCTCTTCGGGAAAGAGGTAAGGCCAGCTGAAATGGCTGTCTCTGTGACTCTGGGCAGTGTCTAACTCTTGCTGGCTGGCTGGCTCCTTACAGGGGGAGGCGTGAGAGTTTGGGGGTGTGCCTGGGGATGCACAGGGCTTAGATCTGGCCACACAGAGCTGAGCCGAGACCAGGTTTGGAGTAGTCTCGTACAGCCTCAGCCTTCAGCCTCTTTAACTCTTTTATGTTTCTTTCCTATCTCCAGGTCTTCCTCACGTTCCCCCAGCTATTCCTCCAAATCCTGCAAAAAAAGTCCTGGGAGTAGGAGTTCAAGGCCTCGTCGGAGCCCCAGTTACTCCCGCTACAGCCGTAGCAGGTACAGCTCTCTACTCATGTGATATCTGCTGCCTCACGCTTTCCCACTGCCTCCATCCCTTGGTTGGACTCCAGCACACCTCCTGGTTCTGACCAGCCCCAAGCTGCTCCCTCAGCTTCCTTACTGGGTGCTCTAGTCCTCAGCACTGTGGTGAGAGGGAACAGAGGATCATGCAGGAAGGCAGTATATTGGCCCTCAGTCCAGTGGAGATTTCTCACCGTTTATTGCCCCCGAGGTGCTGCTGCAGAGGGAAGAGCCCAGAGATGAGCTGTGTGGATTTTCTGGAGCCGAGGACTGCCCGGCATTAATTCAGGAGAATTTCACCAAAGCACTCTTGGGGGTGGGTTGCTGGGAAGGAGACCTGGTTTATCCTTGGCTTTGAAGCATCATGGTATCTCAGTCAGAGTGTGTGGCAGGTGAAGCTCTGAGCCCTTGCAGGGGGCACGCTGTGCAGCCAGGAGCGCACAGATGGCTGCTCTGCTCAGTGGTGTGTGCCATGGCCTCATCCCAGTGGGAGATGCCTCACAGGAAAACCCAGGGAGTGCCCCTTTCTATCATGCTGGTGCGAATGGTGGGCAGAGCATGAGGCTCTGTCTGGGTCTGCCCACAGCTTTGATTGCCCAAGGAGCCCATACAGCCAGCAGCCCCTGCAGCACGGCTGCATCATCGTGTCAGAGAGGGGTTTGGTTGCAGCAGGGAACGACACTCTGCTTTTCAGACTCATGGCTCTGCCAAAAGTTGTCAGGCCCTGGGAAGTGCCCCTGTTGCTGGGGCAGATGCCAGGTACCCTTGGGCTGGCACACACAGCCTTGAAGGGGAAAACACGGTCCAGGCACTCTCTACTCCCTCCACACTCCTTAGAAAACACACATCTCCAGCTCAGTCCTAGAGATGCCTTTGGGCGGGTTTTTCTGGTATCATCACTGCTGCTGTGAACATTTTGCACCCTTAAAATCATACATTCCCAAGGTCGGCTCTTGCAAGCTGTGACAATCCCTGCGCTAGTGAGGAGAACATTTCCTGCACGGAAGGAATCAGGCAGGCTCTTGACCTGTAACGTGTTGCTTTGCAGATGGCACTGAGCGGGGTGTATAAAGTCAGCCACGCTCCACAGAAGGGCCTGTGCTGACGTGTACGGGAATTTAACAAAAGAGAAAACCATAGCAACACCGGCACTCCTTCTGGCGAGGCGTGAGGAGCCCTGCAGGGATACGGGGCCGGGGCCCTCGGCTCACGTGGGGCCTGCTGGCAGGGCTGTTCCTGCTGGCAGGGACAGCAGCACAGCCAACAAGAGCAATTTTACACAGCTAAATACAGAGCACACCCACAGACATGGGTCCCTGTAAGCCATCTTAGCTTGGCAGTGCAGAGCCACTGCAAGACACTGCTGGAACCCCCGGACTCAATTAGTGGCATCCATCTGTCCAGCCAGATGAGTGTCTCTCTGTCCAGCTGCACGAGAGCTCAGGGCTTGATGCCACCAGAACACTTAGAGTGGTCCCTTTTGGAGCTGAGCGCCCTCCACTCAGTGGGTCATGGCCTCCACATCCCAAACCCACCCACAAAACCCCGGCAGTGACAGTTCACAACCTGTGCCTTCCGCAGGGACCGTGAGCGAGAGCACAAGTACAGCTCCAGTGAGAAGGAGTCGCACCGGGAGCGCGACCGGCAGCGTCGGCGCCGCTCCTACTCCCCGCTGAGGAAACGCCGGAGGGACTCTCCCAGCCACCTCGAAGCTCGGCGCATCACAAGGTCAGGGGGTGCTGCCCCATCCTTTGCACACAGGCTCAGCTGGCGCTTCCCAGGGGGATGTGGGCTGTCCTTGGGTCCCAGCCCTCGCCAGAGGAGGCCTCTCAGGTTTCCCTGAGCCTGATCAGCAGGCCCTTCCACCCCTCCCAGAGCTTGGGGATTTCTAGTTAGAGGCAGGGGGAGGATTGGGGGGAGTCTTGTTTACAACAGCTGAAGGAAAAAGAATGAAATCAGAGCAGGGACTCAGGTGCCAGGAGCATCTCCTCACAGGCTTTTTATTTCATCCTTCCCTCTGGTAGATGTCCCACGCTGTAGAAAGACAAATATTGACTCCAACCTTCATGCTGAGGCCTCTTTGGGACTACATCAAGCAAAGCCCTGCCGCAGACTTTGTGCTTGGGATGTTCCCCAGGGCTGTGGGTGTGGGTGGTTTGAATCCCAAGGCCCATCAGCTACCTGATCTCTTCCTTCTTTTTCTTTTAAGCAAACACAGTCACATTTCTGGGAGCGTTGTGCAGAGCAAACAGTGCTTTTGGGGGATTTTGGCAGTAAATCTGTCCTCGTGTTGCTGGTGACCTGCGTCTCTCTGTCCCCACAGTGCCCGCAAACGCCCCATCCCCTACTACCGTCCCAGCCCCTCCTCCTCCAGCAGTGCCAGCAGCTATTCCTCCTGGTACAGCAGCTTCAGCCGCTCCCCGAGCCGAAGCCGGAGCTACTCCAGCTACCGGACGAGCCGGAGCCGAAGCTGGAGCAGCAGCAGCGCCGAGGGCAGGAGCCGCAGCCGGAGTTCGGGCCCCAGGAGCAGCCGCAGCAGGAGCAGGAGCTATGACTCAGGAGCCAGCTCCGACAGCCTGCGTCGTTAGGGAGTGCCGCTGCTGGCTGACACCGCGTGCCGGCGGCACCTCCAGATTCCTGGCATTCTCCGCTTCCTTCCCACCTACCTGGCCATCGATAGCAATCATCCCCGATACTGATGTGGTGGCAGTGCCGGGTCCCCCTCCCCCGGTTCAGAGTAAGAAAGAGCCCTGGAGTACCTGATGCAGCCCCTTCGTTCTGTCGTGGAGTGGGTGGATCAGTCCCAGCTCCCCGTGCCAGGGCTGGAAGAAGGGTCGGTGCTTTACAGAGGGTCTGTCACGACAGACCTGCTCCATCCTCCCTGATGCTCCCGTCACCCCATCGCTGCCACTCTCCAAAGTGCTACCATCTGGTCCAAAGGAAAGAGCTCTCCTCCAGGAACCAACAAATTAACTTCTGCTGGAGGAAGAGACCTAGTTAGGGAGGAGTTTGCTGGAAAGCTTCGGAGACGGAGGGGGGGTGACCTGTTCCCATCAAGGCAAATATCAGGTCCCTTGGGTCTCTCCTCCAGCGTAGCTGCCCACTCTGCAGCAGGCCTTTTCCATAAGAAAATATTTATTTATTGCCGCTCAGCCAGGCCCTGCTATAAATAGAAGGCTAGAAATCCCTCCTGACGTAATTCCCGGGGAAAAAAAGGGCTGTTTGCTCTTTCTCCTGCCCTTTCCTACCAGGTAACCACACCTTTTGCAGGGTTGTTTTTTCCCCCCAGCGCTGACTCGCTTGCAAACAGCCTGCTGAGGTCTGGAGCAGACATGGGGCCGGTGGGGTACAAGGCAGAGGGGAGCTGGTGCCATGCTGCACCCCGAGGGCCAGGCAGTGGCATGGGAGACAGGGGCCATGTGGTTCCCTTCTCAGAGGAAGCCTCGTGCAGTTTGGGTTCAGGTTTTTCTAAAGGGAGCATTGCCCTTGGAGTGGAACCATAGGGAGGTATGGAGACAGCCTGGTTGTGGGGTAGAGTGAGAGCACACAGGGTTAAAAGGGCGTTGCATGAGCCAGGGGACCCCAAATCCCTTCCCTGAAACACGCAGCAGTTTTAAGCAGGATTTCAGGAAACCACTTATCCTTGAGCCCCTCAGGCTGCCCTGAGGCAGGACCAGCAGCACAGCAGCGCTGGGGCTAGGCTGCAGCAGGGTTTACTCGTGGCCCAGTTTGTCCCTGGGAGGCTGGAGCAGTGCAGGGGGACAGGAAGGGCCCCCCACTAATTGCCTGTTTTTCCAGGGAGCCGCTGGCAGCGGCAGGAGGGCCCTGCCTGCCCGGCCTCCCTGGGCCCTGGGGTTTTGTCTCCCTGCCAGCCCAGCTGCCTGCGCAATTACTCTGTTTTGCCGGGTAACAAAGGCTTCTCCCAGCACAGGCTGAGCTGGTGCTGAGGAGTTTATTTCTCTTACAACACCTGGGTGCTTAGAGACGCTAATTTGGACTTCCCTCCCTCCCTTTTTCCATCCCCTCCTCTTCCATCCTGCCTGATTATTAACGAGTTTGGGCTTAATGAGTCAAGGAGGTGTGTTGTTTAAGTGTCACAGAAAAGGGCTGAGTGGAGCCACCATCTGCAGGAGAGGGGGTAGAAAGGAATGCAACCCTCCCCCATCTAAAGAGTTACCTACAGCCCCCCCAGTGCCGCTGGCAGCAGGAAAAGGGCCAAAGCAGCAAGTGGAAGAAGGCCAAGTGCCACAAGGTGTTGTGGTGGAGATGGATGATCGCCTCAGCAAGCCTATAAACCTGTTACCTGTTGGAAAGTACAGCAGCGAGGGCTGGAATTCCACCTGGGTGGTACAAGGGGAAGTTTTATGCCAGGAGTCTCTTTCCCAGTATCCTTCCTGCTGCTGGTTCCCCTTGTCCTGTGCCTTCAACACCCAAAGTCCCCCTTTTTCCCAGACCCTGATCCCCTGCCTAGCTCTCTGCAGGTAATGTGAGGATGAGGATGGCTGAGGCAGAAAGCTGGGCACTGCTATGATTGGTGGTTTGGTAGGGACGTGTCTGCCTCCTGGGACATGTCCTTGTCCCATGACATCTCCACGTCCTTTTCTAGGACAGAGAGAAAAGCATTCCTTGTAGGGCTGAGCAAACACTCCAGGGCTGTGGTTGAGGGATCAAAGACAGGGTGTTCTTGCAGCGGGCTGCCACTGCCTTCCCTCCTGTGCTGGCCCTGACGGTGGCCCCTTGGCCACCTTCTGCAGTGAGCTCCCTCTCAAAAGGGCTGAAAACCTCACATTTCTTCCCCAAAGAGTCTTTCCCAGGCTGATGCTGAAACGCCCAGTCCTTCTGCTCCCTGGGAAGATCCAAAGGCAGTGATGGGAGCTCAGATCCCAGCTCTACCAGTGTTTCAGGAGCAGCCTCCTGCCCCTTAGCACCCCGTAACGCACACATGCAGCTGTAGCAAGGAAGCAGCGAGCCAGAAGATCCAAAACTAAGAAGGAAAAGAGGAGGGGCTTCATGCAACTGGTGTAAATACCAAACACACATCGTGGCTGGGGTCGGACAATGGAAGCACCACACCAGGATCAGCAGCATCCACCCACCATGGGACAGGAGAGGACCCCGAGGGTTGCACAGGGCTCTCGAACCCGTCCAGCTGATCTGTGTTTCAAGGACTGCATCTGCCTGGACAGTCCATGGCAGCTAAACGTTCCTGGGGTTTCCCAAGCAGACTTGCATTGGATTAAACCTCCTAAATTATTTATTTATTTATTTATTATTATTATTCTATTTTTAATTCTACATCAGAATGGATGCAAATGGTCGCCGTTACCAGTATTTATTTATTCTTTTTTTTTTTTTTTTGGAACATTAAGTTATTTTCGGATTTGTGTGTTTGTTTGTTTGAATGTATCCATGCTGCCGGTCTGGCGTAAAGCTTTACAGCTCTGGCCCCTCTTGCTGAGGTGGCTGCAGGAGTGGCAGTCACTCCTGCTGCCAGCGTGTCCCTTTGTGCTCTCTGGAGCAGGGCGGACGGAGGGACGCAGGGCAGAGCTGTGTGTTTTCATGTTAAAATCTAGGGTCTCTCATTGGATTTGTGCAGCAATGTGATGGATGTGAGCGTGGAGACGGGTCTAGGAGCTGACAGAGGTCTGCTGGCCGGCTGAGCCCCGGGCTGTTCGCAGTGCTGTGAGGGGAAGTCTGTCCCGGGCCGTGCTCGCCCCGGCCGGGTGCCAGTTGGCTGCTGTGCTGTTTCCCTTGGCTCCACAGCCGGTGCTCAACCCGAAACCAATCTGCTCCACATAGGCACTGCTGGTTTCCCTGGGAGGATGCCGTCGCCAGGACTCCCCTGCTGTGTTTATCCCTGCGCAGTGACCCACCCATGGGAAAACTAAAGAGATGAGACTGTGAGAGAGTGATCCCTGCAGAAGGTCCTTGCAAAATCCAGCCTCTGCTGACGGACCGGACCAAGTCTGTGTGTGTGTACGTATGTATGTGCACGTGTGCATATACATGTGAGTTTCCCTTGGTCATGGTATTTATTTTTTAGCTTATTTAAGATTTTTAGTACAACCTGGAACATCACCCTCCCTTGTTAGTGGACAACTGGGGTTTCTGTGGGTTTGTGTGAAGCCCGTGAGCTTTTCTGTCTCTGTGCCTTTTGCCAGTGCTTTTTTTTTTTATTATTATTTTTTAATGTTGTTTCATTCGTCGCTTTTATGGATTTTTGCTCTGAATCCAACATCTCAGATTGCTGCAGGTGCTCTCTGCAAAGAGCAGGTTCATCTGGTAGAAAAGCAACTTGGTCATTTTGATGTTGGTGAATTGCTGCTCACCTGTGGTCAGACACACAAGGGATGTCCAGGGCTGGCCACAGCATCAGGAAAATGCTGGGAAGCAAAGATAAGGGATGTTTCAAAGCACTGTTCTGTTCTTTCTTTTCTTCATGGCTTACAGCACTCAGCTGAGCTTTGCTTTATGTTGACTGCAACTTTCTCAATGTTTTTGTTGTTTTGGGGACTGAATTTATACCAAATTTGTCTGCAACAGCCAATCACTGTTATTTTGCTATGCATTGTACATATATTGAACAGGCTGAGAGGACTTGGCCTCTATTTAATATTTATTTCTTCTATTTATTGAGCATTAATTTAAAAAAGCTATTTGGGCCATGCCATTGGGTCCATGAAGGTAGGAGCCTTTGAGGTGTTGCCACATATGTTGGAGAGAAGCAGGCAAATTGGGCTCATTTGGACCTCACCACCACTGATTTCTGGAAGAACCTCATTGTGATGGAGATGGGCAAGGCACTGAAAACTCCCCATCTCCCTGGACCAGCTCCTGTTGACAAATCACATCCCCCTGGAAAGGTGCAGGGCATTCAGAGGTGACAGGCCCGCTCTGGTGGAGGAATAATCCTGCTCCTCTTCCTCTGCCATGTGCAATAGGGCTGCTTGGATCACCAAGATCCCTGGAGATCTCTGATCTCCCACTGCTGGTCCCCTCTTCCCGCTGGGAGAGGGGGACACTTGTCACCATGGCATTGATGATGAGGAAGAGGATAGGGTTGAAGTGATTGGCGGTGGTCTCTACCAGGAAGGCAGGATGTCCACACTGCCCCATCCCGAGACCTTTGTGCCATGTCCTGCTTTTCCCCCTTCCCTGAGCTTTGTGCCAGAACTGATAGATTTCCCAGATGGGAGCTCAGGAAAGGTGGCCAGGGCAGGACCAGGGAGGTCTCTGCTCTTGTTTCAAAACAAGCTGAGCTTTCTGCAGGCATCCTCCCCCAGCTTTGGAAAGAGCATGGGATGTGCTAAAAATCACAACCTGCCCCAGTGTCCTCTTCCCCTGAGTGGGAGGTGTTTGTGCTCCATGGGCAGAGATGCCTGTGGTGGTGGAGTGTGGATGTGGCTCTGGCGTTGGTACATGCCCAGTGCTGGGCTGTTCCCAGGGAGCAGGCTGGGAGCTGCCAGTTACTCAGCCTTGGGGCTACTGGGATGTTGGTCTGAGAAAGGGACAGATTCAGGTGCCTAAGTGAAGACTTTGCTCTTTAGTGTCCAGTGGGGTTTTATTACCTCTTTACCAGAGAACAAATAATTCTCATGACTTTGCTGCTACCTGGAAGTTTGCACATGACCGGGAGGGTCTCTGAAGCACAGGTACATCTGCTGTTCTAGCAACAGCATCGTGGTCAAGCACCCCAACTTTTGGGCTACTGCCTAGAGAACAACACCCTGATCCTCACGGGCCCGGGGCAGCTCTCCACCTTCGAAACCCAGGGAATGAGAAGATCTAGAACAAAAGCCAAGGCATTAGAAAAGCCACGAGGGAAACGGTGTCTCTGTTTTCTCGCCCGTTGGTCGATTCCACCAAACGACATCGGCGCATCTGTTCCTTTTGAGTTCATTGTAAAGCTCCCCTTGCTCTCCATCGACATGTGTTCTGTATCCTTTAGTCTTCCTGGGTGTTTGAGTTGTTAGCCTGGTTAGAAAAAGGTTCCAATAAAGGTTCGGACAGTATTTCCTTTGCATCACAGCCCTGTTTGTCACGTTCCTTCTGGATCCACCTGTGCGCGGTGGGATATTTTGGGTTGTTTCAGCTGCTCTGCAGGGAAGGGCATGTGCCTCCACTCCCAGCTGCTGAGGACTGGCTCCTCAGGGCACTGGGTGAAGCAAAAAAAGTTGGGGACTAGTATTTCTGGCAGCTCTCCTTTCACTGCTGGGCCAGGCCTCTGCTGCCCTTTGTCAGGCACTTTGGATCTCTCCACCCTATTCAGGCACTGGGGGTCCAAGCCAGAAATCCATCCATCTCTCCATGGAGGTCACTGTTGGGCTCGACACTGTTCTTCTTGGGGCTGTGCCTTTCCCTGCCTGCACAGCCCTTGCTCCAAGCCCTGCACAGAGCTCCTGCCATGGTCACCTTCTTGCCAGGAGCCAGAGGCAACAGGGACTGTTCAGCACCCTCACTTTGGGGTGTGCCCCTGGACTGGCTGGAAGCCCCACAGGGGAGCAGCAGCACTGGGCCAGGTCCCCACGCTGTCCCCAGCAGGGCTCAGATGGGCACCCAGGAAAGGTCTGGCTGTGGCACGGATGGATCTTGGGAACACAGGGCAGCATCCCCAGGTCACTCAGAGAAGAAGGGAGGCTGCAAGGGCACTTCATGCTTCCCAGAACTGATGTCGCAGGGTGGCTCAGCAGTGGGAGGCAGTCGGGAGGTTTGGAGTGACAACAGGAGCTAAATTGGGATGGCCCAGAGCGGGTGGGAGGGGACGTGTGACTAATGGGGATGAACGAGGCGACAGGGAGAATTCCTGGCCAGGGAGGGAGAATGGCCTGGAGCTATGAGGGAAAAATGTGGGATTGGGGATGTTGTGAGGCTCCTGGAAACATAGCAGGATCATGGGGCTGCCTGAAACCTCCTTGAGACTTGTCCCCCTCTCCCAGTGCTCTGGTGTTTGCCAGAGCAGGTGCAGATGTGAGTGCTGGAGTGACCCTGCTTCCCATCACGGTGAGAGGTGCCCCGCTCAGCTCAGGATCAGTGTGTGGCCATGTCCCCCAGGACACCCTACTGTCACCTCTGGGCAGCAAGAGCCCCCAGCCGGGCAGGAGAAGGGCATGGAGGGGAATGCTCAGCTTCTCTGCTGGCAGCTGCCTCTCTGCACCGGGGTGCTCAGCTGGCACCTGGGACCTCCCAAGGCATCTCCAGGCATCCCCCTCAGACCCCAGGGAGACCCTTGTGATACCCAGTTGTCTCCACGGAAGGGGAGGAAGTCCTGTCCCAGCCCAGGAGAGGCAGCTCCCCGCCCCCAGCGATGTCACGTCGGTGCAGTGTCATTAATGCCACCGAGTGACCAGCGGCTGAATCTCTGCACGGCCTGCGCTGCATCAAAGTCTTCCTGCTGCAATTAGTTCCATCAAGTCCATTAGAAAAATTGCAGATGCTGGAGAGACGGAGCATTAGGCAGAGCCAGGATGCGGCATGAGGAAGTTCTTCCGTATCCAACACGACCCTCATTGATCACATCCCACCCTCCAGCGCATCCCATTGCCCGCCGGGGCGCTGCCTGGATCACCTCCGCGGGGAGTCCCTCGTTGCCAGCGGTACCCCCTGCATGTCGCCCGGGCTGGGGCTGTGTTTCCCGGGTGGATGCTCACTGGGAGCTCCGCCGGCAGTGCCGCCGCACCTCTTCCCACCGCGCGGCTCGCTCCCGCCGCTGCCCTGTAATTAGCCCGACCGCGGCAGTGATTAGCGCCTCGCCCTGCCTGCGCCGTGATTGCGGCAGGGCCGGGAGACGCGGCGGGCCGAGGAGGAGGAGGCAGGTACTGAGCAGCACCGTGAGCTTCCCGGGGTCCGTCTCCTTCCCACAGTTGGGGCACATTTCTCTGGGCCCAACAGGTGAAGGTGGCCAAGGAAGCAGCGCTGGAGAGGGTCACCCTGTCCCCTGCCCCACATCCCCCAAACATCCACCCACGGGGTCCCACTGCCCTCGCTGTGCTGTGCTGGGGGTGCCACCAGTGACCCATTTCCCGGTACAGTGGTACCCGGTGGTGTGAGGACACGTGGCTTTACAGTGAGAAGAACAGCTTGGTCAGCCCCACCAAGGTATTTTTAACAGGTGACACTGGGGTGAAAGAAGCCAGCCCGGGCTATTTTGGGCAGGCGGGGCGGCAGGAGGGGGCAGCGGGGGCTGGGGCAGCTGCTGAAGCGCCGTGGCCCCCGCGCAGCCGGGATCCTCGGGCAAGCAGGAGTAGTCAGCTGCCACAGCCCGGATTCTCCACGGCTGTTTCATCCTCTCCAAAATACTCGGCTGACAGGGCAGGACTTGCAAAACACACCACCCCCCTCCTCCCAAATCCATATAAATAGTGCTCGCCCAACGGCTGGAAGGTTAGAGAAGTTTCTGGGCTCCAAGCTCAGGCATTTATTGCAGCTCCCACCCGGGAGCAGCAGGGAAAGTTGCACAGAAAGTGCTGGGGAGGAAGAGGCTTTTTAATCTCAGGATATTTGGGGTTACTATTTTTTTCTCCCTCTCCTGACAAGAAGTTTTATTTTCCTCTCCCCGGTCCTGGGATCGCAGCCAGACAGGAAGCGTTTTCTCACGGCCAGAGAGCTCCCTCCGTCCTTCCTGCGCTCTTCCAGCTCCCGGTGATTCAGCTTGAATCGATTTTCTCATCGTCCTTCACCTGGTGCTGCGAAGGAGGGACCGTCCCCGCGCACCCACGTCCCACCCGGGGTGGATGCGTCTCCTCCGGGACAGGCTCCCGGGGGAAGTTTGCAGCCAGGAGCAGCCACACAGAGGCTGAGGCTCCGTGGGAGAGCCCCAGGGACACGCTCAGACCCCTCCGAAGGAAGCCATGGCCGACAGCCAGTTGCCCTTCTCCTGCCATTATCCCGGCCGGCGCAGCATCCGCGACCCTTTCCGGGAGCCCGGCCTGACCTCGCGCCTGCTGGACGATGATTTCGGCTTGTCGCCCTTCCCCGGGGACCTGACGGCGGACTGGCCTGACTGGGCTCGGCCCCGGCTCACCACCACCTGGCCGGGCCCCCTTCGTGCCGGGATGGGCCGCCCCTCGGCCATGGCCCCCGGCTACGGCGCCCACTTCGGGGGGTACCCCGAGAGCCGCAGCCCCGCGCCCTTTCCCCGCGAGCCCTGGAAGGTCTGTGTCAACGTGCACAGCTTCAAACCCGAGGAGCTGACCGTCAAAACCAAGGATGGCTACGTCGAGGTGTCAGGTGAGAGCAGGATGGAGGCATGAAAGGCAGCCGGTCCTGCTGGCTTAAGGGATTGCTGTAAAATGCCCAAATCCCCTTTATTTTAAGGCAGCGGCAGCAGCCCTATGCTCGAGAGCCGGGGAGGGTTTCGGGGCAGCTCCACAGGCAGTTCGGGGGTGCCATGGGGGGATCTGGCTCACAAGCCGCGGTTGTTTGCTGCCAGAATGAAAAAGGACACACGTCCTTTGGGGTAAATCTCCCTGCTTTCCACCCTGGCTGGCGGCACTCTGCAGCCAGCGGCCAAGAGGGGCCCCAGCCTGGCTGGGTTAATTATAGCCGGGGTGAGGCCGGCACGAAGGGAGATTCCCTTTAAAGGGGCCGAGGGAGAGGCTGGGAAGAAGGGAGCAGCTGCTCCACAGCTCCAGAGGCTCAGCCTGGGTCTGAGCTGGCCAGAAGCACATCCCTGAGAAGTCAGTTAATGGCGGGGACAGTGGGTGTGGGGTCACCACAGCTGGGGTCCTCAGGGGGTGCCCTCAGCATCCTGTCAGCCTGTCACAGACATACTCCACTGCCCCCAAGTCCCTGGGCCAGGGTCACCAGGGAGTGCTGGGGGC
The DNA here is from genome assembly GCA_013399855.1 of Oxyruncus cristatus. Classification (NCBI taxonomy): domain Eukaryota; kingdom Metazoa; phylum Chordata; class Aves; order Passeriformes; family Cotingidae; genus Oxyruncus; species Oxyruncus cristatus. The sequence continues at coordinate 1,864,386 of VXAY01004937.1, read as the reverse complement.
TGCCACACAGCACAGCCCCAGGTATTTTTTGGGGGTTCACGGCATCACAGAGGGAAACCCCAGGTCAGGACGGTCCAGGCAGGCACTGGCTGTTGCTCCAGGGACAGGGACCCCCATCCTGACAGCGCGGTGGAGAGGAGCCCAGCCTGGGGAGTGGGACCAGAGGAGGAGGCTGCCACCTCCAAAGGTTTTATTATTTATTTATTTTTATTTTATTAAGCCCCAGCTCTTGGCAGCCTGTGAGACCCCATTTTCTCACTGCAAATATGGCTGTGCTGTGTCCAGTATCACCTTCCCCACATGGAGAGGCTCCCTGATGTCCCCGGGGAAGGGTTTGCACAGGAGAAGGGAAACAACTGCTTGGAAAACTTTCCTGTTGGGTTTTGTTGTTGTTGTTGTTTGTTGGGGAAAAAATAATCTCCTGGTGAGGTGCTGATGTGGGGTGTTGCACTTCCCTGCAGGCAAACACGAGGAGCAGCAGGTGGAAGGAGGGATTGTCTCCAAGAACTTCACCAAGAAAATCCAGTAGGTACCGGTTGGCCCGGCTGAGCTTTGCCAGTCCCCGCGCCCCAGCTCACACACGCAGGGACTGTTTTCACCCCAAAATCTACCCTTCTGCAGCACGTGCCTGGCTGGTTCGGGCCACAAAGTGACTTCCTGAGGCAGATGAAGGAGGAGGAGGAGGCCTTTTTCGTGGTGCTCTGTCAGTCTCCTCCACGCCCGGGGCTGTGTTTGGGGAGGGCTGGGGTGCGAGGAGCCAACCCCCGGGGTGCAGCGGGGCACGACGGGCTGACGCCACCGCCAGCCCGGAGCACATCCCCGTGCGCGGATGTCTCTGCATCCGTTTATCTCCATGATGTCACCCCGATCGCTATCGCGTTGACTCACCCGTGGCTCACTTTGGCAACAACAAGGCAAAGGCGAGTCCTGCAGAGGCAGCCGATGTGGGGGGCAGACCCCCGGCCGCAGGGGTTAACAGGGAGAGGCAGCGAAAAGCCCAAGGCATGGGAAGGGTTTCCTCAGCTGGCAGCAGCTCAGCTACTCTTTTCCACCCTGAAGGAGCCCTGTGCATCCCAAACTCCCACGGGAAGGCCGGGGCGAGCGCTGCACTCCCTCCTGCTCGGCGCCCGGGCTCCTTTTACGGGCAAGGCTCGCGGTTGACGTGGGCTGCGGCACGGCCAGGATTTACTCCTGCTTTGCAGAGGCACAAGCGGCGGGTGACATCCCGTCAAACACATCTGCCGGGGAGATTAAACAGAGCTCCCACGGGGGCCAGGCCGGCCAGGAGCCCGCTCTAAATATCCCTGACACATTCCCAGGCACTACAAGAGAGGCTCTGCCGAGCCCCACACCCGGGCTGGTGCCTCGGCATCAGTGGTTCCCCACACACTGGGGGTCCTGTGTGATCTTCCCGAGGGTCGGTGTCCACCAGAGATGCAGCATGGCCCGCACTCTTAACCCATCCCATCTTTACCCTCCTCCTGCAGGCTGCCCTACGAGGTGGATCCCATCACGGTGTTCGCCTCCTTGTCTCCAGAGGGGCTGCTGATCATCGAGGCGCCCCAGATCCCCCCCTACCAGCAGTACGGCGAGGGCGGCAGCGGCAGCGAGATCCCCGTCGAGAGCCAGGAGGCCACCTGCACCTGAGCAGCCACCCGCGGCCCTGCCGTGCCCCGGCACCCCTCCTCCCCTGTCCCCTCTCCCCCTGGATCCCTGCTCCCTGGTCCCCTGCGGCGTGGCATCCTGACAGCCTCGGGCAAGGGTGACGGGTGCCGCTCGCAGGGATGGCAGCACCCGTCACCCCGGGGGGGGCCAGCTGAGAGCCGGGGCACACACCGGGTGCCAGGCCACCACCCCCGAGGGCTTGTAGCAGTCTGAGGTGCCAGTAGAGATTTTGTGCCCACGGGGCCAAGCAGAACGGATGTCCTTCTTACGGTTATTGTTTGCTCCGAGTCGCTCGGATGGGATATTTATAACAATAGCAAAAAAGGGCCTTTTTTTTTTTTT
>VXAY01004937.1:1777281-1860347 GCA_013399855.1 Oxyruncus cristatus | reverse complement strand
GAAGATTTTTTTTTTTTTTTTTTTTTTTTTTTTTTGAAGTATGATCTGATTATTCATGTGAAGGAGGTTTTAAACAAATAACCCCTACTGCTGTTTCTGCAAATGGAAAAATCAGCTTGGAAATACAGGGGGCACTTCTGTATCAGCCTCTCCCCCCTGTGTCTGAGGAGATGGAGTGGGATATGTGGATTTCTGGGGTACCAGGGGGAGCAGAGCCAGGGCTTGGGGGGGAGCAGGAGCTGTTTGCTCTCCCTCAGCCTGCTGTAAGGTAACAGCTTGGAGCCATCAGACCAGTAACACAAAGCAGTAGTGGCCACTCTGCAGTGACATCACATTTCATGGGTTTAGAGCAATTACAGCACATCAGGTGGTGTCAGAGCACATTATGGTTTATGGCTTAATATTGGCTCTGAGGGAGATGCTGTGTGCAGGATACAACAGCGGGTGAGCGTCCTCTGGGAGGAGTGGGCATCCTGCAGGTCCAACCCTGGGATTGCTCAGGAGGGACGGAGACCCTCCATTTTGGGATGCCTCTCACACACAGGAGAAGGGGCTGGATTGTGTTTATCAGCAATTCACCTTGCACAGGACACCTCAGCCACAGCTCTGCTCTACTGGCCCTGTCAAAATCATTCCAGTGCTCCCTTATTTCTCCTGAAAAAGCACGGGACTTCCCAACATCCACATCACTGAAGACCAAGTGACATTTACTGCTGAAGGAGGCAGAGGAATCATCTTAATCTGGCCTTTAAATCCTGCTTTTGGAGCAACACTGATGCTGTTGGCACAGGGCTGTGCCTGGATGGGGAGGGGAGAGGAGCAGGTGTTTGGGAGATTTTATTTCTTTTCTTTCTAAGAAGTCAGTTCTGATAAAATGCACAACCACCTCTGAAAGGGGCTGGTGGAATTAAGCAGTTGAATGCTGGGTGATTTGCATTAGGCTCTTTATTGGCTCCGATGGGACAGCAGCCAGAGCAGGGAGCACGAAGAAGAGTGTGCCTGCTCTTGGAGAGGGATGGTGGAGTCAGGGCTGAGCTGAAAATCCAGGAGCTCCTGATGCATCTCAGGGCCATGAGCTTGCAAGCTCAGCTCTGAACCCTAGCAAAGCTCTCCCAGGCAGCTGTAGGCAAATGTGGGTGGTTCATGCAGCCTCTTTATTTTGGGAAAGATTTTTTTGGTGATCCCTCCTGCAGCAGAAGCGGGTGATTCCCAGTGCTGCAGGCACAGAGCTGGGATGGGCTGATGGGGAGGGCTCAGTGCTATGAGATAAGGGGCTGTGTCATGGGAAAGCAGCCTCAAAGGACCTGCTGCTCCAGCTGGCCACTGTGATAGGCTGAAGGACACAGGGAGATAAGGATAAGGTCACCCCAGCTGTGGGAGAGCTCTCCAGGCAGCTCAGTGGCAGGAGGATGAATAAACCTCTTAGCTGTGTCCTGCTGTCTGTCCTGAGCTGTGGGGCATCACCTGCCCTCTGCAAGGCATGGGCATGGGTCAGCAGGGCCAAGCAGTTTCTGAGTCCGGTTTACATCCCATAAGGGCTGGGATGGGAAGCACGTGGCTCCTAACAGGACACCAGCTCCCAGCCTGTCCCAGAGGATTTATTTTCCAAAAATGGAAACAAGAGCTGAATTGATTTATTTTGGTTGGCAGCATGTGGAGCCGGGTAAAGAATCCTAAAGAAGCTCCAGAGCTGTCCAGATACACCAAGCACCTCCACAGACCCGGTCTCTTCTCCTAGGAAAAATGGGAGTGATCTTATTTTCCAACTGCCCAGTTCCCAGTGCTGCCCGGGCAGAGCCGTGGTCAGCAGCTCCCACAGCTGTGCCCATCCCTGCTCTGGGAAGCACTGCTCTCACACACACACGTGCCCATGGCTCAGGACACACTGGCTTGCCCTGTGGGGAGGCACTTGATGTCTTTCGCTTGCTGGGGCTTGGATCAAGCTGTGGGGTCCTGGGGTGCTCACAGAGACCCTTTTATTGGCTGATGGGGTTGTTTGTGCTTTCCATCCCCTCAGGGAGCCTCTCTGCACAGCTCAGAGCTGCTCACGCAGGGGCTCATCCTGACTTCCCTCAGCATCCTCCTCCTCTGTCCCTCGGGCTGCGGAGCTCCCCTCGGCCCCTCCAAGGGACGTGCAGCTCTCCAGGCTCTCACGCGGCAGCCGCTTCCTATTCCTGCAGTTAATCCATCTGTATTTGCACAGGGGATTTGATAAAACACTTCCAGAGGCTTTGCCTTTTCAGAGCATCCCTGGCTCCCTGAGGGTGTGCTGCCTCGGGATGAGCCGGTCCCTTTTCCCTGAGAAAATATGCTGTACCCACCGAGGTGTCTCCCTGCCGTAGTCGGGGTCATTGAGGGGGTTTCATGTTTCTCTTTGGGAGTGTCTCCTCTGTTGGAAACTTTGCCTTCATGCAGTTTTGGTCTCCACTTGCAAAGCAAATCTCATCTGCGTTATTTTGGGTGTCTCCAAAGGGAGCACTTCATTTATACCACGTGGTGGCTGTGGGGACAGAAAAGCAAAAGCTGGGGAGTTTTTTTGTTTTTAAAGAAAGAACCAAATATCACAGAAGTAACCCACCCTGGCTGACCAGATGGCCTTTCTGCCCCTTCCAAATCAAAGGCTGGGAAGCTCAGCAAGAGCTCCTGGCCATGAACTGGCACAGCCACCCCTGGGAGCAGACTAAGAAATTCCTGAAGCTTCACCCATCCAAGCAGAGGGGAGGGGAGGAGAGATGTCTGTCAATAAAGCAAAGACTGTGGGGTGCTAAGGCATCATGTTCTTGATTCTTCTGCCGGTATCCACCTCGGGAAGGGACTGGGTTGGCTTTGAGTGACCCCCCACGCCAGCAGCACAGATCCTCATGGGTGGGCAGTGTGTGTGTCCGTGGTGTTGGGCATCACTGATCCCTTCATGGAGCTGCAGCTGCCTCTGGGCACAACAACACTGTCCCAGCCACGAATTCCCCCCTCCGATAATGAGCTGCAGCCAGAGGAAGGAGGTTTTTCTCCTATTTGTTTTCTTTTGTCAGTCTTTAAACCCAGTTGTAAACGGTGCTGATAATTAAGGGCTCTCTTGTCATTTGGGTGAAGAACTGAAGTGCAGCCTCCTGCTCCCAGCCAGATGCTCCCCAGCAAACCCATCCTGGAGTAGAGGCAAATTTTGGCTTAATTTTTCTTCTTTCGTATTCCAACAAAAACCTCCCTATCCGAGGCAGCCTTGGAAACCTCTCCTTATTAAAAGACCTCCTTGAAATGCATTATAGCAGCCAAGGAGGGTGGTTATGAAGCACAAAAAGCCTGCAGAAGGGCTCATTAAAACAATAAATTACAACTAATTAGAATAAATCAAGCTAAATCATCTCTAGTGTGAAGGTAAAATGAGGTGTGAGTGAGTGGTTTTAATAAGGCTGGTGCTAATGCCTGGCTCATCTTTAAAATGATTGTGAGTCCTGCTGCAGGGATGATCCTGCTGCTGGGACTAGGGTGGAAAACAGACATGGACAAAGGCCTGGGGAAAGCGGAGCTGAGGGATTTTTAATTGTGTCCTAGCCTGAGCTGCCTGTCCCTAATTGCAGTGGGTTTGGGGGTAGCACAGCACTCCCAGCGGTCAAGGCATTGGGTTTGCTCCCCTTTTTTTTATTTCTCTACCATTTGCAATGCACAGAGTGGCTGTGGGGTTTTGCTCCTCTCTCTCCTATCACTCCATCAGGCGCAGCCACAGCTAAATGACTTCTCTGCATAATTAGCAGTGAGATCATCACAGCCGCCTTGGCTCCGAGTCATTTCTCCTCCGGTCTCCAAAGAGCTGCTCAAAACAAGGGAGAAGAGGGAGGTGTGGGTGGAGGCAGTGGGAGGAGTGCCCTGCCAGGGCCTGGCTGGAGTGGGCTCTGAGCAACCTGGTCTAGCAGGAGGTGTCCCTGCCCATGGCAGGGGGGTTTGAACTAGGTGGTCTTTGAGGTCCCTTCCAACCCAAACCAGTTTGTGGTCATTGACAAGAAGGCCTTTGAGCTGCCAAACCAAAAGGTTCATGCTGAAGTAAATTAATTGCTGCTGAAAGCACCTGAAAGGGGGCTCAGCTCTCAGGAACATGGAGCCTGGAGCGAGCATGGGCACTGGCACCAGGGTCAGGGGCAGCAGTGCTGCTGTGGAGACACCACAGCTTGAGCCTCCCCAGCTGCTGCTTCCCTCCTAGGGATGAGCACTGCTGCCAGTGCTGGAGAAATGTATTAGTTTCATTAAGCTTAAATGATTAGCTCCAGGCCTTGATAATGATACTTAATGGATCTAATATTTTTTTGGCGATTATGCTGTTGTATACAGTGTGTATATCATTAATAACCTTCTTTAAGCCTCCTTGCTTTCACTGTCACTAATTATGTTCAAGCCCTCCTTATGCCTAAGCCCAATTAGCTGCCAATAAAGAGGCTTTGCCCCGCGAAGAATGCTCAGCTGTGCTGGGAGGCAGATGCTGGTGTTTTGGGCAGGAGGATGCCTGGTCACAGTAGACACAGGCTGGACTCTGCAGGGTGGTCTGGGCAGCTGTGATGGGTGCAGGAGGTGGTGGAAAGCCTTGAGGCAGCTCTGCTCTGTTCAAAACCCCTTTACCAGTCCCACCCTGAGTTCTGCAGGCCCTGACACCAGTCAGGGCCACTCCACATCCTGGGTTTTATCACCTATTGGTGTCTGTAGGGGAGGGTGGTGAAGTCAAACACTCCTCACTGTTTTCCTCAGGGTGTGATAACAGATGCATCAAGGATTCAGTGTTTTTTCAGGGAAGATGTACCTAAGCCAGGACTCACCTGTTATTGCCAGATCCAACCTCTGTTGTCCCCGTGCTGGATGCAGCCAGGTGGAAGGAACAACTGTTCCTGAAGCTTTCCACCACCCTTGGGAGGAGGAACCAGGCTTGGCTGCTTCTCTGCTCCTCGTCACCCTTCCCATACTCCTGTGAGTTGATTAATCTATTAGGATTAACCTCTCTTTAACTCCTTGATTAGCTGAATTTTAAAACTCCATTTGTTTTCCTCTTTGCATCAAGCCAGAGCCAAAAAAAGAGGGCAATTTGCAGCGATACTGATTTACTGCAATTTCTGAAAATCAGGGCGAACGCCGGGAAGGCGTGCTCAGCATTTCAACTCCTCCCAGAGACCTGCAAGGGGCTCCATCCTGCAGGAGAACCAACATCCATCTGCATTCCCAGGGCTGGTTTCTGATCATATTGGTGCAAACCTGAAAGGGCCTTGGAGAAACTGAGGCCCTCATAAAGCGATACATGTTGGGGTAGCAAGGCAGATGCTCAGTCCTTAGAAGACTTTTTGGTCCCTTAGGGGCACCCATTTCTCCACTGGAAATGTCCTTGATTTCCCTGAACTGTGCATGGCAGGAATTGCTCAAGAGTGGGCTTCTTGCTCTAAGATCTCACAGAGTCATGGTTTGTTTTGCCAGGACTAGACCCTGCCCTGGGTTTACCAAACTTAAGTGTAGCTCATGGCCCTGGCGAGCTGGCAGACCCCTCCAGAGTCTGGGGGTGTTTGATGACAAAACCTTTACCTGTTTGTGCCAGGATCTTTGAGTGTCAGCTCCAGCTTTTCCTGCGGGGAAAAGCTTTTCCTGCTGTGCAGGAGCCATGTGGCAAAAATCACTAATAGCTTCAAAAATAAGCAAACCCACTGGATTTAAACCAAACTCTCTACTGTTCCCCAATGCCCATCTTTCCCTTCCCAGTGTGCTCCCTGGGATGGAGTGACTCCCTCTCTCTGCCCGTCCCAGGACTCTCCCATGGCTAAGGCTGGGGATGCTGAAACACAGGCAGCAGTGGGGATGTGTCAGAGGAGCAGAGCTCTGTAGCTGGTGACGAATTGGTGGTGGTGGGGGTGTTTGGAGCCCCTCTCCTGGTTTTAACCCTGGCTTTGTGTCCCATGGCTTCCCCCCTTGCAGGGGCAATGGGTGCAGCCCTGCCACACACACAGAGAGGAGCCGAGAGTCACCCCGTGTCCCATCTGTGACCAGGCACAGCTCATCCCCTTGATGAACTGGCTGCTCCAGAGTTACCTCTGCTGTACTTTGATTATTAAGCGTTAAGGTGACTGACACCAAACACCCCCTGACCTGTGTTAACCCTTTGATTCATTCTTGGGGCGCTTCCTCTGGCTGTGAATCAGTGTTTGAGCGTGGCTGCTTTCAGAGGTGGCTGGAGGGGAGCAGCACCCTGGGATGCACCAGGGCTCTGCCTCTCGCTCTGCTGAGGAGGGACAGGGACAAGCAGCTTTCACAGGGATGGAGGAATTGCCTGAGCTGTGTATCACTGCTCATGGGAGGTTGTTGCATGATTGGGAGGGTCTGTTTGTGCAGGCAGGGGTTGAGGCTCTGGCATGGAGCTCAGCAAAGCCAAGGCTTACAGCCAGGGTCTCTTCCCTGAATGAGGGCTGGGAGTCTTCCCTAGAGCTGGGATGCTGATGGAGATGGCTCATGCTGGCACCAAAGCCTCTCTCCAATGGAGCTGGAGTTCTGGGGTTGGCTGTCTGCACAGAGTAGCTTTCCCTGCAGCTGTTTGGGGTGTCCAGGAAAGGCTGAGAGCAGCAGGGACATCATTAGAGCCTTCCTCCTCTTCCAGGCTGCCCACTTGCAGGATGTTTGTAGGGACCTTTGAGATGTCTCTTAGGTTTTGGAGTAACTCAATGTGTTTCTAAGATATTTTGGGGTGTGTGAGTGGAAAATACACATCATGAAGACGTGTACCTGCTGTGTGCACGAATAGGCAATTTCCTGCAGCTCCAAGTGTTCGGGGAAGCAGGTTCAAAGATCTGCAAGGGAATCTTCTTCCCATTACTAAAGCAAAACAAGGCAAAACCAAGCAGAAATTGGTACCAAAACAAGCAGAGCTTTGTCTTGAGGGACTGCAGTGCCCAAGGCTGGGCTGCCCCCCCCTGCATGGGTAGTGCTGGAACTGGGAAATTCTCTTGGGAGCCGTCTGTGAGCTGTCAAAATATATCATAAGCTGCCGTTGAGGTTTAAAAAGCTTCACGTTGGTGAACAATTTAGGGGAAGCATCTTGCATTTCCATAGCTGTACAACAAGATTTTCTGAAATTGCGATGATATGAGAAAATGTCTTTTAAAGTGGCACCCAGATGGCAGGAGGAAATTGTGCTGTTTGAATTCTCTTCAGATAAATCGAAACTAAAGGGATGCTAAACATCTTATAGGGTTTTTTTCCTCCTTCCCCCCCGCTCCCAATTTCCACCACCTGCTACTGAAATGACACAAGAGGAGCCATCAAACAGAGCAAGCGAGATCCTTGGAGCTCTTTGCTTGGGAAACGGCCTCATCTTGATGGCATTTAACACTGAGAGATCCCACACCCAGCAGGGTCAGGTCAGGGCCCCTTGCTCCTCCTCCATGGAGGTTGGGGTGCACGTGGAGAGCTGGAGGGGTTGCAGGATTCCCTTGGGACCTTTGCGTGACCAGAGCGTGCACCTGGAGTTACGGGGAGAGGCTGCTGGACCCGTGGAGCGACTGCTCTGGGGGTGTGGGTGAGGTGCTGCTGCTTGGAGCCAGCCCCAGCGTAAGCCTCACCACAAAATTAGAACCCACGTCGATGAAGGCGACCTTTGTGACAACAAACCTTTGCACCCACGCCCTGGGAAGGTGGCTTTCAGGACTGGGTTTTCTTGGGGGGTTGCCTAAACCCATTTCTAGCAAAGAGAAGGAGCCATAGCCAAACCTCTTGGAAGCTGCAATGTGAGTGAAGTGCAATAGCTGGAGCTGTATTTCTCCTTGGAAAGCCGCTTGTTGGAGGATGCAGAGACCTTCAAATGCACAAACGGAGCACTTGGCTATAAATCCTCCTAATTCCAGCCATCCCCAGAGCTGTGCTGCCTTAGGGATAGGCTCTCCATCCCTCTGGCTTCGAGGAAATGCTGTGGAGCCTCCCCAGCAGCAGGCACCTCCCTTGCAGGTGCTTTTTGTTTCCCTGCTCCTTGGCATTCACAGGCGAGCAGCATTTTCACTCCTGAGCTAAATATGTCACTTTGTCTTGTAGCGGCTGCCAGGTTTTAAAGTGCTGGCACCTCGCGAAAGCGCCCGGAGGACAGATGCCAATAATTACACACCACTGTTACTTGAAGAGGAAGAACTGGGCTTCGTGGCTTTTTGTTTTTGTTCTGAAAGTAAAATTAGCTGTGTTTACCTGGCTGTTTACTTAAGCTGTTAGTCACGGCACAAGGAACGTGTGTGGGCTGGTTTGTCTCCTCGGACGGGTCTCAGTTCCTGGGGGTGGGCTGGGGTGCTCAGGGGAGACCGTGAGCAATAGTAGCAAATATGCCAGCCTTGGTTGTGTTCCTCCTGGGAGAATGTGTTGGGGATGACAGGGCAGCAGTGCTGGTGCTCCTGGGAAGCCTTTCCCTTATCCCCAGCCTTACCTGCCTCCCCACCCATGCTGCGGAACATCGGGGGGGGGAAGAGCAGCCCCCCAGTGATGGGCAGCACCCGCACCCACAGTCCCCTGACCCGCTGCTGGGTCGGAAGCTGCTGCTTCAAGGCCCATCCAAGCTGGTCCCCCTGGGGCTGCTGCCCCTTCAGCCCACCTCCAGGCAAGCTATTTTTACATATTCCTTTTAAACTTCTTTCCAGTGTTGTCGGATTCGTCCCAGCAGATGGGTCCGTCGGCAGGTGGGGTGATGCTCCCCATGGGTGGTCAGATGGCTCCATGCTTAACACCAAATGGAGGTCGCTGGCAGGGCACGTGGTTGCCTTTTTTTAAGTGCAGCAGAGTGCTTCCCAGCTGGAATCTGGCTCAAGTTTTGGGAGAAGAGATCCTGGGCAAGATCCCAGCAGCTTTTTCAAAGGGTTGAGCCTGCAGGGAGCACCTGCTCGCCACCAGCGTGGGCTTCCCGACTCCCAGCAGAGCTGCAAAAGCCACGAGGGCTGGGTTAGGTATTTTTAAACACCCTTGGCCAGGCAGGGTTTGCCGGAGCGCTGCCTTTTTCCTGTTATCTCTTCCTGCAGTTATGGAGTGATTTGGTGACAGCCGCCCCGCGGCTCCGTGCGAGCAGCTCCCCACAGCTGAGGTGTGTGGAACACACAGCAACGCTGCTGGTAGGACACAGCGCTGCTTCGAGTTATCACAGTGTGAGGTGTTCAGCAAATAATCCCAATTTTTGCTTCAAATTGCTTCAAACGCCGGGTTATTTTGGAAGGGGGTTGGCGTATTATCTATTATGCCCACAGACGCAGATAATAATAGTTATACCGTTTGGTGGAGCGCTGTTAATGCAGCAAGGCTGTCACTTGTCACCAAGAATGTTGTGTGTGGCAGCCTGTTAAGAGTCAAAACAAGGCTGGCCACAGTCAGCCCGGGGCTCTGCGAGCACAACAGGGTTTCCCTGCACCGGAGCCGGTGAGGACGCTCTGTCCTGCACAGCGATGCTGCTTGGCTGGTGCAGCCGCTGATCGGCGACATCCTGGCGTGCCGGGGCTTGTGGGGACACTGATAGTGCTGCCCTGGGTCTCACGAGTTGTTTTTGGCAGAGATGCTTCCCCGAGACAGGCTGAGCCTGCCCTTGCCTCCCTCCTGCCTTGCTGTGTGAGCTCGCTCCCGCCTGAATCCACGTGCTGCTTAGAGGCTGCTCTTGCCCAGTGGATCCCAGATTTGGGGATCAGTGGATGCTAAACGCATCCCGTGGGGTGTGCAGGAGGAGCAGATGGTGTGTGAGCCCCTGGGCTGCACACTCCAGGTGAGGGGCAGATGCTGCATCATTTCAGTGCCTGGGCACAGCTGAGCTCCCAGAATGGGCAGCACCAGCTTGTAGCTGGAGGTACTGGGTCCTCATCATTCTCATCCCTCTTTTCTTTAAAAGAGGTATTTCGTACATAAAAGCAATGTGAAGGCAGGCAGCTACACATCTGGAAATGTATAATGAATGAGATAAAGGGTATGAAAGGGTTTCTGCAGGAATTCATCTCCACTGTATCTGCTCCACAGCGAGCCACAAACCTCCTAGAGAAACAAAAATATCACTTTTTTTTTGTTCTCTTGAGCACAAACCCAGTACCTGCTTCCCCCAGCTGCAGAGCCTGCTGTGGGCAGGAGGATGCTCACTGCATCTGCACCGAGAGCCACAACAAACCCCCCCCCCAGCCTCAGTAACTTCAGCATTTTCTTTTTATAACGGAATGGGGAATGGAATGCTCTGCGGAAGTGAAATGTCTCTCTCAAATCATCAAGTTATTTTTATGTGCATTGATATTTTCTTGTGTGTGTGTAAATACCTCCCCCACGCACATGCTTTTTATCTCAAGGAGTGAAATAAAAATAGCTGGAGACTGAAAGGGGAGAGGGTGAGGGGGTGGTCGTGCTTTTGGGAAGAATCTCTTCAAGGTTCGGTAACAGCAAAGTTGTGGTGATAACATGATCTGACAAAATCCCAGCTTCTCGGGGGCTGGCAGGAATGGTGTAAATGGAAGGGATCTCAATGACTTTCTCTCTGCATTCCCATTTATCCCAACAAGCCGCAGCCCAGAGCGCAGGCTCAGTGTTGCACTTGGGGAAGTTTTGACAAGCTCCAAGGAGCCGGCTCTGTGCCTGCTTGGAATTGCTGCTCAGGGGCTTGGATAAGTGTCCCCCCATCCCACAGATGCCAGGATGGCACAGAGGGGTCCTCTGCCTCTCTGGGCTTCTGGTAGTGCCCACTTTGCCCTCTCTGGCCATGAAACCTGGCTGCTTTCCCATGCCAAGCCCTGGCCCTGCTTCTCCCCAGCTTTCTTCCTCTGCAAGCCCAGGCTGGGCCAGTTGTGGGGGGAGATGCTGTGTGATGCTGGAGGAGCAGAGGGATGTGCTGCAGCTTGCTACAGAAGTTCTGGAGGCTCTTATTTCATTCCTCTCCACCTCCCCAGTGAGACAATAGCAAAGAGATTTCTGAGAGCTCAAGCTCTGAAAAGAGGGGAGGAAATTTTTCCCTAGGGAATGCAAATGGGGAGGGTCATATGAGCCGAAAGAGCTGATGCCCTGGCTTAGGATCATTTAATGTCATTGCTTCTCTTATTTTCTGTAATGATAACAAAAGGGAGATGATGAAATACTCTGCTGTGGGGCTGGATGGTGGTGTGCAGGGGACGCGGTGACCCTCAGCACTGAGCAGCCAGAGCTTTTCTGGTAGTACAGGATGCATCCAGTGCCTGCCAGAGCTCAGCTGAACTTTGGCTGGAGCAGAAATAAAACCAACACATCTAATAATACCCGGGTGCAGCCGGCTCCCAGAGAGCTCTGCCAGCTGCTGTGGTGTCACGAGTCACCAAGGCACAGCGTTGTGCGAAGTCACTGTTCCTGCCTGACCATCAGGGGCTGGATCCCATGGATACACAGGTCCCTTCTCCCAGCCCGTCCCCTGGGGGCCTCACAGGGGTTGGAGGAACCCGGTTCAGCTCAGGCAATGCCTCTTCCTCCTCCACTCTGGGAAAGAGCTGGGAGGATTTCCAAATGGCTCTGCTTGGCAGCTAATCCCCACCGTTCCAGTAATGTGCTAGAAGTTGATCCGAAGAAAGTTCAAGGCTTGTGTCCCTATAAACTGCATTGCTGGTTGCCCTCCCTCTCTACAGCATCTCCTGGCTGCTGACAATGCCTGACCTGTTCATTTCCAGCGAGGCCGATGCTGGATGCAGGTGGGAGATGACGTGTTGAGAAAAGGTGACTCAATTATCATTACCTTTTCCCTGTAATCTTTCTGGCTCCTGTGATGCCCATGCTGTGACCTGCCATGGTTTGCACAGGGCCTTGGGCAACCCCCAAGTGACTTCTTCAAGTATTTGTGCCTCTGGTGCTCCGTGCACAGGCCTGTGTACCAGGGCAGGTCACACATAATGGCTGGCAAAGGCATGTGGTGTTCAAAGTCAGCTCCTGGGGGTTGGCAATGTCCCACAAACTTCTTGCTGAGCGAGTTCTTGGCATTCACAGAGGCAGGATAGCACAGCGAGGGACAGCGTGGCCTCTGGTAGCACAGCATTGCCCTGCCCTGGGTTTTGGGCACGGATTTGCCCCGTGCACTGAATGCCAGAGCCGCTCTGGTGGCTGGTACCAGGGCAGGTCAGACCTTGGCCAAGCCATGAGGTGCAGTTTTAGTTGTGGGCTCTCACTATTGGTGGTCTGAGCCGTTCCTGCTGTAGCAAAGCGGTTGGCAGGGCAGATTTGGGCTTTTTTCCCTTCAAAACCCACTTTCTCAGCAGCCCCTCTCCCCTCCTCACCCACGTTTCGTCAGCGCCGCGAAGACACTTCTCACTTAAATGGTGTGTGCCCACAGCTCCTCTGAGTCACAGCTGTCAGCAGGGAGCTCATAACTCTTCGGGTTTTTTAAAGTATAAACGTCTTTGGAAAAGGGCATTAAATAAAGCACTTGACTGAGGTCCCGGTGGTGACTAATTCCCATGGTACGCCCCGTTCCAGCGTTAACCCTGCTGAGCTCGCGGCAGGCTGGGGGTTGCAGGGATCCTCACAGGCAGAGGAGCAGAGGAAAAGCTGAACATTGCAGGAGAACAGCTTGAAAGGGGCAGGCACAGGTGGTGACACAGTGGGAACAGACCCCAGTGTGCTCCCTCTGGGTGCCACATTCCCTGGAGAGCACGTCGGTGGGAGCTGTGCCTTGGTCCAAGGCGGGGGACAGCCCAAAGCATGGGGTGTAGCAAAACGCAACGTTTGTGCCCAAAATTGGTTAAAAAGGTTTGAGGAGAGGGAAAAATCATAGAAAGTTTTGGGTTGGAAAGATGGTAAAGATTATCTAGTTAACCCCCCTCCCTCCCCGCCATGGGCAGGGGCACCTTGCACTAGACCAGATTGTTCCAAGCCCCATCCAACCCGACCCCTGGGACGACACTTCCAGGGATGGGGCATCCACAAGTAACCTAAAAAAAATCCCACTTCTCCATGGAAGTGCTGGGATGGGACATGGTTTAGTGGTGGGCTTGGCAGTGCTGGATTAAAGGTTGGACTGCATGATCTTGGAGGACTTTTTCCACCTGAATGATTCTGTGATTCCATGATCTTCCTGGGGCTCGTCGGGGCCAAGTGCACCAGTGTTCTGTGCTGCATGGCTCTGCACAGCTGCACTGGCCACCTCCAAAGAACGACCCTGGCTTTGTTTGCTGCTTGGATCCTTCGTAGGGGACTTCTGCAAGGTGAAGCAGCTCTTTCCCCCATTTTTGCTCTCCCCCTCTTCACCTCGAGAGCCCCGGGAGCTGCGGAGCAGGAGCAGCCTGTGTGCGCCAACGACAAAACGGCTGCGGGACAGGGCAGAACTAATTAGAGCCTCTACAAAATGACATCTATTTCCACAGATGGGAAGCTGCTTCCCCTTTGTCTGGCTCCTTCAGTTAATTAGTTATCTCAGAGGTTGCATTTGCATTCCTGCCTCTGTGAAATACCCTTTTGTTAACTACTTTTCATATACTTTTATGAAGTCGGCTGCTGAAACGGGTTCATTTATCTCAGCAGCGACAGGCTGAGAGGCTTGCCCAGAGCTGCGTGCCAGATGCTGGGATTGGAAAATAATGTTTGGCTTGTCTGGTGTTTGGAAAGGAGACAGAAGGTCCAGGGCTGAGAGAAGAAAGTCACAGGCTGCTAAAGCCAAGGTCTGGATCTTGACAACTTCTGTAAAAACGTTCAATCTGTTGCTTTCGGGCAGTTTGCAGGAGCCTGGGAGGGTGGTTTTGTTGCCAGCCCTGGACTTGGGTATCTGGGTTGTCACCTGATGGGAGCGGGGTGTGAGCATCCAGCCTTCTCAAGCTTGACCTGCTGCAGCCCCCCTGCAGCAGTGCTGGGTGTGAGCGTGTCCCCAAGGGCAGAGGGGGCTCCTGGGGACCCCCTGCCTGCAGGGAGCCTGGGGACACCCCAGAGCTGCTGCTCCACACGTTTGACCTCCATTAGCAACAGCAGCACTGATCGATCAACGTCATTGCTGCTAGGAAATGTTTGCAAAATCAATGTTTCCTCTGTAGGATAAAAAATCCATGAAGCCATACACTGGAAGGGGAATGGTTGAGTGGGTTTGGCTGCTCTGAGGTATTTTCCAGGGACCCCAAGGGATGTTATGCTGGAAAAAAAAGGAATCCTGCCATGTGTTCAGCCATCCCTCCATTCCAGGAGAGGTTTTTCTGGTGATGAGCAACCGTATATTAAAATGCAAACTTTGAAAATTCAAAGCACAGCTCTACTACTGGGGGGGTAAAGGGGGGGGAAATAAGGCCCAAAATACATAAATCTCTTTATTTTCTGCACCAGTGAGTTTGTATTGGCCTGTTAGTTGACGCTCC
This sequence comes from Oxyruncus cristatus, assembly GCA_013399855.1. Taxonomy (NCBI): domain Eukaryota; kingdom Metazoa; phylum Chordata; class Aves; order Passeriformes; family Cotingidae; genus Oxyruncus; species Oxyruncus cristatus. Next base: position 1,846,050 of record VXAY01004937.1, on the reverse strand, counting down.
TGAAGGTATCCACTGGGATGCAACTATTATACATCCAAACTGCCACAAATGGAACTGTTGCTTTGAGAGACAAAGGGTAATTTATTGAGAAAAGGTGTCATTTATGTGGAAGGATGGAAGGAAGAGAGACAGTTGCTGTGGACTTGCCAAAAGAGAATACCAGATCCACTGATAGGCAGGGAACAGTTTTGAATTTCCAAGGCTGCCCTTGAGGGGATGAGAAAATAAAAGCTAAGGACAAAAAAAGAAAAAGTCTTAAATACAGTGACAGCAGAAACCTGAAGGATCACAGTGAAAAATGGGACTTTCTCCTCTAACAATAACAGGGAAAAAGATAGGAATGTAATTTGTACAAGCTGTTAAATTGCCACCAAAATTGTAAGCTGGATGGAGAAATGACACAAGAGGGGGGGAAAAAAAAAAAGAAACAAATGTATGCTTGTTGTTCCTGCAGTATTGCTTGAAAATGGGACTAGAGATGAACAGGGTGGAGGACAAATGGAGCTGAGGAAGGGAAGAGCTGGGAGATCCCACATGGCTCAGCTCCGTGAGCCTCCAAAGGATGTGGGAGGAAAAAAGGGGGGGGGGGATTGCTCCAAAACCAAAAACCCATAGATCCTTCTTTTTTGCTTGTTTCTGAGTAATAACTCCTCCTCCTCAGTCTTGGAAGGGGCTCGTTTCTATAGACGTGGCACTAAGGGGCCAGACACAGGCAGCGTGCTCCTCTCTGAGCTTGGTGCTCCAGAGGGAACTCCTTGCCAGGAGGGAGTTTGCAGGGTCAGCTCCTCAGGGACAAACTCCGGGGGAAATGAGATGGAAACAGCCTGCAGAGAGTTGTGGTGGTCTGTGCAAGGGCCTTGCCCCAAGGCTTGCACGCTGCCCGGGGGCTGCAGGTGCCTCTGTGCTGGTGGGATGGGGGGACCTGGGCATGAACTGCAGGAAGGGGAGACCAGGAGGGACAGGGAGTGTCCAGCCCCAGCAGGACATCACCCTGTGCACATCCTCTCTGTGCCTTTCCCAGCACACGGGCCCTGAGCATCCCGATGAAGCCAAATGGCCCTTTAGTTGTTTTAAAGCCATTAAGGAATGGATCTGCCAGGGAAGCAGAGTGTGTTTTGGGCACGGCTCCAAAGGGTGACAGCACTGATGTCTGCAGCGTGGGGGTATGGGATGGCTCTTGTGTGCCCACCCAGCTCCTCTGCGGCACCTGCAGCATCTGGATTGACTCCCAGGTCTAGAGGGTGCTGGGGTGACGTGTCTGAGCCAGGTCCCCTTGCTCCAGGAGTCCCAGCCTGCTGCAGACAAGGGTTGACTGAATCCCTGGAGCTGAAATCCCAGTGTCAGGTGAGACATCACCATTTGTATCAGGGAAGTAATTGAAACTAGTTCTTTCTCGAATGCTTCAGCTGAAATCACTCTCGTACACCGGGGTCCAACAAAAGCAAGTGCTCAGAGGGTCATCATTACCAAATTGTGATATTTTTCATGGCTGTCTCAAACAGTGGGTGTCGGAATATGTCTTTTCAGCTGGAAACATCTATGATTAAGCTGCATCCAATGAGAAAAGTTGCAGAAATTACATTTCCAGCTCCCCAATTTAGCAGATCAGTGGGTGAGCACCTCCGGCTCCGACCACTGTGTGTCTGGGAAGATTTTCCTGAAAAAAAAAAAAAAAAACCAGCAGAGCAATGCACGAGGTTCTGGGGGAAAATTCAGTATGTAGAGAATATAAAGCCAGGGAGGAAAATGAGGTGGGGGGAACCTGCCCAGCTGCAAACACCCCCTGTGTCCTCCTGAAGCCTCAGGGCCCTGGAGCCCGACAACCCCGTTGTGTCTCACCACTTCTGCCCTCTCCTGTCTGGTCACATCACTCTAAATCCGAAGTTGTAATAGCAGAGAAGTGTTGGACAGATTAAGATGCAGGGAAATGGTATCAAGGGGGTTTTTTTCAGGGTTGAGAGGAAAGACAGGGAGGAGGGAGGGATGAGATGTTTCTAGATACCTCGTCCCTTTTAGAGATACTCACAGGATTCGGATGGTTGGAGTGATCTTGACAGGCTAAAAACCCAATCTGCTGGAAATCATATACCTCAAATAACGTGTTATTGCTGCTGATCGGCCCTGTATTTTAGGGCTGAATGGTTACAGTATTAAATTCATCTTAAGTTTTCATTTGCAACAGTTACAGCTTGTTTGACAAGGTTTGAATGAAGTTTGAAAGGCTTTTACTGAAAACGGCCGTGGGAGGAGTGAGGTTTGATGGGTTTTCTCAAGGGCTCAGCAGCACCTGCCTGAGGACCCCTGGGTATTGAGGGGGCCAGGGGTTCTCTGCCAGGCCCCCCAAGCTGTCACACGGGAGAGGAGCCAAGGACTGTATTTAATTAGCTGAAATACTGAGGCATATTACCCTTACTGTTACAATGACATTCAGGTCTCCCCGGCGTTTTGACTACCGAGCCCTCCAACAATGTTGCGATCAAGTTCTGTTTATTGAAAGGCAAAACACGCTGTTTTTGGCCGTGTCCCTTGGCCACAGCGCTGGTGTCCCTCAGCCTGGGGGGGGGGAACACCTCAGCTTGTCCCTCACCTGAAAGAAAGGTGAAAAAACATCCATCTCCAGAGGACCTCAATGCTTGGGGAAACCAGTTGCTGCCTCCTGGTGTCCCCCAGCGTGGGTTTTGGAGGAGGAACCCCAAACTGCCCCCAGAACTCCAGGAAAAACCCCGAACTGCCCCCAGAACTCCAAGAGGAACCCCAAACTGCCCCCAGAACTCCAAGAGGAACCCCAAACTGCCTCCAGAACTCCAGGAAAAACCCCGAACTGCCCCCAGAACTCCAAGAGGAACCCCAAACTGCCCCCAGAACTCCAAGAGGAACCCCAAACTGCCTCCAGAACTCCAGGAAAAACCCCGAACTGCCCCCAGAACTCCAAGAGGAACCCCAAACTGCCCCCAGAACTCCAAGAGGAACCCCAAACTGCCTCCAGAACTCCAGGAAAAACCCCGAACTGCCCCCAGAACTCCAAGAGGAACCCCAAACTGCCCCCAGAACTCCAAGAGGAACCCCAAACTGCCTCCAGAACTCCAGGAAAAACCCCGAACTGCCCCCAGAACTCCAAGAGGAACCCCAAACTGCCCCCAGAACTCCAAGAGGAACCCCAAACTGCCTCCAGAACTCCAGGAAAAACCCCGAACTGCCCCCAGAACTCCAAGAGGAACCCCAAACTGCCCCCAGAACTCCAAGAGGAACCCCAAACTGCCTCCAGAACTCCAGGAAAAACCCCGAACTGCCCCCAGAACTCCAAGAGGAACCCCAAACTGCCCCCAGAACTCCAGGAGGAACCCCAAACTGCCCCCAGAACTCCAGGAGGAACCCCAAACTGCCCCCAGAACTCCAGGTGTGGCCGCCCCAGGTGAGAGCAGAGCAGGACAGTCCCCTCCCTCGCCCGGCCGGTGATGCTGGGCCGGATGCCCCCCAGGACACAGTGGCCCTTTGGGCTACCAGGGCACTGCTGACTCATGGCCAAGGTGCCAGGACCCCCAGGTCCCTTTCCAGGGCGCTGCTCTCCAGCCTCTCATTCCGCACACACGGCCAGGGCTGCCCCATCCCAGGAGCAGAACCCGGCGCTCGCCCCTTGTCAAACTTCCTGCGGTCGGTGGTTGCCCAACCCTCTGGTTTGTCCAGGACTCTCTGCAGAGCCCCCCTGCCCTCAGAGGCGGTCCCGGGACGGAGGGAGGGACATGAGGGAACATCAGACACCCTGCTCAGCCTTGGCGTGAGGGCTGTGGGCGGGGGGGGCGGCGCCGCCGTCAGAAATAGCGATAAATACGTTTTATTTGACATGAAACCCGTCAGGGGGAGATGCTCCGGCTGGTCCCCAGGAGGCTGGTTGGGTTTAAAGGTGTCCCAGCCCCTCAGGATTTGTTTCTGGGGTGTTTTTTTCTGAGCAATAAGACCTCGTGTAGCGTTAATTAACTGCAGATCCTTCCGCTGGGCTTCCCTTTAGAAAATTAAAAACACTTGCATCAGAGTTTGGGCAGCTGTGTGTGTGTGTGTGCATGTGTTTTCATGGCTGGGAAGTAAGAGGTTTTAGTAATTTAGGGAATTAAAACCACCAAGTTTCCTGTTCTGGAACAGTGCCAGCACCAGATGCGTTTAAAAAATGCAGACTCAAGGCACCTGTGGTAGCAAGTGTATGTGGGGACAGCAAATTCGAGGCACCTGTGGTAGCAAATATAGGTGGGAACAGCAAACTGGGAAAAGCAAATTTGAGGCACCTGTGTTCCCAAATCCACCCAGGAGCAGCAAATTCAAGGCACCTGTGGTCCCAGAGCCACATCAGAATAGCAGAATAAAGGTGCTGGCAGCCCCTGAAGTGCTGAATCCTTTGGGATTTTATGCACATTTAGGCTTTGCCTGGCTCTGCTCAGGAGGAAGGAGAGGTCTTGGCTAGAAGCAGTGAGCCTCCAAGGGAATAAGTGTTCTGGGAAAACGACCATAGGAAGGAAAAGCCACTTACTCCTGGACACTTCACCCTCCTCAGGAAGCCCTATCAGGAGCTTGGAGAGATTTGCCTACACAAATCAAACAAAACCTCACCTCTGCCCTCTGGGGCAGCTTGCACAGGTATGCCTGACTTTCCTGGTTCAACTTTAAATGGAAAAAGTAGGGAGACTTTTCTTCCAAGGAAGTTGCAAACCCTTGTTTCTAGGGAAAAGAAATATTAGCTCTGTTTAAGTAAATGTTTGAAAAAAATCTTCCACGCCTTCCTGTGAATAATCCTGGGAATCTGATACAACATTTGATGGTGGTAGCGAATATTTGTAAATAAAGGAGGACTGTTGTGATGTGTACACTGTGATTTGGGAATTGGCTTTTGAAATCGATCTTTAAAGTTCTTAATGAGAGCAGTTAAAATGGAGACAGTAGCAGACTCGTGAATGAAAAGGAAAACATGAGCTAAGGAGGATGTAGTTAAGGGAGAATACTCAGGGAAAGGTAGCAAGTCTTCAAAACGGAAGGAGAGGAATCACAGTGAGGGCTTGATGGTGAAAGATGGGTAAAAAGCAGGAATGACAGATGCTGGCAGTTGAGAGGTGGGTAAAAAACTCAGAAGTTGAATGTAAGACTGGTATAAAAAGTAAAGGTTTTGTGATACAAGTTATGTAAGTAGGTATGGCTTCAGAGGTAGTTGATCAATTATTTTATATCCTACTTTGTGCCTGTGTTTGGGTTTCAGGAAGGTGTAAGGAGATCAGCCAGGAGTGTCTGTGGTGGTTTATTGTTTGTGTGGCTTTTCTTCTGGTCTCCTCAGTCCTACAACACCCATGAACTTTGTGGGTTTTGGACTGTCTCAAGTAGCTTGTGAGTCAGGCTGGAATCATAAACCACAGGGACAAGAACTATGTTCCTGATGCTCGAGATGAGCTTGCAGCGTTCTACCATCTTTTTCCTTTTCCTCAGTGCTGTTGGCTCCCACAGGGAGATCCCAGGTTCTCTGGGGTTTCTTGTGCTGTTCCATGCAAAGAGGAATTTTCCCTGTGGAAGCGGAGTGCTACCTGGACCACCAGTCCCTGTGACTCTGAGCCTACGCTTGCCCTGTGCTTCCTCGTGTGGTTGCCCAAGGGATGGTTATTATTCAGGATAAGCAGAAGAGAGTCTGTCCACCCACTACTTAATTTTCTGCTCTGACCATGTGTGTTGTATTCTGAGCTTAAAGTTTTATATTGAGTGTTTTAAGCTCAAGACAACTGGTGGCATTCACTTCATTTTTACCTACTACCTAAAGCAGCATCTTGCTGGCTGTCTTCAGGCAGAGGCTTGTCTCTGTAAATTAGCCAACATCCAGTAAGTGTTGCCAGTGTTCTTGTTTAAGCTTCTAAAACACATCTCCTCCTGAATATAAGAAGCTGATTTAAAGAAATTTAACTGCAGATATGCCCCTTTGAGTTCTGATAATGCAGCAAATAATGGTTCATTTGTGGTAGTGGTTGTTGGTTTGACATTGAAAAATGATGTCAGGATTTGAGCCTTAAGGATGCTCTGAAACCCAGTTGGAACTTGGCTACTTAACTTGACCAAATTAAAAGTACACAACTGATAGAGAAAATAAACCCTGTGTAGATTATTAAATGTGTGGTTGTGGCTTACGTGTTAGATTCATGAAGCAATCAGGGGTGAGTGGTCTCACCTGCTGTTCCTCTTTGTGCACAGCATGGCTAAAAGCACTACATAGCCTTGGAAATCTCAGACTGACAATTTTATTTCCTTTTTACTAAAAAGTAGTGGCTACTGAGTTGGGGGGGGGGAAGGAATCTGACCTATCCTGTTTCCTTGCACCTCCACCACTCGGGGAAGGCCCTGGGATTTCATGCTGCTCACACACCAGGTCTCACTATTTCAGCTGCCAGTGTGCTCTGCAGAAAGATTCCTTTTGTGTATTTTTTAGAAATTCTAGAACAGAAATGTATCTTTACAGCCTAATTCTAAAAATACTTTGCTTTACCTGTATTTTTGCTTTATATTGGTTATTCACTCCATTCCTACCCGCAGTGAGCAGTCCCCATAATATTTTGAATAACTGAGAAGATTATAGGTACTGGGTATGTCTAATTATAGGTGTCTGAGAGCATAACATTCCTGGTAGAAAAATCATGATCTCTGATTAATGCATTTGCACTCATCTCTGCCTTCTGAGTTAGTGCTTTCTTCAGCCACAAGTACAGCTGATGATTTGCAGTGATGAATGACAGTAAAATTTGTAAACAACAAGAAGATAATAAAAGCCCTGTGAATTCAAACAGGGCTTGAATATGCTAATATCTGCTGGTAATGCTGCTTTCTACACTGATATTATTAAAAAATAGATTTGAAGAGCTAAAAGAGTGAATGTGAATGGTTTCACAAAATAACATGGGCATATAGGGTATTATATGTAATAATTGCGTGTTTAGGATTGGTTTTTATATACTTAGTGGCAACAAATGTGTTTAAGCTGCATGTTCATGGATGCTTTTTGTTTCTTTATCAAGTGAATTTGGTATCAGACATCGTAGAGCTGATATTTGAACGTGTTCACTGTCGTGTTGGAAATTATTGTTTTGTGGGCACACAGGGAATGTGGTGACTGTCTTAGAGCAAAAACACTGAGGAAAGCTGGGCCAGCGCAGTGGAGGAATTGCATTCCACTGCAACCCACTGGAACAAAATAAACCCCGTCCAAACCACTGGCAATACCAGTGAGAGACATGGGAAGCTCAGGATGTTGTAGCAGATGTGTTTAAAAAACCAACTAAACAGCAAAACCCTCCTCAAACACCACCCCCCCCAAAAAAAAAAAAAATCCCCAAACCCACAACAAGGAGGTTTCTTTTCCCCATCCTGTACAGCATTATCCAAGCATAATGGTGTGGATTTTGTAGCCCTTATGGCTTTAGATGGCACATCGTCCCACCTCTCATCCCCAGCAGTGTCTTGGTGTTTTCAGAAGGGCTTTGTGTGCTCTGTGTGTGGTGGTTTTCTGCATGTGCTGTCTGCTCCCTGCCACTGCCTCCTCTAGAAGAATCCTGGGAAGTTGAACAGACACACCGAGCATCTTCCCAGCGGATTTCAGGTTCTTGTCCTTTCAGACCTTGTTGTGGGGCTGAGGGAGGAGACTCCCTGAGGGTCTGCCAGGTTGTGCACTGGGTTACTGTCAGTCCATACCCACAGTTAGAGACAGAGCCCTTCAACCCTCTGTTACAGATCATTGGAAGTTACTTTGTTGAGTCTGAGTTCCTTTCCCCTCTCTCTCAAAGGTCGGGTGTGCATTGCAGACACTGCTGATTCATTGAAAGTCATAGAATGTAACTATCCAGACAGTATTTTTGATTTCCTGAGTGTTCAGAGCAATGTGTTAAAGGTCTCCCTCTTATTCCGTAATGTAGCGGTGCATGGTGATATTACTCACCTTTTATCGTGCCTGTGTAGCTCCTTCCCCTTAATTGCCAGAACAAATTCATTTGTAAAACCTCTGAGGTGGATTGTTGGCTTCTTACATGAAGGAAAGGTGGCCTTTCTGACCAAGCCCTAAAAACAATCTGAGTCCACAAAATCTTGAGTGTTATTAGTGTCAAAGCTCTTTCTCTGTACTTGTCATAAAATCCTGTTCTGTAATTCTGTGCTTTGGGTAAATGGGTCACTAGATAAGATTGACAACAGCATTGGCAATGAAGGGTTTTAAGCTGGAAACTGGATAAGAAAGCAGAGCAATTTCTTTCAAGAGAAATTACGCTGATGTTATTTGTTATTGCTGCAGTTAAAGATCTGTCAGGGTTTCCAATTTAAAACCTTGCTTCCTAGAACACTAAAAACGTGTTTCAAGTGAGAACTTTGTTTCTGTCAGCTCTCTGATGTGAAGGTTAGTCATAATTTCTTATGACTGTGGGAAGAGCAGGAGAATGTTGGAGGTGGATTGTCTTCCTAGGTTGTCCAAAATGGAGAAACTGGCCTGGCCAGGGTACACTGGTGTGGTGAGATTCCTAATGCTTTCCAAATTGAGGAACCAATATGTGGCCATTGATCAACACAGGTCTCTTACCTGTATCTAAGAAGTGCTATGCCCGAGCCACTGAAAAAAAAACCCAATGACTTTGTGAATAGATTCAGAAGAAGCTTCAGAAATACCTTGAAACTTCCTGTGTGAAGAACGTGAGATTTCAACAAAATGCCGGTGAGAATGGATAGCCCAGTATTCCTTTCCATGATCTACTCAACTGGCTTTGAAAGTGAAAAGCCACAAAATACCTTCTAGAATATTTTTTTCTGTATTAGCTCTATGAGGTAGATATATCATGTGGTGAGATGTTCAGATTCAAGTATGTCTTGGGGTATTTTGGTAGCTTGTTGCCTGGTGAGATTGGACCCTTCCACATCTTTCCACTGCTCGCTAGATGTGGTCTCAAAGTCTTTGTCAGTAAACACCTGAGTATCTCTTTAACAATTAAAAAATTGCACATTGGCAGTAGGAAAATGGGAATTTTGAGATGTGCTCTGTTTGGTAGAATTAGTTTATATTTGATTAAAGGTTGTTTGGGTTGGGGTTTTTTCTGCTGTACTGTTTTGTCAGGCTCATCGTGTCATGACAACCTGTCAGCTCAGGAATTCCAGGGTTAATGAGGGCTGGTGTTTTGGACAAAGCAAAGGGAAGAAGAAAAACCGGGGAGGGAACAGAAGAGACTGTAGCAGTGAGAGTCATGCTTTCAGCTTTCCCAGTGATCCAAATTTATCTTGTTTGTCCTTGCGCATTTCTGATGAAAACACTGGGAATGAAGATGAGAAACACAAGATTATGCCCAAGTTCTTTTTTTTTTTTTTTCCCTCTTGGAAGCTCTGACTGCACTGTGTGCCCCCTGTGTGAATCAGAGTGAAAACTAAAAGCATCTGCAAACCAGGTTTGCTTTTACCCTTCCATTGCAATAGCTGTAGAGATTGTGTCATGGTTTGCGTGATCTTGCAGATGAGGAACAAAATAAATTTCCTGAGTGCAAGGAAGTCAGTAGTTGGAAAACTGCCCTTTGTCCGTTGACTGCAGTTTATCTGCCTTGCTATGGCCAAAATATGTGAGTGCTGATAAGTAAGGGAGGCTGTAAAACAAAAAAAGCAGGTGCGAGCCCAGTGGCACTGCGTGTGATCCCAAATTCATGGTGTCACACTGGAGGAGAGATTCCTGCTGCTTGTATGGCAATGAAAGGGTTCTGTGCCTCTGAGAGACCTGGAATGTCAGAAAGACTCTGTCGTGGTGTGTGGTGCTTCCATCTGGAAGGCTGCCATGCGGTGGGTACACAGGTATGCCTGACTTAGGTTTCCATGGAGATTCCTTGTACCTCATTACCATAGGTGGATTTTGCAGGTAGTTTTTCTTTGCTTAACCTTCTCCAGTTTCCTTTTCTGTGTTGTTTTTATTTTCTTAATAGGTAAGAGGGCTATGTGGGTTTTCTGTGGTTTGTTGTTGTTTGGGTTTTGTTTCTTTGTGTGTTTTGCTTTTGTTTTTGTTTTTTTTCCTTCTCTGTAACAAGTTAGGAGGTGTTCGGGTTTTTTCTTGTCTCTGGAGTGAAGGTATAGGGAAGCAGCTGTTCAGCTCAGTGTGTGCGTGGGCAGAACAAGCTGTGGGTGCTACACCAGTGGCTTTTCCTACGAGCTCCATAACCTCTACGGATAACTGCCGTGTGCCAGCTGGTAACCATGAGGCAGGACAGATCACACGCACAGTCTGCATCTGAGGTGACATCTTTGCTTCACTTCTCACAGAGAAAACTGATGTACACTTCCAGTTCTCTCCAGGTCACTGCTCGCAACAAGACAGTGAAGCTCTGTTTGTACGTGTTTGATGGGTAAATGTGATTTCCAATAAACAGAATGAGTTGCTCGAGTGTTATTTTTAACTGTCTCCTGTTGCCTTTTGCCAACTTCGCAAGTGTAACACTACACTACTTTTCCTTTTCTGAAATAGTAACAGATGCATTTCTTGTTGCAGAAGATGAACTTGTGAGGGTTTTTCGGAAATAAACAGCCTAATGCCCCGGATTTCCCTCTCGTATGTGACTTTCTTGTCCCCTGTTGACCTACCAGACATTTCCAATGTAATGATAATGTGCCAGTACATTGCTGCTTTTTATGTTCCTGTTGTTAAATGTTAGTAAGCCTGAATGCATAAGGTCTTAGGGCATAGTAGAAAGTGGCGAGCAAGCACATGTGGATAATTTGGCTGTGGAATAACAGAAAAGGATATGGCTTCAGGTGACTGGAGCAGTTTGTTTGTGTGGGAGCGGTAGTAAAAGGAGTTAAATGAAAGATAAACAGGAGCTGTGAAGTGAGGTGATAGATGGAACTGGAAGAGAGCAAATGATAAGAGAACGAAAGTTCAATTTTAGACCTATTTTATCAAATTTGAATGGCAGGTGGCTTTCTCCTCCTTCAGCAAACGTTACATCATATCAGGCTGTCAGGCTGTACAATGGCTAATGTTGGTTTTATTGATTAAGCTCATTCCCCTTTGTTAGCCTGAGCCATAAATATATTTCTTTAACTTGGCTTTAATTTTCGAAAACCCCTAATAAAAAGTTGGAAAAAGTCAGTCACACCATTTTTGAGGAACCAAAATTCTTATTTGCAGATGTGCAAATGGACAAAATGAGGAAGCATTGCCTCACATTGCAGAAATTCTAACGAGAGGATAACAACACTGACAGCAAAGTATCTGAGACCATTTAGCAGGCACAGTGAAGCTGCTGTTGATGCAGAATTTCTGGATTTTATTTTTTATTCTTGTACGTGACCCACTCTGCCACTGCAGTCACATGTCTGTTAGAAGGTTCTGGACTGTTTTAGAAGAGCAGCAGTCCTTCAGTGCAGAAGTAGTTGGTTCTATTACTGTTAACCATTAAATTTAAGTGCTCATGTACTGAGAGTTTTGTTCAGATGTTTTTCTTCACACCTTTTTGAGACTGGCAGTCGTTGCCTTTCTTGTACTTAAGCAGAAAGTGGCTTAGAAAAGTGAATTATCTCACCTAACTGCATATGGAAAGTGTAAACCTGGTATTGCAGTGAAGTGCTTTCTGAGCCTGAGCTCTTGGTTTTTTTTTTCCTGAAGGTGCTTTGCTTTGTCTTTCAGAGCATGAAACAGAAATGGTGATAAAAATGAGACCCAAAACTATGGTTTTAAGAATGGGCTTTATTTGTTTGGTTTAGAGCGTTAGGCAGTAAAACTAACATGAATATTAAATGCGAGGTGGTACTCCTGACCTGAGCTTAACTAGGTGAAAATGTTACGCTCTATAAAAATAAAGGGTTTATGATTGCCAAATTACTTGGACACATCTGTGGAACAGCAGCTGACGGGTGAGGTCCACACAATCCCCCATGCTACTGAGTTCGTAATGGAATAATCAATTCCTAAAGTTCAGATTCTGTTCCTGAAGGCTGCTTCCATAATGAATTAAGGGAAGCATATCAAATGTAATAATGCATTGTTATGAAGGTTTTTAGTAAACCTGCCAAATGTCAGGCTGCTGGTGCAGTCATGGTGCATTTCACTGCTGTGATTACAGGGAGCTGTGGCTGTGCTGCTCACCTGGCTTTGGGAATTGAGCTGCAATATCATGCCCGGGGCAGGAGAGAAGTGCAGCACAAAGGTTACCCTTTGCAGTGAATATTCAAAACACTGGGTTTTTTTAAACGGGTTTAATGCCTGCTTCTCTTAAATGGAGCATAAAAATGCTCTGTAGCTTGTGTAACGAAAGAAATAAGACTGTTCCTTGTGTTTGAAGAACCTGGTGCTCCCCCAGATGCAGTGTGGCAGCTGAAAATTACTTTTGATAAGTGTAAACGCCGTGTCAAATGGCTACTCTTGGGTGAGAATGGCAAAAAAAAACATTGATATTTGACTAGAAGTGCTATGTAAGAAGTAAATGGTTCCTCCTGTTTATGGCTGTGGTTGGTTTAGAACTTGTAGTGGGCAATGAGGTTAACACCTTATAATTTATGGATGAGCTTCTGGATCCTTTGTGTCACTCACCATGAAGGAATGTTAATGCTGATCTTACCAGACACTGGTGGATTTCTCTAATGTCATGTTCAGTGGAATTATGTCAGGAATGAATAGTGTGCATAGCAGAAATGCAAGAAAATGTTTCAGGAGGGAAAGCTGAGCTCTTTTGCTTACACAGAAGTTAGAAACCTCTCTGTGTACATGATCACTAGCAGAAAGTGATTTATTAGGTGTAGTGGAACGTGATCAATGTGGGTTTTGTACTCCAAGAAAAATAATCAGAACTGGTAGAGAGATGCAGGACTAGATTTGTAGATAGATAGGCTGGGCTGTGCTGTGCTCATTTCTAGGAAGGATAATGTATCCACAGATCAGTTTTGCCCCAAATGATGCCAAAAACACTTAGAAAGCTGAATACAGAGGTCATAACAGCCATCCCTGGTTAACCGTGGTCAACGGAGCAGAGCGATGCTACCTGAGAGAGCGGGCTGGAAAATGATGAAGAATGATGTCTCCGGCTGAAAGAGGAGAGGTGAACTTCAGCGAGCAGACAGTGGTTTAAACAAGTTGAGGTTCAGCCAGGACACCTTGCTAATTCCCCCCAAACGCTGCATGGCAGAGGAGGAATCAACCTTCTCACAAAGAAAATAAGGTTCAGGGTAACTTGATCCACACGCGAGAACTTTGAAACCTGTTCTTAAACTGGAATATTTCCCCTGTGCAGGCGAAGTGAATAAAGGCATTCAGCAGTGAGGGAGGGGTGGGTGGAAGTGTAATGATTAAATCTTGAGTTTGGCTTGCAAAAAAACCATTTGTGGAAAATCAAGCTGGTGGTGTTTTGCTTTCCTTGAGACTGTAGAATGATGTGGCTTAAACAGCAAGTGTTGGAAGGCAGCGCTTTCCCTGGATGGGTAGTTTCTCATTATTCATGAAACATTTATGGAAAATGCCTTGCATACACAACAGCAGTGGGGGGAGGACTGTAAGCAGGGAGAGAAGGACATAATGGAATGTCACTGCGTTCCTTGTAGTATAGTGTGACCTTTCCATTAAATTAACATTATGCTGTCTGAACAGAAGGAGAGCTGAGATAGAGAGTATTTTTAGGGGACGATAGTCAAGTTAATTAGGCAGCTATAGCTGTCATTCTGTACATTAAGAGCTCAAAAGCAGAGTACGGGGAATGGAAGGATAATGTTGCTTTGCATCCCATTCATTTTGAAGAAGGAGTTACTTTGTGTTGATTGTGAAAACTAGGCTCTGATGTTGTTTGGAGTGCTGTAGCCTGGACACCATTTTTCTCTGGTGTATTAAGAGGGAGGTTTTAACTTAATTCCTCAACGATTTGCTGCTAAAAGGTTTATGCATCCTCTCTGCTAATCTAACGGGTATAAAAGACAGATTCCACAATCATTATTGGCATGGAGGACCCAGATATTTCACATGCCTGCCTATCAACCTCAGTGCACTAATCATGGAGTAAGGCACCACTTTTCAAGTGAAACAGTGCTAGATTTTGGTCTGTGGGCATTGAAATTCATTCACACCTATTCCATTTCATTTAAGGGTCAAAAGATGCTCCATAAAGCTGATATGACATATTTAAATTCATAATGGCTCATTCATATACTGCGTCCATTACAAATCTTCCCCCTTTTAAGAATGACTCTTGACTTTCTCATGAGTTTCCTTACCCATAGAAGGCACATTCGAGCTGCATTACATCAGGCTCCAGACAACAATCCATGTGTTTGAAATAAAGGGATTGCTAAGCTGTTAAGGTTATTTGTAATATTTCCTCTGCTGCAATTCGAGTCAGGTTGCAGCAAGTTACAGAACCCACTGAAGCCTCTGGCCAGTGCTAGTTGCTGTCTGCGCTGTCTGCTGCGTCTTTGGCCTTGAGCTAAGGCCTGTGGCACTGCTGGGAGGGTGAAATCATGTCATTCCTCATCTGTTAGAGCAGCCCTTGGACTGCAGTCCTGCAGTCTGAAATGTATTTACTTCAGTGGTTTTGGCCTCAGTGCTTCATTTCCCTCCTGCAGGTACAACCAGTACAATCCAATAGCCTCATTTATCTGCCATTCTCAGGATCCTGCTCTGTCCAAGTGGTATTATTTAGTCCCACTGTTTGTCAGCATTTCCTTCCCAGTGCTTCAGGAGCCCTGTGTTTTTGATCTTTGCTCTGTCTCACTAGATTCTGCCCTCTCACCTCATTCTTTAATGATCATACCCCTTGAATCTGCCAGCTCCCTGTTCAGATAGAGGAAGACTTACAGCTTGATTAGATAACAAGTGATCCTCAGAGCCCCTTCTTTGCCCTGCTGTTTGGGGAGCTATTTGTTTTAAGAACAAATGAAGTTATCTCATAACCATGGCCTAAAAATAAACAACAAACTTGACCTTTTTGATGGGCAGAAAGTCAAACCCGTCATGTCTGACAGTGTTAGAAAAAGACTTACACACACGATGGAATTCCTCCACGTCTCACCTGGCACCTTGTGCGTTTGTGGGCCGAGCAGCAGCGTTTCCCTACTGTCACATAACCTCCTGCCAGACTCATGCCTGAATACAGGGCAGTAGGAAACAGGAAAGGGCTGGAAGTCTGGTGACTCTTAGAACTTCCTTGCAAGTGTCTTGATCCTGGCAGCTTCACTGACTGGCTGGTGAAGAATGCTGTGACTGCTGTTGGCCCATCATGGTCCAGCAGGACAACCTTAAGCCACAATACAGTGTCAGCTCGCTAATGATGAAGGTTGTTGCCCAAAACATGCTGAAATAGATGGGCTGTGATCCATCTGCAGCGTGATGACAGCGTAAGAGTAAGATGAAATCACTTGCTGGATTTAAAGGGGGTTTATATTCCCTTCTTAAATGTTTTCTAAAGCCAGTATTTACTGCTCTACTTGGTGTTGGTCAGTTATGCCAGAGATAAAAATATTTACGGCTTTTTATCACCCGGAAAATGTAATTAAAAATCTATAGCAATTGTCCTGTAATTAAACCTCAAACATTCTAATACATCACAATGGAATTGGAACTGATCTCCCCCTAGTTCTGAACCTGTTTTCCAATGGGCAGATGGTTCAAATAAAGGATCTGTTCAGTTGTACAAAGGAAGCCTTTCCTCTAACGAAGCTTTTCACATACACAGGACCAGCACAGTGTCAGCTTAGAGCACAGGGTTAAAATGTTTTCTTTTATGCTGCTTTATCTCATTGGTGCTTTGTCTCAGGCAAGGTTATGTATTTATGAGTTCAAGGAACTGAGAGTTTCTGTACTATAAGAGAAGAGCATTTAACTTTTCTGTCAACACCTGCAGCAGGTAACAGGTTATCCACAGATCTCTACCACACGCCGCTTCCATTTTTTTATTAGGTTATCCTGAAACGTTGGAAATTAATTTCTGGAGTCAGTGCCAACTAAACTGACAGTGGATCAAAGCTGTGAGACAAATTGCTCATTACAGTTCAGGGAGCTGAATCCTCTGTGCAGACAGTTGTACCCTCACTGGAGGCTTCTCGGGTGCTTCCCCCACCAGCTCTGCCTCCCCAGCTGCTGCCGTGGTTGGGGAAGCTCATAGGTGGATTTCTGTAAAATAACCTCATCCTAACCCCCCTGCCCCCTTCCAGAGGCATTGCTGTGTCTTGGAATTGTTATTTGTTTGGTTGGGTTTGTTTCTTGTCACCCTGTTTAGAGCTGGTGTCACTATGCAACAGCCTGAACTACAAACAATGATGTTAATCCATGAAAAATGAGAAATTAAACCTTGGCAGGATCCTAGTGACCCTTGTCCAGGTTCATCGGATGAAAGCTCTGGTTTTTATTTTTTTTCCTGACTTTTTCTGACAGCTCGGCAGCACAGAAATTCGTTCAGCTTTGCTGTCTGACAGAAATCACTCTTGCTGATGGTGAGCTTGTTTCATCCCTTAGTGAAAGCAGATAAAAAAACTTTAAAAAACCCAAACAAACAAACAAAAAACACCATTTTTCAAACAGTCACTTTGCTGTTTCCACTAGCTCATCAGAAACGTTTGAATCCTTCCCTTTAAGAAAGATGCTTTCAGGGAAATATTGTGCATGTAATTTTTTTTTTCCCTTCAGGTGTTTCACTTTCAGCCGTTCCCCTAAATTAATGCGGGCTCTGATTATCTGTGTGAGATCTGAGTTGGTGTGTGGTGAGTCAGAGCGAGTTGTCTGTGTGAGCTGGAGGCTTTGGAGCAAGGCTTTCAGCACCTCTGGCTTGTCACAGAAAGTGGGATGAATGCGAGTCTTTGTGCCTCTGCTCTGAGGTCAGCTGGAAGACACGATTGCCTGAAAACAGTGATTTAATGGCAGGGTGACACACAGCCCTAAAACTAATGGGATACAAACTGGGAAATCAAAACAAAGGCAACGCTCACGGAGAACAGGCCACAGATGTAACGCAGCCTGGGGGTGCAGCTGGCAGGGCCACCACAAACCGCTGCTCGAAGTAGCTGTCCTTCAGAAAGGCAAGTTTTGGGGGTTTAGCTGCAGCTTATTCCCTTATTAACGTGTCAGGTATTAGCAGTTTGGACTGACTATCGTTTACAGGAAGTGTAGAGTCGTTCTTAAACATGAACAGGTGAATATGAAGTCACAGATGGGGATTTATTTGCAGGCAACCCAGAGAAATCTATGCCAGAATGCTGACAAACCTGTCTGATGTCCAGCCTACCCTCGGTGCAAGGGAGGGGGTGTGTGTGCCTGCATGTTTAAGTTTCAGTGTAAATCACAAATAGATAATAAAGAGGGGCCATTATACTACATTTAAAACCCAGGAGAGCAGTTTGCTATGACTGTGGTATAGCTATGAAGGGTGTTTTGGATCTTGTGTCAGGATTAAAGAATACCTCTGCAACCTTACATAAAACATAGACACTTAGATCTTTTTCTTGACACTGTCCCATGTTTATCATGGGTGAAGTTGGTGCCAGCCAGTCTTTGGGTAGACATTCATTCTTCTCTTGCAACGTGGACCATATTCATCCCTGTCAACATACAGATTCAGTTTGCATTTTTATTCCAGCAGAGCATTTGACCCTTTGACAAAAATATGCTTGAGTGAAATTAAGCAATGGTTCAGAATTTGGTTATATTTTGTTTGTAAACTCTGCATTTTCAATTTACATGGGCAGAATACACATTTATATGGCAACCACTCTATACTCTGTTTATTCCCTAAAAAGTGCTATTGCAAAAATATTGTGAGAAATACTTAAGCATTTTAATAATCTTGGTCTTTAACTTGCATCCAAAAATGCAAGTTTGTTTTAGGGAAGCAACAGGAGGTTCTGCCTGGAAAAACAACAATGGAACTATCAGTCCCATATTGTGACGTGCATGTGGTGAAAAGATTACTTTTTTAGGGCTGGCAGATGCACTCACTTTACAGGTCATTAAATTTCTCATTATACAAACTCAGTCATCTGAGTTTTTAAAATATGATTTGGAACATCCAAAAGATTAGACAGCGTGCAAGATAAATGAAGAAGCTTAAGATTTGATAGACAAAACATAATGTGAAAAAATGATGGGTAAATTCCATAATGATCCTACTATATTATTCTCACTGTCTGGCTACTCCATATGGAAGGTTCCATTCTGACCTTAGGTACGTCACTGCGTGCAGAGTTACACCAAACAAAATCGTGGGTTTGCCAGTCTGCTGAGGGATTCTGATTCATCTTTCTGTGTTCTTTTAGGAGAGAATCTGTAGCAGTAATTTGCGCATTAGGATTTTATCCATCTTGATGAGCTGAGAAAACTGCATCCTTTTAAAAATGCTTTGAAGTGCTGTGATGATGGAAGAGAATTGCTGTTACTGAACTTCTCAAACATTTCTTTGTGTGTATTTGTTTTTCCTGATCACAGGGTCTTAACTGTCATAGGAAAAAACGTTCCCTCCCCTCCTTCCCCCTCTCTGAAGCTGTTGTAATGCTTGGCTGCCAAAAGCTCGGGATCTACAGATAATGACTTTGGTGGTGTGGGGGGGGAGTGGTAACTCTTGATAATTATTTGTCCTGAGTAATAATTCACTGGGATTTCTTACTTGGAAAGCAATCTGTCAGCACAGCTCTCCTGCGCACAAGTTTTCCTAGGAAGGCCATAGATGGGAAGAAGTGATGTTTAATTAGCTGAGCTTTCTGTTGATGTTGGTTTTCCATTATTTTCTTTCACAGAAACATGAGTCACTGTGATCCCAGGATATCAACATGTAAAGTGCCACTAGTGAGCTGGCAGGGCACAAGTGAAACAATTGCTTTAACAAGCTCAGGCTTAATCTTTCCCTATATATTGAACATTTTCTTCTCCCCTCACAGTACTGCTGTCCAGCCTTTCCAACACCTTCCAGCTGCTGTTACGTGAGGTTTAGATATAACTCTGGAAAAAACAGAGCTATGAAACAGAAGACGTTATCTAAAACATTTATCCTAAACCTAAAACACTGCTATCTCACTAAAATGTCATAGTCCCACAGCTGATTTTAGATTATCCATATGGATAGTCCAGAAATTAGATTCTTGATATATCCCTAAGACCTCTCAGACCGTAAAATAAAGAACAGTCTTTGACACTGATTAAGACTATGAAGGATTTTATAGGTTCTTTCCAGACTGTACACGTGGGCCAAATAAGTTGCCTGCTGCAACAGGGCTTTGGTAAGTGTGTTATGTCACTGAATGCTTCTTAAATTAGTTCTGGGTAATCAAGTGATCTGTAATTGGAGAAGTCCCAGGTGGATCTCTTCTGCCCAATCCTAAATGGCAAACCTCAGTCTTCAGCACAGGAAGAAAGTTCATTACTGAGAGACCTTTAAAAGCTTTACTGTGGAAATAGTTCAGTCATGTCCATCCTTTTTTAGCATGTCAGGGTCAAAATAAAGCCTAGGATAAAGATCATTGTCTTATTTTTGTGTCCTCTGAGTGTAAAAACACAAGCAAAAATCACCATGGCTATTCCAGTTATTCACATCTTGGTCAGTTAGGAGATTTCTTCCAAATCATTGTTCACATCAGATGGCTGTCAGACTTTGGCTGGCTTTATCTATGTGGGAAAAAATAAGTACATCTCATTGGGATGAGACATTCTAGAAGTAAGTGCTGGGTAGTCACAAAACTAGCTGATGTAATTAGGAACTTAACATCCTGTACTTTGACACTGAATACCAGGAAAATTCTCTAAGCCCTTTCTCCTTTCCCATTGTTTTAAACTCCAGTACAGGTGGGTGCAATGAATGCTAATAAACCCTACTCACATAAGCTGGCAGGTTTCTGAGGCATCAGTAAAGCAAAATCACCCCCATAAAGCTGATCATTTTGAATTCAACTTCCTTGCATGGGAGAGGTTTTCTAAAAGAATTTAGGAAACTATTGTCTCAGAAGTTGAGGTAGAAATCTTTGGGGCTGATCCCACTGTGTGTTCTGTTTAGAGGGCAAAGCTGGGCTTGCTCAGGCATCCCCAGTTCCTTCCAGAGGTGAATTTAACCATAATTAGTTGTTTGTTCTACCAACAGCTTTTCTGTCCCTAAGCCAATTAAAAAAAGACTTTTTTTTTTGAGGGAGTCCTGAGGTCTAGTTTGTTTGAAATAATGTCTGTTACAAAGCACAGCCAGCTCTTTCTTCCATGTGAATCTGTCATACTTGGCCAGCTGTTGTTAGAGACATTTGTTCCAGGAAGACTGTCATACTGTATTTTTAATGTGTTTTTCTTTGTTGTTGGGGTTTAAAATGATTTTTTAGGTCTCATGAAAAATGCTCACTTGACTATGCCAAATGAGATGTTTTTTATTTATGGACAAAACCAGTGGGGTGGTGCATGATTGCTCCCAGGACCTCTCACAGAATGTGTTTCTGTGGGAATGGATGCAGTGATGATGATGGTCTTGGCCCCAAATCCATTTGCTTGCTAAGTGGGCTACAGCAACATACAGGAAAAAAAGACTCCAAAACCCATTTCTTTTACCTCAGGCTGTATAACATATCTCAGTGCATTGTCTACATTGTGTTGGCACTCGAATTTTTTTCCTTTATATGTCTGACAGTGAAACAGAAAGTAGCTCAGAGTTCTGAGATACTTGTTTTTCTGGGCCAGTGATGGTACTTGTAGTAGAAGTCAGCTCTGTTTCACTGAAAAAGTAAATAACTCTTCAGACGTGTCTCATGTCTGCACTTTAATAAGACCTATTCAAAACCTGTAAGATGTATACTGGAGGAATTACTTTGGAATTCTGGGCAGTGTGACTGTGGTTTTAGGCAACAAAGGCACCCCATTTGCAGGACTGATCTCTGTGTGAAGGATTATCCATGAGTTTAAGGTACAAGGTGAGAATTACTTCTAGGGAAGGAGTGTATCTCAAAAAGACATCTTACTACTTAAACAGCATTTTCCTAAACTGCCTAGTTTCTTTACCTTTTAAAACTGGTTTTTTTTTTTTTAAGGCCTCTGTTTTTGCTGATTTAATTGTACTTCTGTGAAACATTTGGACACAGGGCGCTGTGAAGGTCATTACACAGTGTACTTACTCTCAGGCTCCTGAGCCAGCTGAGCACTTTGCAGTACTCTTGCCACAGCTAGCTGAAGTATCTCCTGGCTATAAGGACCTGTGAGGGAGAAGCAGAATGTCCTACAAAAGTGTTTAGCTACAGGCCAGCTTGATGCCACTTCCTTGGTGCTGTAAAATTTAGTTTCAGCTGGATGATAGAATTTCATCTCCAGCTGAACCAGCTGTACTGTGAAGGGGGATAAAGCAGATGATCAGTCAGACACCTTGTGAGGAGTTCCGTAACGGGTCAGCTGAGCCAGCCATCCCAGCATATGTGCTGTGAATGGAGACGCAGAATTCTGGAGATGGAAAATGACCACCCTGCTTCAGTCCAAGAACGAATCTGAGCAGAGGTCACATCACAGTGAAATTTCTTCTACGCAGCCCATGAAATGAACACATTGTCCTGCTCACATATAAGAGCCTGTAACTCTGAAGATCTTAAGGTCCACGAGAAGTTGTGATAAGAAAGAGAAAAAGGCAGAGGGCAAGGTGTCGACAGCACGTCTGAAATCCACTTTAACTTCAGTGCTCAGCAGCCACATGAAGAACAGTTGTGGAATGTTAAACTAAGATATGGTTGAGGAGAGAGGAGGAGGTTCAGCAATTTGCCTTCTTTCACGTTCTTTGGTGACAGTGACAAATGCTGTAACAGTCAGACTGTGTGAGGGGAGCTGTGGCTTCCATGGAGATGAAAGCTTTTGGTTCACTGACCTGCTTTCTGCGCCCTGCTCTTCCTGTACACACTGTATGTGACCAGGGACAAGGCTCTTGTCCTGTTCTACCTTCATTCTTCACATGTGCAAAGAGGAGGATAACACCACACTACTACTGGACAAGAAAAGAATGTTGTGAGGATTGATGTCTTAAAGGTGGTGAACTGCTAAACTACTGCAGTAATGAGGACCATGTAATTATTACAGATAGATGGGCTTGGAGTCTCCACTGCTACTGGATGGCAGTGCAGCCCCTGAGGTCCCTCCATCTCTGCCTGGCCAGAAGATTCTGTCCCATCCATCACACCCAGAGCCAGCCGTGCTTAGTTACACATCCATGACCTCCGGGTGTGAGTGTTCCTGCTCGTATCTGGGAGTGGAGCCAGAGGAGAGGTAAGATCTCGCTCTGGTTTATTAACACACTGACAAGAATAAGCGCTGTGCCGTAAACTTAAACACTAAAGAGTTCCCGTGTCGGTGTTTAGTAAATAAGAGCCAGCTCGGGAGAAGCCATGGAAGTTCAGAAGGAAACAGGAGGTCTTGGGGATTCTTTCTTTCTGATTCCTGAGTAATGACAAGTCGAACAACACAGTAAAGAGTTAACAGTCTTCACAGCTGAGAACAGTGAGCAGTGGCCAAAAACAACCATTAACTTCTGCATACACTGTTTATTGAGCTAATATTTTTTTTTCCTTCTGTAAGAACAGTGCTCTGATTGGTCTGACCGCAGCTGTGTTTTAGTTTTGTGTTAATTTTTCAACTTCGGTGTTCTTTGTCCTCTGCCAGGTGGCAGTCATCGTGTGTTCTATTCCATGGTTCTTATTGATTTGGTCAAAAGTAATTAAAGAGATAATTTGTTCTCAATTACATTTCCTTGAATTTCCTGAGGCTGGTAAACTCTGCTCTCCAGCTGCGTCTTCCCCCAGTTCCTTCTCAAATTAACTTTGCTCTCACTGTGAAATAAAACAGAAGAGTGTGTTCTTTTTGTTTGGTGCTTTTGGATTGAATGGAAACCCTGTGCTGTGGCAGTTATCGATCTGGTCATTTTATTAGATACTCCTGCCTTGGTTCATGAACTCTCATGTTTTAGCATAACATTGCAATAAGAAATCCTGTGTTAGACCAGCAGAAGTAAGAAACCAATTTTTTTTTTAAGATGTTTCTGGATGTTCCTGCTTTCTGAATGTCCTTTGTGCCTGAAGGGCTCTTTTCAGTACTTTTGTAATCTATTTTGAACTCCACTAATGGCAAGAAGGAAGTGAGCACTATTGTGGTGCAGATGGGGTTTTCTTTTTTTCAGTTTAACTCAAATTACATTAATTTCTAGTAGAATGGATCTTTTTGGCCATCACAAATGGCTTGGGAACATTTGGTTTTCTGGAAGAAGATTTGGCAAGAACGTTCGTAATTCTGAATAAAGCAGGGGGGAAATATCTAGAAAACATTAGCTAAGGCTGAGTAATATTATCATTGCCAGTATGCAGCCAAAAATGTGAATAAAAGGCTTTGGGAGTGTTGTAAACATCTAAATTGCTGGCGCATTGCCCAGAGACCTTGTAAATGACAAAGGTGGTATAGAGAGATGTCATACAGAAGTGATCTTTTTTTCTTTCCTTCCTTATTTGCACTGACTTCCAAGGACACCTTTATAAATTTTTGAATCATTTGAATGAAAAGAGCTTATGAAGATTATAAAGATGGCAGCTCAAATGGTGCAGGTGCTTAAAGGGTTAAAAGGAACTGTAGGGTAAATGCACCGACAACAGTAACAGTACAACTGTGATTAATTTGATGCAATAATTTTACAAAACTTACCAAACTTTTATACTTACTGAACTTATCAGAATTAGTAAATACTCTTAGGAGGCAAGAAAATTAAAAAGAGGATTTTCCCCAGGAGTATGAGAAATGGATGGAATAAACAATGTCAAGATATTCGAGCAGGTTATGAAAACAACAGGGTTTTTTCTGTACAGATGCTTTCCATTCCTTTAACATCAGACTGCTTCATAGATGTTTGGAAAAGAAGTGTTATTTTTCCCATTTCAGACACGGTAAGT
The DNA here is from genome assembly GCA_013399855.1 of Oxyruncus cristatus. Taxonomy (NCBI): domain Eukaryota; kingdom Metazoa; phylum Chordata; class Aves; order Passeriformes; family Cotingidae; genus Oxyruncus; species Oxyruncus cristatus. The sequence continues at coordinate 1,822,185 of VXAY01004937.1, read as the reverse complement.
AGAGGCACAGCGAACTGTGGAGTTCGTATTAAAATTTGTTGTAGTCAAAAAAAAGGCTTCTGCTAGCTGGGATAAGGTGTTAAATGTTTTATTTAGGATGTCAGAGGAAATCTGTGACAGAGACGAAATTGAATCTATTTATTCCAAATTTCCTCCTCATGCCTTCACTAGCGGACAGCCTCTCTCTGACTTTTCGGCTGTCTCTCTCCATTTTTCCTGATATGTCTGTACTGACAGTAACATGTTCATTGGAGTGCAGGAGGAGACCTAACAAGGCTGGAACTGCCCGGCTCATTAAAACTCCTCGTGGCAGAACAGTGGGATGAGGCCCCTCCCTGTCGATCCCGGGACCCTTCCTGACCGGAGCAGCCGGATGGAAGCTGCTGCAACAGCTCTTACCAAGTGCTTCCCTTGGCAACGGAGGTTCTCAACTGCAAAGTGCTTTGCATTATTTATATGGCACAGCACAGCCTTAACAAATCAGGTATTTTCGCTGATATTTATATCTGTGTCTTTAGTTGTGGCTTTTTTTTTTTTTTTTGAAACTGAAGCACTAAAATAATGTTACTCGTTGCTTTTACTCTCATTACTCTGAAAGAAATCTGCGTTTTCTGCAATATATTCTTCACGACATCCTTTGTCTTGGAGCCTCTTGTGTTTAATTGAAAATTCTCTTTTGGTCCTGATGCCTGTTCCACGCTCCCACTTCCCAGCGAAAGGGCAGGAAGGGTCAGCAGTGAGCAGAAGTATTAAAAGAAGAAATCAGAAAAAAAAACCCGAGTGCATGGCTAGAATATTGCCTTTAAAATCCAACATTTACAACCCCTCCTGCAGAACAGCAGTAGTCACTTCTGTATGTGGTGCTTTACAGAAGCTCTCTGAACATTTTTATAAAATAAAATGTATTTCTTGAGGTTGCTTTCGCCTTTGGATGACTAAATGTTGGCTTGTGATGAGGCTTTGCTGATTTATTGTCATCAGAACACATTCCAAGTTTGCAAATGTAATCATAATACTCCTACTGGAGTGATATGTGAGAAGGAAGAGGGTGCAATAGGTGTGTCAATCTATTTTTGACGTAACATATAAACATAATGAGTTACCCAGAATGAAAAAAACTTTGTGAATTGTGAAGGAAACAGGTTCTTAATTCAGCTTAAAACCAAACAAAATTAAAAAAAAAATCAAACGAACAAAACCACAACCAAAAACAACAACAAAATTGAAAATGTAGACCCTGAAAGCGTGATTATTGCACCTTGATTCTCCATCCATAGTTGGCATATTCTCCACCAGCTGAGGCTATTTTCAAAAAACAATTTTGAGAAGAAACTTGGAAAACCTCAAAATTCAAAGAATGACATTTGCGAAGGTGACAGATGTGGGACAGGAAGAGAACGTTTAATACAAGGATGGATCTGTCCGAATTGAGCACTTTTCAATCTCCAGAAATGTCTAGAAGAGGAAGTGGAAATACTCGGGAATTGTAGGGGTAAAATCCACAGTCTGCGGGTGGTGGGTTTGACTAAAAACAAGTTATTCAGAAGAATTTGTGCATCAAAAAATACTCAAAGATCCTGCGGTTTTCTTTCCAAGGGTGACGAGGTCTCTGGAAGCGCTGTGTGAGGCAGTGAGCCGGAATCCCACCTGGGATAGCCCTGGGAGGGGTCGCCTCCGGGTCCTCGGGAGCGGAGCCTGGACAATCCGGCGGCATCGAGCTCCACCTGCTGCAGTAACTCTGCAGCATTGCTGCCCTCCTTCTACCTGGAGCTGCCGACTGCCAGCTCGAGAAAAATGACCGTGATCATTTTAATGGAAAACTTCTCGGTCGTTTCCTCGTGTAATCTCGCTTCATGATGATGTCTCATGTATTACTTTTATATTTTTTTTAAAAACCCTATTGTTTCTTACGTATGGAGTTGTGCGAGATTATTATTTTTTTTTTAACATTGCTATAATGAAAGCAGGAAATGATCACTGAAAAAGGCCTTTTGATGGCTTAAAGCGAATTAGAGGAACTATGATGAAAGCCTTCTTGGGTGGAAACACTAAAAAAAAAAAAAAAACCCCAACACCCAAGCTCCAAAGATTGTTCAGGTTGTCACAATGATATATTGCTGAATGTAGCAAATTAGACATAGCAGTAATGTTCTCTGTTTTTATATCTGCACTGCAAATTAAAAAGAGAGATCTCTACTGTTCTCTAATTACTACTGTTACTGTTTTAAGCTCAGATTGCACCTTTTCAATACATGACAGTGTAATGAAAGATAATGTTGTTGAAAAGGGAGCTGTTCCCCCCTGTTTTCTGTGCTGAGGGTGATGGAATCACATCCTCGGTGCCTGTGTGGAGGTGAGGGGGTGACACCTCCCTCCTTCAGCATCTGTGCAAAGGGCAGGGAGCTCTTTTTCCTTTCCTCATGGACTAGCAGAGACTGATGGCCAGAGTGAGGATGCAGAGAGATGTTACACCTGACAGAACGTTTTTTCAGTGCTCTGTGGCATTAAACACTCGAAAAGAATAAGGTTAAACGGCTCCAGACCTTACCAGGGGTCAGGGAAGTGGTGCTTTCAAGCCATTGAAACCAGAGGGCTGCATTCCCCCACTCTTCCTTCCCTTCAGTAGTAAGTTATTCTTACTCTTAATTTGTTTTTACCGTGTCGTTCCGGGTATCACCAGGTGTAGAAGCAGTGGTGCCTGGCTGTTGGCAACACTTCGCCGCTTCTGAAAAACAAAACAAATGATAGCAGTGCCGTGAGCAAAGCTGACTGGAAACCACCTGCTCCTGGACTGCCCAAATCAGACAAATCTTCTAGTTTCATCTTTAAATACAATGTGTGCCGTTAAAAAAAATAAAAAGGTCCCCTGGGTGCTATTCCTGTATCAGATGATGAGAAGGCCGACACAAGCTCACAGGTTCTGGTGTTGTTGGGATGGTGCTGAGCTGGTTGGCATTACAGATTACAGACAGGCTGTGCAGAGAAGGCAGCCATAAGGAAACAGTAGCTGAAAAGGAGAAAGAAGATCAAGGGATGTTCCAATACATAGAACTTACTGGATTTTTCACTGAACTTTCCAAAACTGTTCCCTGATACGAGTTAAAGATCACCCAAAGTATGAAAACTTCTCTGTTTTTCACAACCAACCTGCTTCCGAACCAGCTTCTCTGAAGGTGTTTCACCTACAGAGTCTTCTGTTCCATCCATCTGACAGCTCTCTACCTTCAAGGCTACTCTGAAATTTGGAAGGGCTGATTAGATGAAATAATTATTTGTCTTTTACCATTATTTATGGTTTGGACAGATCAGCTGTGCCCTTGGTTGTACAGAAGTGAAGTTACAAATATTTCAGGTTTTATGCTGGATTTTTTTTTTTAAATATTTTGTCTGGTAACTCATTTCTAAAATCCAATCTATTTTAGAAAGCCTGTTTTCACAGATAAGACATTTAATGTACATGTTTGTGGGCTGCCTCAGTCATCCCAGTATAGCATTGTTGTTTGCAATTCTCCAGTGGGTGAAGGTATTGCCTCTCACACTTTCAACCATTGTTCTCCTGAAATCTCACACGGGAGCATAAATCTGGAAAGGATTTTATGCCTTCTCAATTCAAGATTCCAACAAGCAAAGTACTCTGCTTTAGATTTCTTTTTTAAATACTTGAACACTTGAGCAATGTTGGGGCTTTGCTCTGTTGGGCAAAGGCTGCACAGCATAGGAAGAGTTTCATCTGCAGCTCCCAGTCTGCTGGGCAGCCCCTTCTGTACATCAGCTCTACCCTGACTACATGGATACAACTTCCTAGGGCCAGCTTTTGATTGCTTGGAATCACTGAATGAGCTCTTTGATCTAAAACTAGTGCTGGAGAGAATTACTGTCTTCATGTCCTTTCAACCTACATTCCATACACTGCTGAGTGATCTAAAGTCTTTTATTAATCTACCTATATATTTTTTTTTTTTAATAGGCAGGAATGTGTCTCTTTTTCCACTTGAATAAAGCGACGGTTGAAGGAGTTCTGAGGGTGTGTTTGTGTCTGACTTCAGGGCTTTTTATGGGTCTGTGCCTTCCTTGGGGGTGAAAGCACAGACCCAAGAATAGTGGTCTGTCCCAGCGTGTATCTTCAGGGAAGAGCTGTTACAAGTAAGTAATTTTCTATTCCTGGTTTCGGAAATTGGATATTCTTTTCATGCTAGACACAGTAGCCTGTACAACACCCTTCCAAGAGAAGAGTTGCATTCCTAGGCGTTTCAGCACAGCAATTTATAAAGCATGCATGCATTTGGCACAGTAGCTTGTCGGCAGGTAATTCCTGTGAGAATCCCTTTGTGCACCAAAGTAACTTGCTGACAAACCGAGTTTTTCCTACCCTAGGCTGGTGTGGACACTTTTGCTCTAGTTTGCTTCTCTGTAGAAAAACTTATTTGCACCACTTCACTTGGAAAATGGGGACCTGCTGCAGTATTTCAAATATGGTTACGTGGGGGTTTTTTTATTGTTTTTTTTAGGAACCAGTGGCGGGGAAAAAAGAAGTACAGGGAAAAACCACTTGAAGTGGCCGAGGTTGCTGCTAACAAGTACTCCTTCAATCCAGAGGTGAGAATGGTGAAGCTTTGGTTCAAGATCAAGTTAAGGAAGGCAACAGACAAACACCATTCTTTAATTATTCAGTGATATCTGCTTGCTGAATTCAAGGTTTAAAGCTTACTGCACATAAGGAGCCAACCTTTATTGGCTGATGAATACTTCCTAGGTTTTGTCTAGTAAAAATCCCCCTGAAGGTATTAGGGAAAAAAAATCACTGATGAGTGAGTTGTAGGGTCTCTCGTAATTTGGTAAAAATAGTATTCTGAAAATTCGGTTTAGCTGTGTTAGTAATTCCATGTATCAGTTCTAGAAGACTGACCTTTAAACTGTATTACAGTTTAGCACAGAAGTGGCTAATAGATTCAAAATTACTTTTTTATTTCAAAAATTCATATTTTATTAAAGCACAGAGGTCAACATTGCACATTCTTAGACCTCAAAAACCTGAAGCTGAAAGGGCTGTTCCTTTGGATGTTGTGAGGAGCTGTACAAATGACTGTTGTTGAAGATCTAACCTATTCAGGGTTTCAGCCTCTGCCTGGTGTGACCTTAACTTACAATTTAAAATATTGAAAGGCTTGGAGATGATTTTACTTAAAATGCCACTTTTTGGTAAGCACAGAACAGTTTGTGTGGTGAGTCTGTTCCAGTTCATCCAAGGACCACCCAAGAGTATTTGCTGCTTTGTACAGTCTTGGACCTGTCATACAGCTGTGCAGTTACAGAGCAGGCTGTGGCTCTATCCCAAATCAATTCAAATTGTAAATAGAAGTAAAATGTTGGAGTTAAACCACATTTTAATTTCTTTGTATGCATTTAAAAATTGCCACAATTTTATTTGCCAATCCAGCAAAAATTTTGGTTTTTCATCACGTGTCATCTTTGTTAACTTATTTAGAGTCTGCTCCATCTCTTTTCTCTTTAGAACAAAAATGAGTGCCAGGCAGCCGATTTGAGCATAAGTTTTATAAAAAAAAGAAATGAGTAAAACATAAACAAAAGAGAAAGGATGGTGCATTTGCAGATATAAAAATTGACAACTAACATTAACTTCCTTTTTACTTCTTTTTTGAAGTTTTTCTTGGAGAAAGAAAGCCTAAGTGCTAGCCTGTCTTCAGCATCCAATAGTATCTCACCTATCACAACTCAGTACTTCATCTCCTTTTCTAACTAACTCAAAGCAGCCCCTCCTGTGTGGGTGAGCATTTTCTGTATGGATCCAACAGAGATCAGCAATATGCTCTTCTATACTTCCAAGGAGCATAATAAAGGGGCTTCTTTGTGGTTTGTTTTGTTTTGGTTTTGGGGGGGTTTTTTGGTTTTTTTTGTTTGTTTGTTTTTTGTGGGTTGTTTTTTGTTTGGTTGGTTGGGTTTGGGTTTTTGATTTTGTTTTTTTTTTTTTTTAAACCAGGAATTCATTTTTCTGGACACCTCAGGGCACTTAGGAATTGCCTCACAGGATACCTTGGAGTGCATCACAGTCCCTGTGCCCCAGTACCTCATCTCCCAATGGATTGCAATTTATCCATGCATTTTTTGTTCCCTAATGCACGCAAAAACAACTGCACATGCGCAGCATGCAACCAGAATTCTGTGAAATTGGTGCAGATGTTCTCTGGAAACCCCAAGGGTACTTCTGAGCCAGGGCTAGTTCAACAACAAATGTAAGCTTTCATCTCCTTTGTTTTTTTCAGTTCTGTAGCTGCTCAGAAGAAAAAAATGTTGCAGGCATTTCAATCAATGCACCAAATAGGGAGTTTTAATTCCCTTACACAAAATTGCTGACCTGGTTTGTACGCTCTTGAAAAATGAGAAGCAATAAGAAAACCATTGTGTTCTGTGCTCCAAACCCAGCTATGTCTGTGGAGCTTTTCCTATTATTTTGGTTTTTACAGATGTCAGTCTCCTCGTTTGGAGTCTTACTGAAAAATTTTCTGGGTTAGGACTTGTAAAAGGTTTCTTTCCCATGCATATGTTTTGTAGTTTGTAGCAGTCATTCCTTAAATCCAGGCCGTTGAGCAAGCTCTTCTTCCTGTCTGGTAGGTAATGAAGCTCATGGTTGCTCAACTTCCTGAGAGATCTCTGTCAAACTTGAACTCAGCCATCATTTAAAGCTTTTGGGACACTCGTACAGGCAGGAATGCACAGAAGGATCACGTCAGACTTGTTTGCATGCTTGTGAGGTGACACCGTGCTGTCCCAGGTGATGACCATCGCAGGAAACATTTGGTGATTAAAACGGAACCCTGAGACTGCACATACCTTCTCTATGACAAGCTCTTCTTAATTCATGCTGTAATATTTATTTTCCATTTGATCACTTTCAGTCTCACTCACTGGAACGAGGGAAGAGGGAAATGGGACTGGACCTGAGGACTCTTAGTACATGGGTAGCTCAGTCGAGGTAAAGGAATCCAGAGCACACAGAAAAGGCCCAGGCAAGGCTAAAGGAGTCTTTGGTTCTGTAGTGGCAGCAGTTGAATTACAGGCAAAATAATTTACTGTACTAACAGCTTAGAAAAGACAGTTTAAAATTCTCTCTTTATATATACTGAAAATGTTGACAACTCCGTAGGAGGAATGATTGTTCGATGGCTCATTCTGTATCAACATTATATTGGTTTAGTGTTCTTTATAAAGGAGCTTTTTACCTCTTGGCATCCTCTTGCATGACTCGGTGCTGTGCCAAGATTTATAATTAAGAAGGCAGAACTGAGCGGTGTTAGGACCTATAATGTCCATTATGTGAGGAAAAAAAAATCACTGTGAAAATATCTGCCACTGGTATAGAAACACCTGCATGGACTCATTTAGAATTGCCAACTCGAGTGTCGGGAAGATGCTGAATTTGAATAGATTTTTGTGCCCCTTATTTGCCAGGTAGTGAGCTGTTATGATAGGACACGGATTTGGGATCCTGTGTACCTTTCAGCCAGCTGAGTTTGGACAGCAACCATTATGTTATGGGAATGACCACAGAAAGCAGCTGGTTGTACATTCTTTTTCTGGAAAGTACCTCCTATTGCCACTAGACACAGCAAACTTCTGGCCCAGCAGGACACTTCTTATGGTCCCATTTAGACAAATAAATAGACAAACACTGTGGTTGGAGGGGGGAAATACAGGAAGGCCTATTGGGAATAGTCTTCAGCAGAGTGCACTCGTATTTAGGCGCTCATGCTCTTAAATGTACTTAGGCTGTGTTGTCACCCATGTTTCACCACTGTCACTGCGTGGTGGTGACAATACTGAGGTTTCATTCCACTTGGCTACAGAGACCATTCCCTCTGTTCTCTCAGTATGAGCTTAAGCAGTTGCTGAACTGCACAACAAGCCTTGCAGTAGGTGACTCCAGGGTTTTCTGAATCTTTCTGGAACGTTCTAACTTCGTTGAGATGTGAGTGTTAAGCTGAGGGAAGAGACTCATTTGCAACTGAAGAGCAAACAGTAGCACAAAAAAAAGATGATTTACATCTGGCAAGGTTTAGTTACAGCCTGCTGCAAATAAAACTGACAAATTACCCCTGCCAGCCCCAGCAGGGTACAAATTACACGAGTGTTTACAAGCTTCTGAGACTTTAAGTCTTTGAAGAGCATTCACTGGAGAAAAATAGTTGAACCAAAACAAGCAGCAGTAAGACAGGCATCTCTATAAAAACTTAATAATTAGGTTAAGTCTAAGCAAATGTAGCAGTCAAGGCAACGTGTGATATGGTATCAGCATATGTTGAAGGCAAATTAGGCTCTTTAATTGTTTGACTGAGATTAACTGTGTAAAAGTTAAGGAAGTTAAAGTAGCTTCTTTGCATGTACTCCTGTAGGGGAATCAGAACTTCACATTTCGCAATAATGCAGAGTTTTTTAAATGTTCCAAAATTTTTACATCAGAGCAATTTCTAAATTTTTTCCTTGTGGTAACATTAAATTTCACATACTTCCCTTTTTATCTTTCTCTCCCCCTAATTATTCGTATTATTCGCTTACTCCGTTGATTCAGTTTTAGTGATTTTTCACTTGATAAACTCGTCTGAAAATAGTAATAAACTGTAAACAAAATAATAAATCCCATGTATTTTGAAGGTTGGATAAGCCATTTTGGTAAAGCATGACTAGTTTTTACCATAAATGCACTGTTAGTTATGTTTGCCTGCCGTCATTACTCATTGCTAAGTTTCAGTGGGATTGTCTCCTTGAGGTCAAGTTAAAGTTCTTTTGATGATAACCTGCCAAAGATCAGTTTACTTCTTGATCTACGAGTTGCAGGTGCTTGGAGCTTGCTTTTGGTTGCTTTACATTCTTTATTTTCAAATGAGTAGGATGAGAAATACTTGCAGAGATGGAAAGTACTGTCACCATTGGTACTAGAAGACTTGCTCAGATTAAATATTAACACACTGATCTGTAGACGTTCAGATGAAGCAAACTGAACCACTCATTTTAATACAAGTTACAGTTTTGGACAAATAAAATGTCATTTTGTTAGTAGATTACAATGAGGGAGTTTTGATTTGATGCTTGGGAAATGTGCTTGTGAAATGCCATTAGGAGCTACATGGCATTTTGTGTACCTTGGCCAACCTTGAGATGTTCAGAGCTTTTCCACAGCATTGAAATTCTCTTCAATTCTGTAGATTGAGTGGGTTTCTAATCCTATAATCGTAGAAACTTCTGAAATTAAGTTTGATTTTAGAAACGTCTAGATAGTCTTGAAGATTACAGTGAGTAACGTGATCTTTTGCAGAAGGTGGTGTTTTGAACCCTTTGTGAGGGCCTAAATCAGAAGGATTCAGGGGCATGGAAAGTCCTGTTTTTCCAAGTTAGCTTTTTCATGTGCTAAAGAAGCTGCATGTAGCATCACAGCTGGACAAACTGAAGCTGAGCATGATTTGTACATGGCAAAAGACTTGCCATGGGTGGCTGAGTGTGGATGAGAATTGCTCAGTTCCTAAGAGCAAAAATTATTTTTTGTATATGTAGGACGTATTTTTTTTTGCCTTTTTAATTTTTATGTTATTGCCACTATCTTATGCTTTAAGGAATGTTAGTTTGATAAATCTTACAGTGCCCAGCACTCAAGTATGTGCAAGCACTGTCTTAATTCATCTCTGCAGCACTGCTAGGTATTAGCTAGATAAATATTACTACCCTCATGGATAAATTATGAAAGTCACATTGGGGATGTAAGATTATTTGTCACTGGAACAGCTGCAATTGGAACTGGGGTGTCTCAGGTAAGGAAATACCTTCAGTGATGTCTCTGTTTCTCTGATTCTTATTTCTAGTTTCAAAATTGGCCTACCAAATTCAAATCTCCAGGGAAAGATTCCTTGTGAGATCCAGCCCATTACTCCGGGTGAGTGCAGTTGTTTCCTCTAACAGATGGAGTGTTTAGCCTACTTTTTACCAGGGACATTTGTTTCCTGTGCCACATTATGATAAATGCAGATTTGCCTTCCACTGAATTTTTAACAGTAATGCAATCTGCAAAACCGTGTTAAATGTATATTTTTAATGATGTGAATAGATTTGATCCTAATGTGTTTGGATGTCACATCTTTTCCTTGACTGATTAAAACCCCTGATTCTAGTCTCTCATCCCTCCTCACCTCCATGAGCCAGTACTGCTAAAGGAAACAACATTATAGTCCTTTATGTACTTTATCAGCAGAATTGTGTGTCAACATCCCTGGCTCTACCAGCTTCTTTTAGCCCCATAAATTTAATTGACAGTTGCATTCAAAACTAGGATTGTGTGATTTCAAATGCCTGGGTGGAAATATTCGTGACCCCAAGGTTTCTGTGACAACTGAAATGGACGGAGGAGGAGGAAAGGGAGGACTTCACGTTGTGCTGCTGCACAAATAAATGTATATTTACACTTACAAAACCGTAAATTACGTTTTTACACATTTGTTGAAGATCAGAAGTGTAACATTGTGAGGGCATCATCAAAGCTGCTTAGTGCACACAGAAGAAATGTGCCTTTTTGCTCTTGTGTGGTCACTTTAATGTGGGATTCTGGAAAGCTCAGTTGTCTGTCCCTGTCGTATCCTGTCACAGCAATCATTCGTTATGTTGCAGTCCCAGCAGGAATCCTGTAACACCCCTAATACAGTTTATTCTACTTACTGTGGCAATTAAATCATGAATCCTACATATTTTATACTATTTAGGAGGTGAAGCATGATATGAGCTATAATGGCCATGGAGAAATTTGCTTGAGAAAAGTCAAAGGAACAGATTTTTTTGAATATGAACTCGGTTTCTCTAATGCTTTCTGAAGTGTGCGGTAGCCAAGTGGTCCAGTATGCAGAAAATTATCCAACAGACTTAATATCTGGACATCGAAGGTACACATTAACTGGGTTTTTAAAAATTTTTTATTGTGCTGTATAAGCCTGGTAATTCCTTAAGAGTCATGGTATGATATTTTCATAATGAAAATGTGATAGCCATTCATCTTCACTGTTTGCACAGTGTTACTGTGGCAAAATCTGTGGGTTGTTTTTGTTTTTCTTTTTTTTTTTTAAAGTAAGAACAGCAAAGAAATCAAACCCACAGACTTTTAAACCAAATACTGAAATAGGAAGTTGTGGGAGAAGATAATTTCAGGTGAGAATGACTCTGCTGCTGGTTTGGACCAAAGGCCATGTCAGCAATGCTTCTTGTAACAATTTCAGACTATAGAAAAGGAGCTATTTTTTTGGGGGGTAGGGGGGGAAGCAGAATAGAAAATGCAGGAAATGAAGAAGGAAACTGGAGTTTTCTTCTCCAGGGCAGCAAACTTTTAATCTCAATTAAAGCAGTGAGCCTAGCAGAGCAGCATGTTAATACATACTACAGGGAGTCAGTGAATACAAATGACCTTTGTGGATTTGGTTTTTGCTGCTTTTCCTCCTGATTGAAAAGGACGCCCAGCAGTTGTCTTAATTGGATGTTAATTGATACATATTCACAGGAAGCAGTGTCTGTGATCTTGCAGCTTGTTTGTATGGAAGAGTATAATGGAACAAAGCGTGAGGAAGTTTTTTAATGATCACAGTGACATAGCAGAGTAGTAGGAATTTTTAAACTATCTCAGAAACGTTTGAAGAGTCATTACCAGAACAGACATAGCTGCATTCATGAAGCTTTAATATTCTGCCTTACATTAAAAACATAATTAAACTGAAGATAAACCTTATAATTATGACCTCATACCTCCTGTCAGGGATACTCTCTTACAGTTTCTGCAGTCCTCATGATGATATAAAAGAGGATGATGACAGAACATAGAGCTGGCTCAAACTACTCACCTTTCAAAACTATCAGTCACTGGTCCCAAATAAGAAGTCTTATCAGTGCCTTCCTGCTGATGAGTTTCCCCCCATCACTCCAGGAGAACTCTCAGATATTATTGTACCTACACGCAGCTTTGAAAGGTATTTAGGAATTTGCTTATCCTTGTGCATTCTAAAATGAAACACCATTTGGGAAATCTGCAGATTCTGATCATTCCTCTTCCTTTGTTGATTAAGACTTCTTACTTCCCGTGGAGATTGTCCGTGGGGGCACAAAGCAGCTCTGACTCACTTATGTACTTCCTGATATCAGATTCAGAGGGTGGAATACACTATGGCAGAAATGACACCACCTTTGTCCTTGAGCATTCAAATATCTGTAGCTTTGAGCTAAGAATTATGTTTTCATTTCTATTGCTATTTTTACTAGAACTGAGTAAACTGAAGCAGCACAGCCCCTTTGAAATGACATTCAGCTCTGAGGGAGATCCTGTCTTAATGCCTTGTGCCAATGACATCTGTAAATGGGAACCAGAAATAGCGGTGGGTGATCCACACTTGTGTGAGGACAAAGAAAGTAGAAGTATTTATAGCTAATAAATTGTAGAAACACGTAGGAACAGTTTCAGAGCAAGAGAGATCAGCAAAGCACTGGAAGCTTGTAGTGGTTAATCTGTAATAAAGGCAGGTTACCACAAATCACTTCTGTAGCCTAACTCAGCCCACCAAGACCATGCAAGTATCCTGGAAATACTCTTGGTCACAAAAACTTAGTGCTTAAAACTGAGCATATTGCTTCAAAAGACACTAGTTGAAAACGCTTTCTTTTTGTGTGTGTGTAAAAAGGAGGTACAAAAGGTGATAGAAAGTGGGAACTCTGCAGGGACAGTCATCTAAGCATAGATGCCCATGTAAAAATGACAAAAATGACAAGCTGTGGTCATTCTCAGCCAGGGATGTCTAGGAATCAACAGCTTTGAGCTGCAAGCCTGAAGGGAAAGTGTCCATGCTGCTCCATGAGCCAGTCAAGCCTTTCCTTGCAAAGGGCATGTTAAACCTCAGTATGGCATTAGCCAGAGTTTGAAGGAAATGGCTCCTGCGCATCTGTTTGACTGTGCTGTGCTAGTTAGATAAAGCTAAATGTCAAACTGCTGGCAGTTTAACAGTTTTCAACTGGCTGCTTTTTCTGTTTTAAATTAGAAACTGGATGGCTCTTTAAGAAGGTTCAAGTTTCCTGAAGGCAGATCTCTAAAAGTCACTCTGCATGCAGAAAGCCCAGCTTCTGCTAATACATCCTTTGTGCCTGCAACTACAGTTAGACTGAATGTAACCCGAAGAGTAGTTTCTCTTACCTTTTTTTCCTGCTAGTGGCTGTGTAGCTGACTTTCATACAGAACCATTTAAGTGTGATTGAAATGGCAACTGCTGCTGAAAGACTTTAATCCGTTATTTTTGAAGTCCTGGTTATGACCTTGTCTGTCCTTACCTGTGAGTATATACCAATGTTACTCTAATATATGCAGACAGAGAAGATGTTGGTGTTCAGAGAGTGTGATAAGTTGGCATCCCTTAATACATATGGTTTACTGGAAGTGGAGTCTGTAAGGGCAGGGAGGGGAGGGAACGTCGAGTTAAGAAGCAAAGAGAGTGAGGCAGTACCGAGAAGGTGAAATGTTTATCTGCCAGTTTTAGTTTCCAGTGTATTTAATACTTCGTAATGTCAGTTGCTTGGAAACCAGTGTTTTGTGCCCTTTTGCTGCTTGGCAGAAATCACTCTAATTGGCGTGTTTCTAGCACTGTCACTGCTGGCAGGTTTTTTTTTTCCAGAAGCAAAATTTTTCTTTTACATGACTGATGGCTCACATTAATTAGGCAGCAGTTATGGGTAAAGACAGCCATTTGAGTGTATGGATGTAGGAACCATTATCTCTATCATCAATCAGTGGGAAGAGTGATATTCCTGTCAACATTTCTGTCTTTCCGGAGGCTGTTCCTTTAGAGTCACAATCTCCTTTTCCTTCTGTGCAAAAGTATTTGTTCACGTTTCGAATTTCTTAAGCGGAAATAATTCATCCTTGCTAGATTTTACTACCTACCTAAACACAGCAGTCCAACCCTATGTCTCCTGATGCCAAATGACAAATTGTCACTCAGTGTTTGGACAACACTAACACTTAAAATGAGCTTCCATTATTTACTAGTAAAACACGCTCTGCAAATACCTTTCTGTAGCAAGGCAAAACAGTAGGTCATGAGGAGTGGTTTCTTCTTTCACATGAGAATGTTGAACCAGCAGTATTTTCCTGGTAGAGGATCAGTGTCCTCAGTGAAGTTCCACTTAACAAGCAGTGAGTCTTTACTGGTAATATGAACATGGAATTATTATTGTACCTTCTTAAAGCTAGAAAATTGAAACATGGGGAATCTCCACGTGATGTGTTTTTTTGGGTTTGGTTTGGTTTTTTTTTTTTAATTTTGAAGTTTTAGTTTTGAAGAAAAATTTAAAGCAAAGCCTTGAAATCTCAGAGGTATGTTTTTCTGCCCTTCTTCAGTACACAGCTGTCTTCTCAGTGCTGCTCTGGAAGTATTTCACCCACTCACCTTTTTTTATGTGCTTCTTCAGAGACAGGTTTTCTGTACCCCCGTGTAGCCAAATGTGTTTGAGAACCTCAGTGTCAGAGAACCTCTCCTCGTTTTCAAAGGAGAGATTCTGCCTCATTTCACAATGGAGGCAGCATCTGTGTTTTAATGTCTTTGTAGTTAATTGAAAACCCCTGAGACACTTTGAATATGCAGCTCTACATGAATGCATTCACCTGTGACATCTTCTACAATAGTGTGGGCGGTGTTTTGACTATTGAAGATCCTGATTTCTTGCCACACAACCTTCTGTAAATGCACCACAAATCTACTCCTGTCTTACTTGAACTTGTTTTGTGGCTGATTTCACGGTCGGATTTTCATGATAATGAAATAATTCTGTGATAATATGCCTTTTTCCCATTTTGAAGATCCTGGTTTTGTTTTTTAAACGGACATTTGAGTACAGAATATTGTACTCATTTGCAGGAGAATAAAATGGGAACCAACATCTGAAACAACGTGGGTTTTCCAGATTGTTTGTATGTCTTCAGCTACTCAAGACAGATGTTGATGTGGTACTACTTCAGATCCTTGCCAGAATCGTCAGTGGTTCAGCATGGTAAATGATCACATATGTCTGAGTTTCTGTGGGTTAGTAGCTACATTTAATAGATTTTAATGTCATTATCATCTGGCCTTTACTGATTTTAAATATTTACCCATTTGTTTCTTACTGTGTAATTATTCAACCATTGAATAGGAGTGGTGACCACCGTGCTCCTGATTCCTTGTGTGGGCATCTCTAACTTGGCTGTAGACACTACCAAACCAGAATTCATGGCTGATTTACATTAGTATCTACATATGAACCGTGAGGAGTTGCAAGCTTTCTCTGTCCACATGGTGAGTTTTCAGAGCATGACCCAAAAGTGGATCTCAATAGTAGGACTTGCTAGGTCAGGCTCACCAGCACATAAACTTAACTCCAGGGCCTTTTGTAATTTCAGAAGGTGGACAGCATGTTCACCCAGTAATCACTCACTGAGTATGTTTTAACTGGACAATACACTAATTCTCACTTACGACGAGACTGCCTTACATCACCAGGAAAGGTGATGTAGCAGTCTTGATGTAAGTAAATTTGGCACATGCTGGCATAGATTTACGTTCAGCATTGCAATGTATAGCACTGAAGTACTGAGTGAAATGGTCAGCAGCTCCAGTATTTATGACAGGAGAGTGAATCTAATTCTCCCCTGAATAAATGAGTATCTCCGTGGACAGATTACAAGCAATGCAGAGTTTGCTCTCCTATTGTTCTGTGTGTGCTCTGTAAATAAGAAAAGCACTGTGTGCATATGGATTTTCTTTTATCTTGGCATTTCCTGCTGTTTCACAATTATTAGCTATATAGGTGTTACAGTGCCTTGTCAGAAAGTTAAGGGACATATCAGAATTACTTCAGTTATTAGGATGCAACAATGGCTCAAATGGAGTCAGATGTGTGCTAATGCAGATACACACAACGTATTTTAGGGGACTGAAATAATTTTTTTGAGGAATGTCCTATTCCAACTGAAACAGCAGCAAGGAGGGTAACATTTAACCAGTTGAAATCTGATGAGAATACAGGGTTAACACTTGTGCTCCTGCGGAGATTGCTATAACCTCCTGCATTCTTCAGGTTGTCAGAACTTCTGTTTTATTATGTGTTCAAAAAGACAGATCCTCCAGTACCCATGGTGCCCCCTAAAACTAGGTGAGGACTTAGATTTCAAAGGAAGCGAGCTCCCTGCTCTCCCTGCTTCCTTCAGTGGATATTTCTTTGAAATCTTCAGGTCTTCATGTGAGATTAGTAATAGGATCACAGCTCCTGATGATATGGCTACAAATAATGCAAAGTGCTCGTTTAGAAGACTTTTACTGTTTTTTAATCCACAGTTTTAGTCTGTAATGTTCAGAACACAGTTTAGCTGCATTTACGGTACTTTCAAAGTTGTTGCCTCCTGTGCTTTCTGTTTCATAAGGAAATGGATTGTTGTATTAGGTTTTCTGCTATAGAAAATACTTACTGGGAATGTTTTAAGTTGCAGTGTGCATACAATTGTGCTTGTTTCTCACCTGGGAAGCTTTAGTTTGTATTGAAGTTTGTCACTACTGCAGCAAGTCGGGCAGTGCCCAGCTGATACCTCACGACACCCTCAGCAGGGTTGGGCCTTGTGCCCAAAGAGGAGCATTTACTTGTCTAGCCAGGAGTTGTTGTGGATGCACATTGAAATGCTTTTATGAAAACAGAGGAAATGGCCTTTAGAAAGCCTGTGCTCTCAGTGGCTTTCAAAGCAATGCCACATGGGTTTCATTTATATTTACAATTGGCTATAAGCCTCTGGAAAAGGCTGAATTCTTTCTGAAAAGTGTCCAGAGCAGGAGATATTCTGTCATTAGCTTTGTTGATATAAAGGCTGCGTCCATTAAGGTAAGAAAATTGAATAAGGCCTTTTATGAAACAGTGGCTAACCATTTCCATGATCAGAGAGAAAGCCATTTTGTGAAACAGTGGCTAAGAGTTTCCATGATCAGAGAAATATGCATCTTATGTGTATATGTCACTTGATGGATACATAATAATTTTATTTAATGCTCAGAATATTTGTTCACCATGATCATAATCGAATGTTCAAGCTTAGAGAGAGACAATCAAACTGTCATAAATGGACTGCATCTTCAGCCTCGGGGAACGGGCAAAGGGAGATTAGCAGGAAGAGGTAATGAGGCCAAAGCATCCTGGTAATATCACCCACTGCATCAAATACAGCCCTTTACTGAGGGAGAGCCCAGGGCTGTGCAACCCTCTGCCCCTCTCCCTGGCAATTCTGTTCGGGCTGGACTTAGACCGGCTGAGCCGAGCAAGGGTTTGGCATCACATGTCGGTCCTGTAGTAACCACGTGCCACTGGACTTGTTTGTGCACACAGGAGATGTGAGGTTGTTAACTGGAAAGTTTGATCTTCTGGGACAAACACATCCTCAGCATGACTCCTTTGAATGTAGTGAAGGTGAACCAGGGTACTTAAACAAGTAAAACTGATGTAAAAAAAAACTGGTGGGTATATAGCTCGTCCTTACCCTCATGGGAGAGTTTCTGGCATTACTATTACAGCTTCTTAATGTTTTTCTAGCACCTAAATTACAACCAGGACAAATTTAGGATTTCCTTTTATTTCTGTGAGTTATTTCTTACTCAAAGAAAGGCACCAAGAATACCAAATCTTAGCAGTAAAAAGTTAGATTCCCTGACACTTTAATGGCCTTGTACTAAAATTAACTGATGACCTTGAGTCTCTGAAGGATTTAAAGAGTAATTTAATAAGTACATAGTTACACCAAGCACTGAAAATACACTTGCAACCAATTTTCTGTGTGTGCAATACACCACTGGATCACTCCTCTGCGTGTGTCTTTGACCCTTATCTATAATAATATATTCCTGGAGAGAGAACTTGAAGTATTTCATGGTACATTATTAATGCTCAGAAAACTCTTCTAATTTTCATGCTGATAAAGATATTAACATGGAAAAATTAGACATATCCTTTTGTCTGAACGGCACTTGAAAATCTGTGTTGTGACTACAGTTGACTGAAGCTCAATTACTTTAATAAACGTATTCCAAATTTCATCTTGATTACATTTGCATTTTAATGAATGATTTTCGCCTACTTGTCAAATAGGCAGCCCAGCTAAATTTATTAAGTTATTGTATAAACAGGGTATTGTGATGCCAGAATTTAAATGGAGAAATATTTGATGTCATATTCCGGCAACATGTTATAAATCTACGGTGTAGAAAAGCATGTTGGTTACCTCTGTATTTTAAGTTTGGATTTATTTTACAGGTTTTCTTTGAAGAGTCCATCAACCTTAAGGGTCATTCATAAACATGCCAGAAAGAATTCTATGGAATTATGACAGGGTGGGGGATTTTTGCTTTAAATTGGATAGTTATTACAGCTCTTGTAAGAAAAGGGAGTTATTACTTGCCAGTAAGACAAACGAGGCCCAGCTTTCAAGCCTGGGTTGTGTTTGAAAGAATCAATAGAGTCTGATGACACCGGATTCAAAAGTCAGCAGTACATTAACGGAGAGGGTTGTGCCCTGTGGAATAGGGATAGGATACTCCCTGGACTTGGATCACCTGCTGCATTCCTGCTAACATTTTAATCAGCAGCTCCAGAATGCCTGTGTGCCTTATTTTGTTTTAACCTCTGTGATCATCCTGCAGGCAGCGCGTTATAGTTTCCTCTTCATTTTCTTCTCTTGCAGTAATACCTTGCCCGTTCCCTTCCCCTCACTCCCAGGTGCACTGGCACCTTCCTTGTTCCTAACAGTGCAGCCTCCTGACAGCACATGGAATTGTGGAATTCAGCAGCTTCAGGGCAGTGCCTGTCGGGCTGTGACAGCTGAGTTCACACAGTGAGGGGCCTGGTGCCCAGTTGGCTGCTATAAATTAGAATTAGGCAGGGAGTTTTTAAACCAAGTATACTGGACAAAGTGCTACTGAATTCAAGACACCCAGTAATTAACCTGAGTGATACTGAAAGAGTTCTCACCGACAATTTTGGGGAATCATTCTTTGTTATCATGTTGCAGAAGGAAATACTAATGTTGAATTCTTGAACATAGAAGAATTTGAAATCCTTAAAAATTAAGTTACTGGGCAACAGAGAAATCAATCAGTTTTATAGTGTGTGATTAGAACACTGCCCAAGTTGTGATAATTTTTGGCAGACATCATCTCAGTTCTGTGAAGCAAGGTGGAAAATACTTTCATATACTCCGTCAGGAGTCACTGGAGAGGAAGAACCCACTGCAAGCAGCCCAGCAGGCTCAGGGCACATGAGAAAGAACTGAGTTCAAGCCACCCGAATATTCCTCTGATGCAGAGGAGTCAGAGGAACAAATAAACACATAAATCAACTCAGAGGGCTTTCGGCAGTGGTTTTAAAAAGTGACAATTGCCAGTTCCTGCCATGGTTTGGTATTGAGGCAGTTCCAATGGATGAACTAGGAAGAGACAAACTTAGTAAAAAGCATGGGGGGAAAAAAAGGCACTTGAAGTGGTTTAAGAAGGAGGAAGTTTAGAAGGCAGAAAGAAGGTTAGTGAACTCTGGAGAGGTTTCATAAACACCTCACAACCCATTCTCCAAGGAGAAAAGAAGGAGCCTGGTGAGTTTGTGCCGTGCTTTTTTCCTTTCAGTGGGACCACAGCACTAAGAATAAAAGAGGAATTGGCTTGGTTTGCAGAGGGGTTTCTTCACACCTATTACTTACTACCTTCTTCAGATTTTCTCTCCATTTGATCACTGTATTGACTTCAGTCCTTTGGCTGCTGCTGCTCTTCTCAGTGCACCTCCACTGCCTGTTGTAACACTGCAGTTGCCTTCCATCTGTCAGTCCTCACTGTGTGGTGCTTAAATCCTTGCTCAGCAGGACAGAGTAGCTCCTCTAGAGGTTACACAGCTTTGGAGCCTCAGTGCATCGAAAGCTCATCCATCTCTAACAGTCTTTTCTCATCAGTTTGCTGTGGCTTTTACCCCTCCCTGGTACCACCTTCCTCTCATGAACTGACTCTCATCTTTGTCTCCAGGGTAATTTGAGATGCCATCACACTCACGTCATAAAGTGGGACAACAATGTTAAAACCATTAATAAAAAGTAAGAAATAAAATCTTTCCTCTGAATGCAGACCCCATACCAAAAAGCCAACACACAGTAATTCTGTGTGTAATTACTTCTGGCTGAGTAATTCTGAACAGGAAAGTATCATGTTTACTAGAGTGACATTAAATGTCCATTCTAGAACAGCTAGAAAAGGTGGGAAAGGAATAAAGTATCCCTGAGAGATGGCGTTATGGAAAGAGAAAACAGGCCACACAGGCTTGGGGCAGTGAAGGAACAGAACCCACAGCCTATAAAAAGCTGTTTTCTGTTTGCCCAGAACCCAAGACTCTTGTCATCAGGGTGAATCTTTTCAACTTAGTCTAACACAATGTCAACCCAGGAAAAGCTAAATACAGTTTGAAGCACATCTTGAAACCCTTGTATATATAACCTTAGTACCTCCACTAACATGATTCCAACAAAACCCAAGTAAAATGGAACGCAAGCAATGTGTCAACACCTTTTCTCAAACAAATCAGTCCCATTATTTCCTCTGCCTCCAAGTTTGATTTCATGTAAATGCTTAATTGCTAATAATAATAAGTAGTATAAATGTGTGAATACAAATAATACTGTGTTTATAATTTATAAAATACTATAAGCATATTATAAATAAATAAAAATTGCATATCCTGGTAAACATATACATATCCGAATTTTAATATTAATAAGTGCTAATAAATGCAGTCATTAACAATTTAGAGATACACCTAAGTGGGGTTTTTTAAATCTAGGGAGATGAGGAAATGTGATGATACGAACACAATAAGCAGCTGTATTGGTTCTGCCTTCATTTCACACACTACTTTTTTAACTTCAGTCTTTGTTCTTTCCCACAGTTGCATTCTGACAGAAGAGGCCCGCACGAGGAAGTCAGGGAAGAAGGAAAAAAAGAAGACCTTACAGTCTTTTAGTCCTATTTATACCAGTGTCTGGATTCCAAGTGCCTCTGGAACAAAAAAAAAAGGTGAATTTGAAGGAAAATTCACATCCTGCCCTCTGTGGTAGGACATGAGTGAAGTTCACAGTGACACAGACCCATAACAGATACGCTCAGAGCTGCTGTTCAGCTGCTGCACTTGTGTTCTGAGAGTTTCAGGAGCTGATGGTGATACAGTCTGTCTTTATTAATAGCAACTGTTAAATTCTAACACGAAGTGATTGAATCCTAATGACTTACTGAACACCTTGTATGTGTGAGTACAGAAGCACACGTCATTCACCTTGCTGACATTCACTTGGCAAGTTACAAGTTGCATAAAATCTTCTTGGGTGGTGCAGCTTTCAAGATTAGGCTCATTTAAAGAAAAGGCTGTAAAAATTAACGTTTAATTTGCCAAGTTAAAAGTAGGCCTGTGAAAGAGAGAGGGAGAAGGCAGTACAGGTACCATATTCATTTCTCTGTATTTTATGCTAGTCACTAGTGCACACTGTCTGTCCTGTTCTAAGTTCATTATTCCAGTTGCTCACCAGAAGTTTATATATTTACATTTGCATGTGGAATAAGCTAGAATTGCCAGAGGTAGTCTCAGCTCAGAAAAATAAGGGACCAATGTTTTAAACTCACCTATTGTTTTTAGTTAAAGGCAAAACTTAGGAGCTACTGTAGAATCCAAACCCCCAAAAACCCACACCATAACTGGATAAGTGCTGGAATTCTCATAGGTAAGAAAGCACTGGGCACATCATCAAAATAAGCCCATTGGAAATTTCACATCCAAAAATACGCTTTCAGGATGCAGAGTTATGTGTCAACATTAGAAAAACCTTGAGAGGGGTCTGGAATTCACAGGGATAATTAAAAACTCATCTGCTAGGGAACTGGTTAAATGTATCTGTTTCAGCCCACACGGTGCCAGTTGGATTCTTTCCCTCGCTCTGTGCTTTAACACATCAGTTTCTCCTCTTCACAGTGAACATCTTTTCCAACAGCTGTGTGCCATACACTGGCTTTTGGAAGCTTGACTCCCAGATCCAGCAGTTTGAGGCATTCCATATTAACCCGTTGGAATCCAAGGTGAATGAACGAGGAGTTGGGGATCTCCTGTCCTTTGTATGCTGTTGTTTCTGTTCTTTCAAGCAATAACTCCTTCAGTGAAATGTTATTAATTCTGTGCCACGCAACATAAATTCTGGATTTTCTTTGTCCCCGTGCAGTCAGCAGGGAGCTGTGCAGTCAAACCAGCAGCACAGCATCATCCTCTGTTACTGCAGGTTGCAGAACTAGGAGAAAATACTGAGCTATCCCAGCCAAATTTAATCGTGTTTTCTTTCCTTTTTCTCTTTTTATTGATAATTCTATAGTAATAGATACATGTATATTCCTGTAGCCTTCCCTTGGAGGCTTATCCCAGTGAACTCAACAGGAATTCCATGTATATTATCGTTACAGAACAAAGCCAGCTATTAACTGATATTTAGTAGCTGATTGTATTCTATCAATTATGTATGACAGTGATGGGTATTTGTAAAAGAATGTGTTGCTTCTGAACTTTTATACTGTTAAAAGTAAATAGTAATTTAAGTTTCCAACATTTTTTTAGTGGATACAATCATGTTGGCACAACATGGATTTAAATTATTTATGAGTGGTAAAGCAGTTGGACAGTTTATGCTTTGATTTGCAGGGCAAAGCTCTTCAAAGCTGTTCCATTGTCCTCTGTATTCTCAGTCAAGGCAAACTGTGTCTGTGTCTAACAGAAGTGGCAGAAGAGCAATATATAGAATTAATCTGATAAATTGGACAAGAGAACCAGTACAGTGTGTGTGGTGAGTGGCTTTTTCATCCCTTTACGTATAAAGGACCAACCAATAGAGTTTGTCAGCAAGTTTCTCAGAGTACAACTGTTTAACTTAGGGGGTTCTCTTTAATTTACTCTGTGTTCCTCCAACTCATCCCTCAGTGATTACCTGCACTTAATAGACCTGACAGAGTAATTTATATGTTGGCTCTCCAATGTGGTTTAGTACAAAGCTGGGTAATCTTCGGTCTTTTCACTTGCTTCCGAAGTAAAAGTGGACCAGCAAAGCACATTAGCATTTAGTACTGCTAATTACCTTTCAATTGACATTTATATTATCATTATAAGGCTGATATCATGCTCTGCTACACTCTAAATTTCCGCTCAAGAAGGAGCTCTTGGAGTCATTTGGGAGAGTTCTGTGAATGTTTAGCAGCTATCAAAAAGGCAAGAAAAACCCTAAGAATGAAGTGGAAGCCAAAGCAGAGAACATGTTACACAAAAATACAAATATTTTGTAAGTGCTTCTTGACTTTCTGTCCTTCCTATTCATCCAGGCTGGTGCCACAAGTGATAAAGTTTGACTGAACAAAAGTGCTGAGGGATGGTAGAGATACAGAATATCTTCCACATGAGAACAATTAAATAGGCTGGGGCTCTTCAGGGCAGGAAAGAAATGGCTGGAGACAAGGTTATGACAGATCTCTGTAACATCATGAAGTGCGTGGAAAAAAGGTGATTAGAGAGTGGTTAGTCACAGGTTCCCTTGACACCAGATTTATGGCACACCAAATTAAATTATCTGGCAGAAAAATTTAAGGCAATGGGAAGTGTTTTCAAGCAACGCATAATTAAACTTAAGAATTCATTGCTACGATATATTGCTGGAAGTATATTCAAGTGCAAAAGCAATTTAAAAGAAGAAAAAACAGTTAACTGCTCTTAAATGTAAAGGAAAGGACACATTCTCTGGGTCTGAAGGACCTTTAGGTTCAGACTGTCAGAAGCTGAGGGGGTATATCAGGAAGCTTGAGATAATATCATATACTACCTACACAGCTGCTGCTGAGCACTGATAAATGGGAGTAGTGGAGGATTCAAAGCTATAATTTCAAGCAATTTGTTTACAGATGTAGGTGAACAATTGGTTTGTGTGTGAGATGAGATTTGAAAAACAATCCTGAGAGCTGTGACGGCTGGGAGCCTCCGTTTGCTGCCAGAAAAATAGAGATATCTTGTGTGATATATGGGAAGGGTGTTCAGTGCACCCTTTAGAACATCTATCACACGATTGCTGTGATTTCAGGGGACTGGCCTGAGTTACAAGCCTGGACCTCTCAAGGGTTATGTTCCTAGCTCTGAAAAATATGGGGAGTTACTTCCTGCAGGGCAGCTCTGTAGCAAAGGTGGAATTCTGTAATGAATTCTGAAGCTGCTCAAGTCTTGTTTAATCCAGGACTCTGATCATAGGATGCTTCACAGACAAATCAGAAATGGATTACCAGTACAGCTGCCTGTACCCTAAATTCACAAAGCTTCATGTAACTCATACAGTCACAAGTTTGAGAGCACACACAACCCTAACCCACACGTACCCATATTTATATTTCAAAAGCGGGAAAGGGATTCTGTGGAGGCAGCTAATCAGTAGACACAACTCAATATGGCTCTTACAGAAAGATTTCTTTTAAGAAAGGAATTCATAACTCAGTATAAAGCCTTCTGTCCAACGGTAGTTTTGCTGTAGAATGTTTGCTTCCACAGATTAGAATTTTCAGTGCTGCTGGCTGAGCGAGGACCTGCATTAGTGCAAAGGTTTAAATGTTTCATCGTGTTGACAAAGGTAAGTGTGGGAGCTGCAGCTGTGGTATAACACCAGGTCAGCGCTGAGGTAGTCTCATTTATCTTTTGGCCCCCACCTAATCAGTCAAAGGTTTCACAAAGCAGATTAGGCTTACATTTTGTACTACAATTTTTCATGGTTACTGTGTAATGAATAATGTGTGTGTGCAGATCAGCTCAGATGACATATATTTTCTTCTCAATGAGAAGGAGACTTGTATGGGAGATTAAAAACTAACTGGATTTTAGCCCCAAAGCTTTTCAGCCAGCAGTTTAGCTTTCACTTCTCAGTCAAAAATATATTTTTAAAAGAGTAGGTATAAGTATTTGTGCAAAGGATCTTCATTTTAAAAGTTATTCCTGAATTTGGAGCTTTTCTTTGATATTGACTCTTTGATATTGACTCAATGACTCTTCAGTTGATTTACCATTTTTAGATCCCTGCAGAACAGGTAAGTATTAGTACCCCACAGATGATTAACTAAGGCACAGAAATCAAGGTCAGGTGAAATCACTAAATTCTTCTTTGCTTTTTTCTCTTTTCCAGTTAATGTCTGACTAGGTCACAGCTATGGAGGTTATATTTCAAAAATATCACCAATACGGACAAGGTTGATTATTTGTTTCCACTATTTCTCCAGGTGGAGAACTGGAACAGGTTTTAGTGCTACGAAATAGAGGGCTCAGCCCTAGAACTTTGGAATTTCTGGCTGGGACCTTGGCACTCTTGAAACTCTCCAGGCCATAGATAATAGAGGATCTTCACTATAATCATGTCTTTTTAAAATATTAGCCCATTAGCTGGTGCCCAGGAACTTCTCACATCCATGTCCTATAAATTCATTTACAAATTCACAGTACAGTGTTTCAAATCTGTACTTCTAACAGGTAGCTTGTGCTGCTATTTAACACAGTCACCATTCAGCAGTCATTTTGCGTTCTGCTACGGGCCGTGCTCCACAAAACTGTAGAAAAAGGACCTTTTGCATTTGGGGATTACAACTTCGAGGGTGTGGAGGGCTCAGTAGGATGTCACTTATTACCACGTAGGACATATGAGCACCCTGGAGGATGGCTTGGACTCTGACAGCTGACACTGGGGTTTTTAATAACGAGTGTGGCAGGTGTTCTACTGCGTGAGTGATGGGAGGGAACAGCACAGAGGAGATGGTTGTCAGGGCCTCTCCAGGGGTTTGGCAGCAAAGTGGGAATGAAACAGCGGCAGGAAGGACAACAAAGATGTTAATTTGAAGGAAAACAGTGACTGAAATTGACTTTCAAGGGAGAGGAGAATACAAGCATTCACTTTACGGTGGCAGGCGAAGAGTGAAGAGTGTTATTAGTGAGAGATTTGCTCAGAGGTGGGTAGTCTGGAAACTGCAGCCAATGAAGGGCTACTTGAGGACATGTCTGAAGTGGAGGTGGATGCTGATAAGGAGACACAGAGAGGTAATTAGATACCCTGTTGATGTTAAATGTATTAAACTCCGTGTGACATTTAAAAGAAGAATGGCAAAGTGATACAGTAGACTTAGAAATTCAGAAAAATTGACAGTTATGCCACCAGAATGCAAACAGCACAGCATGGACACTGCAAACAGACTTCCTGCATAGTTTGTTCAAGTCTACCTGTTTTTTTAATACATTATTTTTATAAGCATCTCATGTAAAAAATATTTTTGTCTTCTACTTGATGGTTGGGGTTTTTTTCCACAGCTGAATTAACAAAGCTTATATTTTCAAAAATAATTAATTGGGTGCATTTGTCCTTGGGTGCCTATCTTGAAACCTCTTTAAAAACACTCTTTCCTTGGAAGAAACCTTAATTTTTAGAAATACTAAATAACAGGTTTCTTTAGGATGTCTCCAGCGTATATGGAGCAACATCTGCAAAGGAGAGAGGGATGCACTGGTGAGTTGGCAAGTTTTTACATAAATTTTTTAACAGCCCTACAGAAAGTCATCACGGGTAAAATGCGAAGGGGTGTCAAAAGGTGACCACAAACAAAAAGAGATTGTTAAGAAGATTGGACTGCAGTTACATTACCTGATGGGCTTCTGAATGACAAGGGGAAGCAACTCATCAGAAAAGACCTGATGCTTTTTTTTTTTTTTTCCTAATCTTTCTTTTTATTCTTTTTCTCCCCAAACAACTGAATTTGGCATTCAGTAAATTCAGATAACACGCACATTTTTTTTGCATGGGTGGCAGAATAACCATTTTACTGCTGTGCAAGCACTATGTACTTTCTGGAAAACACCCCCATAAATCTTGCCTATGCAAACAGAAGAGATCCTGTGCTCCAGCAGCTCTGTGGAAAAAGCAGTGTTCTGTCTTATTCCAGCAGAATTGTTTCTGTTTCTGCCAGCACATTTTTCTGTAGTCTCTCTCTCTACCATTTCCAGCCAACATTAGACGTGTTCCCTCATTTCTCAGCTCTGTGGTGGTTTCCACAGCTCTAAGATCAACATGGCAAACCATTCTTAAAGTCAGACTTTGCTGAAGCATTTTTTTTTTTTTTCCTTTCAGCTGAGGTCAAGAGAAATAAATTTTGTACCTGGATAGCTCCATCAAGACTGTAATATTCAGTAATGTTTTTTCAGCACCTGTGGAATATTTCGCATTCTGGAGAAGGCACACTGTACATTAATTTAAACCTTGTTATGTCTTACAGTTTGTTGCCAGTGGCTCAGAAGAACTACAGAGTAAACATGCCTTTCATTAAAGACCAAGAGAGTATAATATCAAGGAAGCAGAGGCCCAGAAGGCAGGGTAAGGGTACAAAACTGGTTTTTAAGCACATTAGATGCTGTATAAACTCAGCAGTCTCTATGCAAAGCACTTGGCATGCAAACGTCAAGGAGCATTTTATTACATGAGAGCAGAGCAGGCCACGGAAACATTTTCAGCACATTTAGTGCATGTCAGTGCAATTTGAAGGCACTATCCTGGAAGGATGTGATGGAATGAGAGATGATAAAACCCCAAATTCATAATCATTTACCATTTTTTAATCCATCAAATTACTTTTAAAATTGACCTTAAAAGCCCAGCCGTGCATTGTATTAAATTTGGATTTTTGCTGAGAGTAAGGAGATCTCAAGATTTCCATGGGCTCACATTGCTGTATGTTCTGAGCAACACAGGTGTTTGCCACAAAATGGTAACCACAGGATGTTAATTCTAGTTTTCTGTCTTGCTTTATTTGCAGCTACCAAATCAGCTCTTTCATTAAAAGCAAATCTAACTTGTGTGCTGATATGAGGCAATAGTTCCAGCAGAAGGTGAAGAAGCAGCTTGTCCTTTACGTGACACCCTGGTGAGCCTTGACAGGCAGGAAGTGACTCTTTTCTGTCTACTCTTAAAACACAACCCACCCTACTGCTGACCAGATTTAGGACTTGTCTTCAGGCCTTTTAAAGATGCATTTATTTGTCTTGGCATTCAAATGAGAATATAGGGATGATGATAGACGGTTTTGTGACTGCATACAAAGATATATTACAGGTTAAATATTTGCAGCACTGTTTTGGAATATTTCTGAGCGATTCTTCTGGAACCATACATTGAATATATTCAGTCCACGCACACTCTGTATGGCTGGTTTGCATTTTCAGTTCAGAGATCACTGTTCTGCTCTTCAACATTGCTTTGACTCTTCTCAGTGTAACAGTTGCAATGTCCTCTCTCAAGGCCTTTTCCCAGCTCGCTGACATCTCTGCCTTGTTGACCAGCTGAAGCCTGTCATCCTTTTCCTCTCACCCAGAAACATTCATCTGTGATCTTTGTGCAAATTCTCTTGTCTCAGTAAGCGCCCGCCCTGAGATCCTTCTCTACTTTGCTGTTCTGAAGGGTGTTAGAGGCACAGTTTCCTTTCCCCCTCCCCCTTCTTCTCTCCATTCTTCTGTTCATTTTGAACTTAATTTTTTTTGTCCCTAGAACTTCCCTTGTCTGCAGCCAGGTCCTTGTTTTCTTCCCTGAGCAGCTGCTGTTCCTGCACGAGGAACTAGTCATTCCAGCATCCTGCAGCATGGAAGGACAAGCTGGATGGAAAGTTACTATTGCACCTATTTTATTGTTCTCCATACAGCCACACAAGCGTTTCCTATTTGATCAGCATTTGGAGATGAAGGCTCAGATTGGCAGGATGTAGGATAAGTAATTTATTGGAAAGAAACGCAGATGTTGTTTTTGTTATAACCCAGCAGCACTTTTTGTAGCAATGCACACATGAACCCAATCTCTGGGTCAAAATTCTAGCTCAGGTCACCCTATTCCATCTCTCTTCTGTTGTATTTTAATTAATATTTTATCTTAAATCACTGCACAGTATCCTGTTTGTTTTTAAGCAGTAGATACCTGATAGAAAGTGGAGGTTGAATTTCAGTTTAAATCAAACTACAGTTTGATTCTGAAGTTTTTCTTACCTACAGCTTGGAGTTGATATAAAATGTAAACACTCCTAATATATTTGTAGAAATATGAACGTATAGAGAACACTGCAAAACCAAAAACTGGTATTAGTGTCCACAGACTGAACATACAACTTGTTCTTCACGTGCATTGTTTTCTGCCTTCCTTACTGTCTTCCGAGTTGGCTATGCAGAAGTATGATCACGTGTAAAACACAATTTTAACTTTTAAGTTGCAGGGGGGGAAGGTTTGTAGGAGGCAGGAAGAGCAACACTGTCAGAAACACCAGCCTCTGAAACAATTGAAGTATTTTGGGAGAGACACAGAAAGAATAAGACAGCTGGGCGTGAGATGATGAGATGATGAAGGTGGACTAGACTGGTAAGGAGGCACAGAATCCCTCACTGCTTTGACTTTGCCAGCACAGTTAAACACGTACAGCTCTCCGTGCCAGCCCTGTGCTGTCTGTGAAGGGTATGGAGCTGTGAAATCTGTGTTTCTGTTTTAACAAGGCTGGTCACCCCCCTCGTGGAGACACACAGTCATGGCAGAGCCGTTGCTTTCCCCATGGCACTTGTTTCATTTACAGTAAGGCTGTTTTTTCCATGCTCTTGCAAACTCTGCTAGCCAAGAAAGCTGAATCACAGAGGAACACTTTGCTAGTATGTGCTGTCAGTCGAGTTGTCTTGGCTCTCTCATGAAGTGAGGAAAAAACAAACAAACAAATATGGGATGTAAGAGTACACTGAACAGAGCTTCCCTTCTCAAAATATCTCAGTGCATGGATGGGTTATAAAAGGCCTGCGTGGGACACGATTACAGCTACCTGGAAAATCTAACCAGTGGTAACAAGGATTTGGCTGTACAGCCATGCCAACAGGGTACTACTGAGTGTGGAACTGGCCCTGCTGAAGATGAGAACCAAGTGTTTCCTTTTTTACTGGCTTCAGGAGGAAATTCCTCACCCCTTTCCTACTGTCCCAGTGACATGTATCCCAAACTGGAGGGAGGCGGCACTTCCTGGTGATGCGCTGCCAAATCCTCAGCCTTTGCAGTGAAAGCCACAGCATCCCCCACTCATGAACAGTCTGGAAGGGTTTGGAACATCAGTCTTCAGGGCTGTCAAAGCAGCACTGCAGAATTTAGACGGAACATTTAAAAAACAGCAGTCTTTTCACGGGAGTTTTATTTTTGTTGTGATGTGTAATTCTCCTCCTGTATCTCTACATTCAGA
Organism: Oxyruncus cristatus; assembly: GCA_013399855.1. Taxonomy (NCBI): domain Eukaryota; kingdom Metazoa; phylum Chordata; class Aves; order Passeriformes; family Cotingidae; genus Oxyruncus; species Oxyruncus cristatus. The sequence goes on along the minus strand of VXAY01004937.1, from coordinate 1,791,784 downwards.
GTGAAATGGTAAAGGCTGCGTGTTACAGTGCGCTTACATCAATGAGATTTATGTTAGCACATAGAGAGAGGAGAATGATGATAGCACAGGGAAAAGGGATATTAAAAAGAATCAGGAAGTGTGTCAGATCAGGCCCTGATTGCATTGGAAAATCCACAGAGGCTAAGCAAAATAAATAGAGAAAATGCGAAGAGGACAAATGTGTAGCAAAATGGAAGTATTTGTTGGGGTTTTATTATTTCCTTCCATACCCGAGTTTGTCATCCAAAATTTGATGGATAATGAAGAAGCCCTTATTTCAATGCCCATCAAAGGGAATTGATGCTCAAGTCCAATAAAGTAAAGCTCTTTCACATTATTTGTATTAAAGGTCCCTTCCAACCCAAACCATTCTATGATTCACTCGGAATTACATTGAGTAGTGCATTCCCCAAAGAGCCATTTTTTCTGTGGAAGTTATGGAAATGGTGAAGTGGCAGAAATGCCAGACAAACCCAGAGTTACTAATCAGATATTCATTTGTTCCCAAAGGCTTCTCTTTTATTGCTGTTCTTCTTTCTGCTAAAGGTTTCCTGTATTGCTTGCCAGACTCACTCAGTCTGTGAAGAGTGACTGTTTTGTACAGAAAAGTCTTAAAGAAACTGGGAAAATATGGCAAGAATCCCGACCTGAAAATTTACCAGACAGGTTCCTTAAGGTTCTGGCGAGGTACACACATGGTTTACATCATTTGTGATGAGGGTGGGGAGAGCAAGGCACCTGTGGGTAAAATTCCTGCACTGAAGAGTCACCAGGTGAAATCATTTAGGATCTCACTAAATGAAAATGCTACTATTCATTTTTTACGAGGCACTTTGAACTCTTCAAGAGGAAGATGTTATGACAACCACTGGTTTCTTAATCAGCATAATTTTATTATTATGTCATTGCTGATTTATTTACTGCCTCAGTGAAAGTGACACCTGCCATAAACTGTTAGGACACTTGAAGTGAAGCATTAACTTGTCTCTGAAAAGGCCTGTCCTTCCCAGTAGTTACATCCATGAGCCATTTAGGTTATGAATTATGTCTCTGATCCAGGAACTCGGCAGAAATGTTTGCTTTTCTCCAGCAACTCTAAAAAAACCCCAACACCTACCTCTCAAGATCTTAAGCTGGGCTCAACTCTCGTAGTTCTAGAAGAAACTGGCAGGTGAGGAAGGACATAAGGGAGGGAAGAGAACCCCTTCCAACTCCAAATATTCTGTGACTGTGACATTTGACTGGATGCCTTTGTGTAGTGTAACCAGGTAACTAACACACCAAAATGGCAACGATGCCACCTTGTGTTTTGTGTTCTCATCACAGTTATTCCCCTGATCTGCAAGACCAAGAGAAATCTCTCAGAGGCAGCACGTTGTTCTGCGTTTTACACACATCAAGTGTTATCTTGCCTTAAAAATGCAAAGGTTTAGCACCCAACATGTCAAGATCGGAGTATCTGTATTGTCTTGATGTTTTATAAAAATAAGCATTTTGTCTCATGCCCTAATTTGCATAGTCACTAACCAGAGAGGCAGCCTTGCTTTAATGTTCAATAGAAGTGTCTCAGTTGCTTGCTGGGTTTAGATCTATTCCTCTGCATTTTGATCCTTCATATTTGTGCAACAGTAATAGAGGGAAAACATGTGAGAACAGCTCAATCTCCTGCCTGTTTCTTTACACACCTTTCAAAAATAGCCACAGAGGAAGGAGGACCTTGGTGCTCCTTCAGACAGGAATAGATGAAAGTGTTGTGCTTTAGGAGAAGGAGCAGCATCACTGAATATGATCTGGCTGAGGTTCCAGATGAAGTTCTTATTTAACTCCAAGTTGTTTTAATGTAGGTGCCTTGATGGTAGCTAGAAGAGAGATGCAAGTTTAAAACACAACAACTCGACTTGGAAGGATTAAGGATATAAATTGCAATGAAAATTGTAGGGTTTCCCTTTTAGTTCATTTTAGAGCATATACAACGCTCTGAATGTTTTGGTGACACAAAGCACTACACTGTTTGCAAAAGCCATTATGTTTGTTCTGCTGTCACAACGGTCAAATTTTCCCACATGTAGCATTGTCTCTATCTGCTCTTCATTTTAGCTCTCCTTTGTAAAAAACAGCCCAAGCAAAAGTAGTTTTAAGCTTTCAGACAAATCTTTTTTTTTTCCCATTAATTCTTTCTATTGTAATTCAGATGTTTTATTTTTCATCGAGTTTATTCTGTAGTTACTGCATGATTAGGGATTAATTCTTGCCTTATTAAAATCAGTATTGAAAAGCCAAGCATCCTTAGACGCATTTCCCAGGTTTCCAGCTGAAGAGATGTTTCCCCCTGATTACCTCAGCATATGTTTGCCATTACTGTGCAGGGTAAGACAGTAGAATGATGCCCCTGAACTCACAGACAGTGATAAATATGTGATATGTGTGAACCTGTCTGGGCTCAGCCATGTATTTCCTGGTGGGTCACAATTGCTGGGTGATGGAATTGGTGACCCAGTGACCTCCTAAGCTGATGATCTTACTGAGCTGCTTCCCTGCCTGGCAAAGCTTCCAGAGGACCCACTGGGGAGAAATGCTGTTGATCCTTCAGCCACAATAAGGGGAAATAATGCCAGCTTATGGTCCAGGCGAGTACAGCGACCACTGATGCGTAATATGTTATTGATTAATGGCCTTGTTCTGTCTCCCCTCATTATCAAGAGGTAATTGTTTTTCAGTGAAAAGAGCCAGATTTCTTTGACTTACAGACATCAGAAAAAAAGTAAGCTCTTAAAGTTCTGTTGTGCTCCTGCTTTTCTCATTCTGTCACTGGTAAGTTAGCATTTGCACAAGTAGCGAAGCCGTATTTTCCTCTCTCCATGCTTTTCTTTTCCTCCATCTCAAAATCCAGTGAAAAATTTCCCTCCAAAAGCTCCAGAGGGCTGACCTAGTGCCCAGAGAAATAAGTGGCAGTGCCTCTGCCAGAGGAGCAGGAAGAAGTCTTGTTCTGACCCCTGAGACCTCAATTGCGCTGTTCACTGTATTCTTCCACTTCTTTCAGCTTCCTTGCAGCCCTCTGCTGGTTTTGAGAGACCCCAATTCTCCAGTTCTTTTGGGATCATACCACCATGATCTGAGTCAAGTTTCACTGTCAGTGCTCTTGTGTTAGCCTGTGGCAAACAAAAAGAAAGCTTAGCAGCTTGGGAGCTCCTGGTGGAACTGTGGTTACATGGGGTGGAACCCTCATCTTGGTCCTTCCTCCCTCTGTGGAACTGCAGAGAGAAGGCTGTGAAATTTCAGTACATCCAAGAAATAGGAACAAAGGGGCTTGTCCTCAGCTGGAGTGCATGAGCCATGCAGCCAAAATCCAAACTTTACACCAGCAAAACATGTGACCTAATGTGTCTGCCCTCGTGTAAGGTGAGATGGTTGTGCTAAATGTAATTAGCTAATGTCTGAGCAGCTCTTTGAGCTCCCAAAGCAGGATGCCAGTGTGAACGTTGGGAGTCTCTAATGTTTTTGTGGGATTATGAAATATCTTATGCATGCTTTTGCTTTATGATGGCTGTTGTCTCTCCTATTGCCACCAGGTAACAAGGGGTTTCTCCTCTAAGAAGAAAATAGATTGTCTTTTTTTTTTCTTCAACATCAGCCTAATGAAAAAAATTCTGCTTCTTTTATTCTGAGGTGATACAGAGCTCCTCTGGAGAAAAATGGCAGTTTTCCTTTTCCTGCTTTCTGACAAACTTACAGTTTCCTCTGCCAAGATCCTCAGCCCTGCTCAAGTCTTGTCTGCCAATTTAAATGACTGAAACAAAACAGAGAGGTGTTAGGTCCATACTGAGGTAAAAGAGGACTTGGGGTTTTTAAACTTCTGAGGGATTTTTCCTGCAGATATCTTGGATTCTCCCAAATACTTCCATGAACAATCTCACTGCTTCAGTAGACCCTTGCAAGGTAGACTCAGAGTAACCCATCTAACACATGGAGATGGGTGCACAAAGAGTCCAAGCAACTTGCTAAAGGTCTCCAGAGTTGTGGTAGAGCTGCTTGAATCAGTGTTCTGCCTGCTCATCTCACATTCTGTTCTGCTCCTCTGAATTTCAGCTGATGGGCCAGTCATTCACAAATCTGTTAGCCAAAACAAGCCAGACAAGCTTGGGTTGGGCGCTGGCTTGATGCTCTGGAGTGGATGTCTGGGGGATTCAGATACTGAACTCAGAGACTCTTGATCCTGTTTCCTGCTGCCTGATGCGTTCCCCGTGTCATCCAAGCCCCACACACCTCAGGTGAAGCTGAAATATGAACATTTTCACCAGTAGCAGGGCAGAAAGTTATGGCCGCATGAGAATTGCTTGGATATTAGGCTGGCAATTGTTACAGGATCACTCATCAATTAGAAGAGTAAGTAACGCCTCTTCCACCATTTATCCTTCCCTTTCGCTTCACAATGGTTCTGAAATTGTCGTCTCTGCTCTGTTTTTGTAGGAAAGCTTTCACCATGGTGGAAAAGAAGCCAACCATCCTATTATATCGACAACAATAGTCCCACTCTGGTTTATATTGGACATAAAAAGCAGCATCTTATAAATAGGGATTATAAAATAAACATCTCTGTCTTTCTTGGAAATAGGCTGTTTTATTGTAAAGAAATGTCACAGTCATCGTAGGGGTGTTCAGAAATTGAGGCACATCTTCCCAATTGGAATTTACAGCTTTACGTATCACCCTTTTATTCTTCTGTCCTGTAAATTAAGGCGAATCAACACCAGCATGATGAAGAGATGAAATTATATTTAGCCTTGCACACTAATAACAGCAACTCTTTCTGCTAAGTTTTGATAAATACCACTGTTGTAGCATTGCAGAAGATAAAAACGCAGCCTAACAAACCCCAGGATATTTGGGATCAGCTCCAGCTTCTATCAAGGTCAGTGGAAAGATTGTTATCGACCCTGCTGAGTGTTGATAACTGTAAAATCAGAATAGGTTGTTATTACAAGTGCCGTGGCTGGTCTTGTGACCAGCAAAATAAGAGTACAATGCCCAGTAGGAAAACTGACCAAGCATCAAAAGAAAGTGGTCAAAGACAGAAAAAGATGTGACCAAACATAGCTGGGAAGAATTCTCAGATGCCTCAGCCTTAATTTCCCAAATTTGGGATCATAAACAGGTGATCACAAGAAGCTGAGGACATACCAGGGACTGAAGCACCCTGAAATCACCCTTCTTAATCATCTGTCACTGGCCAACATCAAAAAGGGGGCGTGGATGGATTTTGGTCTACCTGATGTTTGTGTTTCGTGACAAAATTGGAGAGGGAAGGAAAAGCTGAGATGGCTGGGTGATAGTCCAACAAACCAGTGTCACTATGGCACGTTTGAAGTTGTATTTCTCTGTTCATCGGGGTAACAGGAAGCAGAAAGGATGTTCCTTCAGGAGCCCTCTCAATAGTGAGAGTTGAGGAATGCTCTTTAATGCCATGCCAGGAGGGCAGGGACGCAGCAGCATTCAGCCCACTGAACCAGCCCCTGAGTTCCGTGTTCCGAGGGACCACCACAGCCACCACTGGGACTCTGTGTGGTGGCAAGTGGCCATTTTCACACTGAAGTGTGTTAAAACTCAGATCCTGGATTATTCCGCAGCCAAGAAGGGAAATGAAGGGTGTATTCCGAAATAAAGGCTCTATTCCACTGGAAGCAGAGCAACCTCAAAACTAACTCCTTCCCACCAGAACATGCCTTCCAAAGGAACTGGCATGCTCCAGCTACGCAAATCTCCTGCAGGCTTTGCACTGATGGCTGCTTCAGCCCCACACAATAGAATTCTTTTTAGTGGTGTCACTCCTGATTAACAGCGTCAGCTCTCAAGATTCTGATTGTCCACTGTTGAACTAGACTTCTGCAGCGCATTTCACAGGGGCAAGATTAGACCCTGGAGTAGGGGAAGGTTGAAAAAAAAGCCTTTTCTCTTTGTTGACGTATCTTTCCTTCCTTTTACCTGGCAGACGGTTGTCTCTTTTCCATGTGATTTATATGGGTTTTTATTAGGGTGGCTGTATTTTAGTACACGACATCGTAAATTACACCCAACTACATATGATAGATTTAGTCATTGTGCTATGAATTGTGGTGGATTTTTAAAAGAACACGTCATGGTTGACACAACTACGACATCTGATTTATTTCTAGTGCCAGATTATTGTAATCAAAACATTGCCTTGCACAGAGAGTTCATTAGAACATTTCTCAGAATATTCTAGCAAATATTTGCCTTTCAAGGGCTGCTGTTTTCCACCTATGGTTCTTCAAGCTGTGTTTACAAAGTAGGGCAGGTTGCAGATAAAGGAAATACGTGTATTCTGTAATGAGAACTTCGCATAAAAAGTGTGGAGGGAAGATTACAATGTCCAACTGTTCCCATTTGTTGTAGGAAAAGAGGAAAAACCGTGTCCCACATAATCTGAGTGGCTGAGATAAAAATGACAGAAAAGCAAGCTTTTGCTCCTGTAAAAAAAAAAAAAAAAAAATAGGCTTGATTACTGCAGGCTTATAAAAAGAATCCAGGACATGAGCAGGGAACTTCTTTAAAAGCCCTCTCCAAATTCCACAGTAGTGTTGCCAGATTTCCTCATACACAAAGTGTAAAAAGAAAACACTGACATTATTAAACAACACAACGTAGAATATTTGCATATTTATCAGTCTGACGTGCTGGTGTCTGTTCTGCAGCTTGTCCTGGTATCACAGGACAAAAGAGAACACGGAGTATATACATTTGAACAGTTTTTTTAGGACTGTGATAAATGTAATATATAAGTTAGGGAAAAGAACTATGTCCTGTTACGTTTACAAGCAGGTTATTTCCTGCTGAGTTTCTATCCCAGAAACAGTGTCTCAGTTCCTTTGTTCTCACTAAGTGATCTCCTGATGTAACAGTAACCTGAGTCCCAGGCCATGTTCACCAGTCCCCGCAACTACACTGAAAAAAAACCTGGATTTTGGATCAGTCAGATCCCAATTTGATGACTGTTCTAATTACTGTATTTGGGAATCCTTAATGAAAGGACAGTACATGTGTAGACGTGTGAGAGAAGGAAAGATGGTTCCTTTGGGATGCTACACAATGGAAAAGTGCTAAGTGTATTAAATATTCATAGAACAATTAGTGTTCTGGTCTGAGTCCAGATCCAGACCTTCCCTAATGGGTGCATTTAACCTTTTGATTCAAGCCTTATCCTGCTGGTAAGTAACATAACTGACCTGATCCGGCCCCAGAACATGCACAACAATGGCTGTGTTTTCTTGTTGTTTGTACTGTGGGAAACTGGAGTTGATCCAGAGAAGTCCATGAAGAGATTCCAGACTGACTGTGGAGTGAGAACGAATTGAATTCATTGTCCGCATCAAATACCTTTATTAGTAGAATATGAAATAATCTTAAATAATCCCAAAATGTTTTCATAAGAACTTGAATTCATGAAAAATATTCAAAACAGCAATTTCAGTTATTGGCTAGTACAAATGAGTTTGTCATTTCTTTCATAATACAAATACTCAAGTTGTCAAAATTGTTCAAATTCTTAAACAAGTTTGTTACAAATGTCTTCAGGAACTCCTAGAAAATAAATGTTCATCAGTATTTCCAAAAGGCTGAATTTACAGCACTGCATTGCACAGCCATGTCTGAAATGAATTCTCATAGCAGGAAATCTGAAAAATGAGATGTCCAGTTTAAAAGAAAGGTATAGACAGGAAGGGACCTTCTATTAAACCCCCTGGTAGTAACTCTCCACTTGGATTCTAAAGGAAATTTGACTGAGCTGAGCTCTATTTTCAGAGTGTTAAAATGAGGTGGGATAAATCCTGCTATTTCAGTGCTACCAGGGACTGCTACAACAGCCTGTCTTGCCAGTCACCAGGAGGAAAACTTCCAAGAACATGAACTCATTTGCAGGGAAATGGAACACTGAGATGAAACAAGGGCTCCTCACAGCCCAGCACAGGTCACCCACGGCACTGAGCAGATGCCCATTGCTGTCTGAGCTGCTGTAACAGATCCTTTAATGTTGATACATGACTAAACCAGACAGGTCAGAAGCCAGGAGATAGAATGGAAAAGGACAGACCACGGAAAACACAGAAGGACATCTTCCCACATGTTGGAACACTAGCAGGCTTGCACAATCAACTTGCTTATTTGGCTTCAGAAGGTTATCAGTGAACGAAAATCTCAGACTGTGAAAGAAACTTTCATTTTTATCTGAACACTTCCCCGTTCACACATTTATTTCCCATGAATAATTTACCCAAGTTAACAGCTCATCACGGATCTTTGATGTTTCCAAAGCCACAGCCCGCAGTTGTAGTCCCCAATGAAAAATGGGAGTATCCGGCTGCGAGGGTAAAATTGTGAAGTTATGTTCAATCTAAGAAAGGCACTTCTAATGGATCAGCCCCACAGACACTGCTGACTCACAAATACTTACAGAAATACAATAGCAAAACCAGTCCTGATCCAGAATTCTTAAGGAAGGGAACATGCATCCTTCCAGTCATTACACTTTCTACCATTTGATATGCCACATGTTAAATTCCGTCCACTTCCAAAGCAGGAACAATGGGCCATGCCTCTGTTGTGCCCTAACTAGTTCTATTCTGGAAGAAATGACAGTGATAGGAACAGACTTAGGGAAGGGTCTAAATTAATTCTTGAATTTTGATGTAATGCAAATATACGCAAGTTGGCAAAAAGAAAAAAAAAAAGCCAACATTAGTTTAGCCTTTGGTTCCTGAATGTTCTCATTTATCTACAGCAGAGAGTTGAAGGGCAGATAGACCTCTTGATTCAACATTTGTCATCCTGTAAAATTCACTCTTATCTGTTTCTCAAGGAAAAGAAATAATTTTGGTACAAGTAGTCTCTGTCTTCTTTATAAGTCCACCCACTACTGTGCCTTTCATAAGAAATCACCATCCAAATTATTCTTGTAACTTCTTGACTACAGTTTTCAGTTAAATAATACAGCAGCTCCCTGTCTTAGGAAAAGTATAACTGTCAGGATATTGAAAATTTATTGAAAACAGTAAACTAAACCTATCTGACTCAACATCACAAATGAATAACACCTTTGCTGGGCTATCACTGATTCAACTGGAATTTAAGGGCCATCAAGTAAGCTTAGTTTCTGTCTCCTGGATAAAGGGGTTTTAGTTTGTCATTATCCAGCACTGCCTGAGTGGAATTTATGAACATACTGTCAATAGACAAACTTACTCCAGAGCTAGGAACAACTGTCTTTGTGACAGCTTATTGCAACTGTTTCTTTTGCATAATGTTGGCAAGTAGTTTGAGCCAAATATTCATTTTAAATCCCTAAATGATAGGCAGAGTAAGCAGATTCAGGCAGCCTCCCAAATCTCTCCCTTCTCATTTCTTCTCATGCCAAAGTGAGTTTAGTGCTAAACTAAAGTAAGTGTAGTTTACACATGCATGTATAAATTGCTTCTATCTACAAGCTCCGCTGTACAAACAGAATAATCACCTGAACAGCAGCTAACAGATACCAAAATATCTAAAATCAAAAGCACAGTGGCTATTTCCCAAAGCCTGCCAGTGAACCTTCGTGGTGCAGCTGTGTTGGAGTCAGCACAATGAATTAGAATAGATTTCTTTCTTTTTGCACTTCTTGAACCTGTAACAGTCCTGCATTCCTTAGTACTGCTTAGTCCTTTGCTCTACCTGTTTTGGTCATTAACATAATCTCTATTTTTGTCCAAATTTTATGTTGTTCAGTAGTAGTATTTTCACTGCCACACCACTGAGGCCACTTCTTTATTCCTTATTGTGAGTTACTTTATTCCTTATTCTGAGGCCAGGGTAGAATGTCACACTCACATAAACACTCTGTATTTGTAATAAAAAGTTTCCTAGGAGCCAACCAAATGAGATTAAACAGGATTATCTGAACACCAATAACAATCAGGGCAGCTCTTCTCTTATATCTCACCCCATTCAGGATTCTCTGTAGCTTCTATTCAGCTCTAACTGCAATAGAGGATCAAAAATATGGCTTCTCTCTCAACAATAAGCACCAGGTACAGAGTTCTGGAACAAAACTTGAAAACCCCAATCTGTGGAAGTATTTGGATTTAAGGTCTCCAAAAAAAAAAAAAAAAAAAAGGGGGGGGATAGAATGTTTTCTGCAGCTGAAGTTCAGGCAGAAGTAAAAAGGACAGTTCACCTCAGTTCTCTATAAATAAAGACATCTAAGCAAAGACTTACCTGTGCAAAGCAAATTTGGACACCAAACTGTACAAAGTGTACAGAATAAAGGACTGATTTAGCAGCAGACCTGCGAAAAGGAAAAGCTGGAGACACTGGTTCAGTTGGCATTGCTGCCTGGGAATAGACGGGGAGTCATTTCCCTCCAGTAGCTGCTTGGGTCGTACGGATTTCTTCCTGACTTCGTAGCACCAAGAACCAATAATGCAGGTCTGTCTTTGTTCCTTCGTGGTCACAGTCTCCAAGTCTGTGTTGCTGAATGGCCTGACAGTCATGAGGATGAACAGCCAGCAGAGGAGGGATGTTCCTACACACTTGTTAAGACCGGAATGACCAGGTGCAAAGTCGTCTTTGAAAAGAAAAGGGTGGATCCGTTTTCCCCTGTAGAAGAATACTTCTGTTCAAGCACTTATGTAAACGAGCTGAAATACTACTTTTTGGAATATGGAAGGCCTCCCCTTGCACCCAGGTGATCCCCCTTTTGAGGAAAGGAAAGAGTCAGAACATTGAACTATGTAACAGAAGTAGCAGCACTGCTGTGTGTATATAGTTTAATCCCCAAGGGCTTCCTTGTTCCATTTGCAAAACAGGGATGGATTTCACTAGCGTGACATGTTGTGATGAAGTATATGAAGAACTTTAAATTACTGTGCAATGGATGCAGTATGAAAATAGTAGACATTGAATTACTTCATTTCCAGTTTATAGTTTTCTCTTCCCTTGGTATCACAAGGTAGTGAGGTTTGGTGTTCTCTCAGGAAGGATAAAGCACGCCTAAGTCTTGGAAGGTGCTTGAGAGGATTTTTTCTTTGGTTAAGTAGAACTCATTTCGGAGCTTGACATGGCCATTGACTGTTTCTGTGACCTCCTTCCCTCAAAGTGGTGTTTAATTCTGAGTGGAGAAAGGTTCCTGTGAACACCTTGTCTGCTGTATTCAGAAACGCTTGAGTCCACGATCTAGCCAGGGAACAAACTGTTCTTGGGAAAAGCATTAAAGTGTTGCTCACAGGTCTCCTTTACTATTTCTATAATCCTTTTTTCTGCTTAATAACCCAGAGGGCTTGGAAACAGAAGCAATAATAGGCTGTTGTGTGACAATACTTAGAAATCACAGGTAATTTGTTTTACAAAGACACTGTTTGCATTCCTGACAAGTTAGTATTCCTCCACTGGGCACACTGCACTCTTAAAATTTTTCAGTTAATTTTTTTTTTTTCTCCTAAGAGTAATTGGGAAAGACCAATGTGCTCATTTTTGCCATAGAGAAAACATAATCTGAAATTAGGTTTGTTGAATGTCACCAGCTCTGCTGTATAGTGAGTGACTGTGCTAATCAAACACAGTCCTTTGCAAGGCTAGTTTGGGGACACACTGCCACCCACCTGAACTGGGATCTGGAAATTCTTCCCTCACCTTGCACTGAGCTGGGGAAGCTGAGCCCATCTGACCAGTCTCTCAGGTCAGCAGAAGGTCCCACCAGCTCTTTCTGGTGCGACCCTACCCATGAGAAGAGTTCATAGTGCTCGGGATTTGCAGAGACTCTGCTCTTAGCGCTGTGGAGAACCAGTGAGGAAACTCCTTGTATCATGTTGTGTTAGTCCCAAACAACCTCTGAGCATTGAACTACCATTTTTGATCTTTATGTGGACTTTGACTTGTGTGCAGGCACTGGAACTTCTTCCCAGAACCGCTGTGGGCCATGAACCTGCCTTTGAGGAGAGTCTTACCAGCAGTGCAGCAAAGTGTGATGGAGAGACCATGTTCTGCCTTACAAGGAATCCTGTTGTCAAGCCACAGCGCTCTGAAATCAGGGGAAGAAAGCCTTTAAAAAAATATGTATCTTGAAACTGTCCCATCCCCAGCCCATCTGCTTTGCCCATCATGGCAGTAATTTATCCAGCATCTTGCCTTACTCATATTCCTTGGAAAATCCCTGCTCTGTGCAGAGTGATCAGCTTCTTTTTCAAGGCTCAACTCGAAGTGCAAGGCTGAAAGTGGGAATATTGGTGCTCTGACTCATTCTCTTGGAGGGCTATTTTTGTGATTGTTCATGGAACTACATCTTAAAAACTCTCAGTTCATGTTCTTAAATGATTTTCACAGCTTTCTGCTGAGCCGTCTCAGCACAATGGTTCTCCCCTCTGAAGTTAGAGCCTTTCTGAGGTTCTCGGGAATGTAACTACTCTCCATCACTGCAGCTTGTAAAACCAAACTATTGGCTGAGTACCTCCTTCTTTTTCTTCACCTCAGTAAGTGGCTCCGACTCAGTGCTATTTAAAATTTAATCAGTCTTGTCCTAACAGGATATATTTCTTGGATTTTAACCCATCTTTTACATAAACCACTAAATTCAGCTACACTAACTGCCTCACGACAGAAACTTTGTCTCAAGAACCTCTTAATGTGCTCTCATTAGCACAAATTGCCCCTGAATATCTCACCACTTCCTGTCTCCTGCTTTCTTTGCAATCCATTAGCATCCGTTAGCAGCCTCATTTGAACAATTAAACTTTACTGTTTCTAGAAACACACAAGGACCCCCAGGTTCTTCTATTAGGTCTGTGTCTTAGGGACCTGGGAAAAGGAGTCACATCGTCCAACTTAACAGAGCTCAAATTCTCCCTACAGATCATTGTCCTCAGGGAAAAAAAATTAGTGAAGGTTGTTGATGTGACTGGTAACTCTGCAGTCTCTGGATCACCCTATAAAGGCACTTAAACTAAATGTCTGATATTAGAGTGCCAGAATCTCCATCCTTTCCTCACACCCGAGGTTCAAGTCTCCCTGGCTAATCTCTGCACGGAACTGTGCCTTCTCCGTGGCATTGATTTGCCACAGGTTTTTGTTGTGCTTGTTTATGTTCGCCAGGAATGGCTCAAACTGCCCTAAGCGAGCTGGATGTTCTCACTGGTTCATATTTGCCTGTGAGCGTTTCAACTACCAGCTGGCAAACTCTAACTCCCAGCCATGACAATGGTCCCCTGAAACTGTGCTCGTGGATGAAAGGCTTGAGCGGCCCTGGAAGATGCTGATCCCTTGCAAAGGGATATCAACTCTTAACGGTAATTGTATGGTGTGATGTGAACTGCATTTTCTGAGCTTGTCTGCTGACTCTGGTTAAAGACCCCTGGGAAGAAACACATCAGACACTTTACAGCGACACAGAGCTTGTGCCTGAACGTCAATGGCTACGTTGGCAAGCCGATGGGACTTGGTATTTCTTACCCTTTCCTAAAGACACACAATCTTTTCTTTTGACATTTTCATAGATCAGCAGATTCTCATTCCATGTTATATTCCAGGCATGCAGCTGAGTGATGATTAAGGTCTATGAAAGTGAAAATACCACACCTTCATTTCTTATGTCTTTACTGTGTTCCATTATATCTTGTTGGATGACATCCGGAACTGAGAAACGTGGCTCCGCTCAAGTCAAGTGCAAAACTTTCAGTGATAAAAGTGTCTCGTTCATAAAGCTGTAAGCACATCTTACTTTTTTTTTGGTAACTTTAGTTAATTAAATGCTCTCAGGAGGAGCCAGATAGAGCAAAATCTCAACTTCAGCCTTCATCTGATCAGAAGTCTCCATTTTGCTGAAGCTCCATGCTGGTATGAAGTTTTTTTTCTAATATCACATGGCAGAAATAGAGGCTGTTCCTTTCTAAGTGCAGGCTGCCATACTTTTTCTCACCAACTTGAAAACCATGATGGAAGCAGATCTTTTTCTTTTTACTTGTTTTGTGGTTGTTAGGGAATTTTTTCCCCAAATATTAGTGTTTGGAAATAATATGAATTTCTTTGCTCCTCCTTGTGCATCCCCCAAAGTGGATTTCACCTTACAGGTGTTACGTTCAGTAAGGACTGAATTGGGACGGGGACTGCTAGAAATTGGCCATAATCCTTTCGGTTCGTTATTTTCTGCTAATCTTCAATGCTTTTCCTGAGTTTAACGTGTCGCCGGAGTTACAGGAGATGGCCAATTCATCCCAGCCCTGAAGAAATGCCTTTGCAAGGTTTACCCCACTTGCTGACTCAGCTCAGACATCGGAAACGCGACTTTAAGAACGCGGCGAAGTTCGTAAACTCCGGGTGGGGTGGGGGGACTTCTCAAACTCTTCACGGGGGGCATAGAGTCTTTTAACAGCAAAGAGTTCCAAAACGCCTGGAAGGACCGCAGGCTTTGCACTCCGGCTGCGGGGGAGCCCCCGGGGCAGGGCAG
>VXAY01004937.1:1653524-1777130 GCA_013399855.1 Oxyruncus cristatus | reverse complement strand
CTCGGCGCCGCACCGGGTCCCGCCTGCCCGGAGCGCGGCGCTGGGCTTTCCGCGCCGCCCGCCCGCAGCTCCGCACCGCAGCCCCATGTCCGCGCTCCCCGCCGGCGCCGACATCAAGCGGGCTCTGGAGAACAGCCCCGAGACCAACATCGAGGATGAGCTGCCCGACGAGCCGCCGCAGCCGCGGCCCAAGAACTACCTGCTCCTCAGCATCCTCTCCTGCTTCTGTCCCGCCTATCCCGTCAACATCGTCGCCTTCGTCTTCGCCGTCATGGTGAGTAGAGCCCCGATGGGTGTCCAAGCCAGCTTGGGCTTGGCGGGGCGCCCCGCGCTGCCCTGGCCACGGCGCTCCCGGCTGCGGGGGCTGGAGGAGCCGTCCGGGAAAGGGGCATCCAGCCGCCTTTGAACCGCTTGTCCCTGGAGCCTGCGGGCAGTTGGGTGAGGCAGCGAGGTTTGGGAGCATCAGCACGCACAGCCAGGGGTCCACCCGAGCTATCCGAGCAGCAGATGGAAAACGTGGAGTGACAGCCAGTTTCAAACAAGTTTTCACTCTCAGGCTATGTAAGGGAAGCAGGTTTATCCCAGTTAATGGGATTTGTTACATCCAATAAGTTGCATGCTGGATTGGACACAGTAGCTATGGGTGAAAGTGGCGACTGGGGAACAGAAATCAGATTTAGTTTCTGCTTCAGCTAATAAAATATGATGGGAGTGCATTTTCTTCCAGTAAACAGGTTCTTTGATACTATTTACTAGAATAATACAACTTTAAAGATTGTTGGTTCTCGGCAAAAGCCCTTATAAATTGAGTATCAAATACACTGAGAGAACAGCCTTACTCCTACAACCTGTAATTGATATGCATATTCCTTAATAATCCAGTAATGCCATTAACTTCAGAAGGATTGTTGGAACAGAATCTCCTTCTCTCAGTTAAAAGTTGCAGAGTCAGATCCAGAGTTTTCTAGTTGTATACATGATCAGTGTTATCAGTAATACTGCAATGTATTTCTGTTGTTTAGGAGCTGGAAAAGGTTTAAAACATGTTGTGTATTTTCATCCTTTTCTCTGACAGTCAGTCTGAAAAGGTAAGTAAAAATATAGTTGTTTCTTTTTGCAATTAAGTGTAAGAACAGTTAACTATGTCTAAAATACCTTAAAACACACTCTTAAAACTAGTAAGATTGATCAGAAATCACATTGGTTAGACTTGAAAATTACTTAAAGATGCTGATCCAAAGCCATCTTCCCAACTCTTTTTGTGCAGTTAAGTATTAGCTGCCTGGTTTCATTTCCTTCCGTGTTTGTTTTCTTTGTTGCTACTTTAACTATACAATGTGATCTTTTCCTTGATTTGGGAAGATTTGGTTCTGCTGGTACCCAGCATCCCTTCTGTCCGTGGACACGGAGGGTGCTATATAAAGTAATGAGAGCTGATGATCTGGGGCTGTGAGCGTCTGTTCACTGTGACAGTACCTTCCACCAAGGCACTGAGGCTTCACAGAAGTTATCTGTCAAGGACAGAATTTGGCCTCTAAAGATTTTTGCACCCCATATGGAGAAATCTCCACCCATGGCCTAGTTGAAGTTCATGCAGGCTTTTGGAGTCAGGCATTAGTAACTGTCACCAGGGGATATGTAGAACCCAGGGTGGGAAGAGCACTTCCTGAATGCTAAACAGTCTGTGCGGGTCTCAGCTGCCCACTCCCTTACAGGGGGAAACAAAAACCAGACCAGTAACCTCCACTGTCTGTGAAACCCTTCTGCTTCAAGAGCATTGTGTTTCAACAGCACCTATAACCTATCCTTTTCCATAAAAATAACCCATCCAACTTCTTTTCTGCAGCCTGATTCCCTTTCAGAGCTGAAACCTGTAACTGCTCCATTATCCTCAGCTGCAGGTTCTGAATTTTAGCCTATGCTGGTTTTCTTTCTGTTTCTGCTGGGATCTGCATCCTCCCTCTCTTTCTCAGCTAGGGTTAATACTGAGATACAAGAGCAGGTTATTTTCTTTTCTTGCAGAAGATACCTTATAGTCTGCAGAGATCTTGTGTCAGACATAAAGACCTATAGAACTGGAGTTCTCTACAATTTTCCACTTCCTAGAATGGGCCTGAAGGGAAAGTCCTATTGGCTTATAGAGAGGCATGGTTCAGCACCTTGTGTACCTGTGTCATGTCCTCCTTAACTGCTCTAAATTCAGACAATGTTTTCACTCTAAAAGTGGAGTCTAGGCTCTAACACACCCCAAAATAAATGACAGATTTGTCTTCAGTGTCTTTTGCTGCCCCATTTACAACTCCAGCACTGGTTTCCTCACTTCTTTCTCACCTTTGGAGGCACAAACCTTCCTGTTACAGATCTTACCTCCTTGACTATATTTTTAGAATAAACCTTTCACAAGTTCTCCCTATTGCGAAAATAACCTTTTCTTGTTTCTTACCTACCTGTTTCTCATGGCAGGGGTCAGAGGACAGCTGGTAGAACAGTCAGTGTCATCAGTAACACACTGTATTGGCATTACAAGAGCAGCCCCCTCAAACAAGTCACTGGTCACTTGGAAGTGTGAGGATTGCTTGGCATGTTCAGCAAATGGAGTCCTGTTTTCCTCAGGGTCCTGGCCAGGACTCTTGGCTCTAGGATCACTGTTCTTAGTGCTCTTCTGTAGTTCCAGCCAGACGCCATCCGTTCTGCTTCTTGTTGCCTCCAGCAGCTGTATTGCATCGCTGTGCCATTAGTTGGCTCACTCTGCCCCGGGGTGTACTCTGCCTCGCTCAGACTAACCCTGTTCTTACATAGGTGAAAGGCATCAGGGGCAGTGGTGTGGGGGAGGTACCAAGTCAGGAGCTTATGTGACAGAAGAGACTTCTCTGGTGGCCGGGCAGGGTGTCCCTGAGCTCTTTGGCTCCTTATCTGCAGCAGTGTCTTGTCCCCTGTGGTGAACCCAAAGAACACTTGGCTGGCAGTGAACTGCCAGTTGTGTCTGCGAGCTGGCTCGTGTGGACAGGCTGTATCTGACTCATGGGATCAGAGCTAGAGGGAGGCTGTGGGGCAACTCTGAGAAATGAACTGGGTATTTCCAATACCAGCACTGAGGCCTGAGAGTTGAACATGTTTTGTTGGCCTTTCTCAGTACGCCTCGTTGTCTTTATTTCAAAGATCTGTATGTCAGACTAGCCATCTAATTCCATAGGGCCTTGGATTTTTAACAGCTTCCAAACAGCCTCTCAAAAGCTATTTCTTACTGGGTTTTGCTCCTAACTGCCTCTTTATGTTGACACATTTTTGTTTGATCATTTACATGCTTCAAACAACATATGTGGTCAAGCTGTGACAATCTTGGCTCATCTGCCTCTGATAGTAACAAGTTCTTTTTCTGCGTTTGTTGCTGTTGGATTCAGATGATTTGTCTGTACATGAGTTTCCTTAAGCAGAGACCATGAACAAGGGGGTGGTAGAAGTCATGGGACAGCAAGGGATGGAACTTGCTTTCTGAGGGAGTCACCTCTTCTAATTAGGATCCTAAACAAGCCCCTTACAGTGTGTTGACTTTGGTCAGGTCAGTGACTAGCAGAGTGACCAGTGTGCCTGTAGTCAGTAAGTTTATTTGCAAAGTTTATTGTTTATTCATCTTTTTTTTTAAGCAGCTTGTAGGTACCTGGACATCTAACACTGCATGGGACAGCCCGTACCTACTTCAGCAGTATTAAGCAGCAGGGCTCAGCAGCTGTTGTTAGGCATTTTTGCATGGCCCTTATCTTGGCAAACTGGCAAGTCTTTCCCCTGCAACAGCCTGCAGAGCAAACTCCCCTTTCATGTGTCCTGCTCAGCACCTGCCTGTTTTGTTTGCCAAAAAGCAGAGATCAAGCCTAGTTCTGAACTGCTCCCCAAGTCCCCCCCTCTTCTTTCTCTTTCCCTGGAAGCTGTTCTTACAGTGAGGAGTCACACTGAGTCAGCATGTCTCGCTCTTCCTTGGGACTGAAGTAGAGAGTGTCTCGTTTCCAGGCACAGCCAAATAAGGTTCACACAGCCCGAGTCACAGAGCTCAGAAAATGTTGATCAGAGAACCTCGATCTGGCCTGCCCAGATTTGTAAGAGATGTAGAGGAAGGTTTCTGAAGTAATTCAGTGTTCTTTCTGCTTTTGCCATGGTCAGTGCTCTGGGAATGTGGAACAGAAAACACATATAAAAAGGTATTAGTAGTTTATAGCTAATTCAGCAAATTTCTGTTCACACGAGGTTAAGGGTTAAGTGACTTTATTGTTGAACTGAGAATATACTTTATAAATAGATGTGTGTGAACCTGGTGAAGTCACTGAGATTACTCAAGTAAATTAACAGCTGCAGAACTGTGACTTTAATTTAGTTTATGACTTCATAGGGAACGAGGTAGCAGAAACCTGAGAAATCAGATGGTATTAGGGTGAAAAGGGCTGAAATTTGTTTCAAAAGTTGACCAGAGCAAATGTCTCATGCAGATGCTGTATTCTCAGTATATTGCCCAGCCCTTGGAAATAAACAGATGTAACATTTAGGGCTTGAACAGTTAATGTTATCTATGTCTAATGTGTAAAACTGGAAGCTTGACTAGGAGCCCTTTGAAACAGATGGAAGGAAACGAATTTCAAAAAGCTTTGTGTCAGACCCCAGCCACTCCCCCAAACCTCTTATTTGCTCTTGAATGCCGTCTAAGTTATTTCATTTAATTTAAACCTTTTCATAAGGAAACTTTTGTCTCCTTCCTGTCTGTCCCAAATCCTATTCTGTTTTGTTAATGCTGTTTTCCTCCTCTTCATCGTGGATTTGTATTAAAACGCCATTATTTATTAAAGTTTGCATAGTGAATTATTTATGCAGTACCTGCAGAAATCACATGGACATTTTCCAGACTTCCTAAATACATTAGTAAAATGGCACAGAACTGCAAGCTGGTGCTGTCACATCTTGCTTACAACTCTGTCTCAGTTTTGAGACCTCACATCTGGGGGACTGAGTTGAGGCTTTTTGCAGGACCACTTTGTAGATGCCGTGTAAAGGGAGTGCTTTGATAAGTGTGGAGGGCAAAGTCCAGGGCCAGGGTGTGAGTGGTGCTTCTCTGTGCTTCCCCCTGTAGCCACAGTCACATCTAGGCTTGCTGGCAGAGGCAGGAGGAGGTCAGTCTGCTCCAGACCAAGCCAAGCCATGTTTCTCCTCATACTCCTTTTAATGACCTTCCCAACTCTACTTTAGGAAAACCTAAGAAAGGTCTCCTCCTGCAGCCAGAACTGCTGGAAACAGCAGAGTAGCTTAGGGGAGAGGACTGTGCCAGCCCCCCTTCATAACAGGAGGCTGCGTTGGTGGAGAATCAGAAGGGACACAATCCTATTTGACTATGTGCTTGTTGCCCTCTCTCATTTCCATCTCTTCCCTTTTTTCCCATTCTATCCTTTCCATCTGCTAGTCAGCCTCAACAAAATTCGACAGCAGAGCAGAGGTATTAGTGATATTCTTTAGGGACATAAAAGAGAGAAATGTTTAGGCATGTAGGCTTCCAGGAAGAGAAGAAATGTATCAGTGCTCTCTTTAAGGACAAGAGTGCATCAGCATCGCAGCCTTTCTTAGACACCAGAGAATAAGTACATGCACTTATCCTTGCAATGCAATTCTAGGAATACAGGCTTCATTGCTTTGGGACTGTCTTGGCAGGACTGATCTTGCTGCAGTGCTAACACCATGAAAGCATCTGAGCCCATTAGCTGTGTGTGCTCACTAATCGACAGAACACACAGATAATGTCCCTAATTATTTTTCTGCTTGGGAGAAATGGCTCTACAGCAATGCTTGGTATCCTCTGATACCCTTCTTCCCTTTCCTGTTCTCCACAGCCCAAGATCTTTAATCAAATTAACTATTGTTCTGTCTTTGCTACAAGAAGTGATTTATAACTGAAGCCTGTTTATTATAGAACTTGCTGATACCTCGTGCAGTCATTTCCTAAAGACAATCTGAATTCTTTAGTCCACAGACGAGTTCATTTGATCAGGTCCTCATATTTCTCCTTGCAAACTTCCCATTTCTGGGATACCTCCTGGAATACATATGTGATACTAAAGAACATGTTATGACTAATCTGATTCCCTGAGAAAGCACGCTGAGACAGAACAACAGAGCACTCTGATAAAGAAATCTGGACTCACTGCTATGGTTTATGAACTCAAACTCTCCTGATTTCACAAAATAATTC
This sequence comes from Oxyruncus cristatus, assembly GCA_013399855.1. Lineage (NCBI taxonomy): Eukaryota > Metazoa > Chordata > Aves > Passeriformes > Cotingidae > Oxyruncus > Oxyruncus cristatus. The sequence continues at coordinate 1,770,907 of VXAY01004937.1, read as the reverse complement.
TTAGGAATAATGCGTTTTTTAATGCTTTGATAGCACATCATTCCCGGGGAAAAAAAATTACAACAAACTGTGTTAGACTCGTATACTAGAATACTCCAGTGTCCTTCACTGAATCTCTTCTTTTAAAAGCAGTTTGGTTAAACCAAAAATTAATTCAGAAAATCCTACAGTCTGTCTCACAAAAGGCAAATAGGTCAGAGTGGTCCTACCACACCTTGAGATCTGTGCATGTGATGAATATAAAGCATCTGCTAAGTCACGGGTGGATAGTGAGAAACTCAAGTCTCTTGAGATAATATCGGTGTGTCTGATGCATAACTCAGGATGGATATGAAAATAATTATCAGTGTCTTCCAGAAATGCAAAGGGACAGAATTTGTAGCCCACGGAGGTGGCACTGAGATCTTTTGTTCAGATGATCGATATTTCTTTGGGTTTGTGTTTTTCCCACCACTAGCAAACCACCTATTAATTTTTCAAACTTCGTTTTGAAAAGTAAAACACTGGAAAAATAGGAAATTAGCAAGATTTTTGAAGTTTTGCCGAGCCTTCCTCTAAAAATGCAGCTTATTTGTGCTCTTTTTCATGCTTATGGTCCTATGAAGCATAAGAGTTTATTTCACTGGGAGCGAGGTGGTCAACTAACAGTTCACATATTCTACAAGAGTAATCTAGAGATAAAAGCCACTGGTTTATGCAAGTGGGTGGGTCAGTGTTGGTTTGACAGCTTTTATGCTGGTGTGCGTCATATGAACACAGCCTCACCACTGGAAAATAGGGGCTGTGTTCGCCATGAAATGCACTGAATATGAGTGGAACAGAAAGCTGGCCTCCCTGCTTCCCTTGGCACTGGACATTTATTTTTACAAAGCAAATCACCCTGTTCTGGAGTCCTTCCTACAGTCCCAGCGTGCACCGACAGTGCCAGTTCAAAGCAGCGCCATTGGTTTGCCTATAGATTTCTGTTTGGTGTTTTTTTTTTTTTTACAATTCCCTGTTTCTCTTCTCCAGGCTTTAAACAGTTATAATCAAGGAGACATAGAAGGATCAAAAAGACTGGGTCGCAATGCCCTCTGGGTCGCTGTTGCATCGATCATCATTGGCCTTGTCATCATCGGGATCTATTGCGTGGTTCACTTCACAACGGTAAGGAGATGCTGTGAGCAGTTCCCTGTGCACGGGCTTCAGAACAACAGGCTAAAGGTTGTCAGAACTGTCCACTTTTATCTCGTTAAGGAGGCACGAATGTTTTCCGGAAGGACAATTTTCACGTATCCTACCGTTCCGAAAATTCCGTTGTACATGGTTAAACGCAAATGAGCAGCGGACTTTTTAGGAACTCCTGCAGCTCCAATAGGTTTTTCCCATTTTGACCAGTTGCTTTTTGGTTTTTCTGCCCCCCGCTTTCACCATCTGCAAGACCAACTGCACGGAGATCCTTAGATTTCAGGTAACAGAGTCCCCAGGTGCTAATTTTCAGTCTCACAATCTGGCCAACTGATCTTTTAACTTTGTAAGGAGAACACAACAGTCAGTTGTTCTTGTACCGTTTGACAGTAAAACAGGTGGCCAACTATTTCAAAAGTAACCACAAATGTGACTTTGACTTGGCTTTCTGTGGGGTGAGGCCATTCCTTCTCCATGCTGTGTTATTGTCCTGCAACAACAGTGATAAAGCTCAGCGAATAAATCTCTGTAACACAAGGGTTACCCAGATGGATTATAAACTTACTTGAACAAGAGGACAAATGTAATGAGGCTATTGATACCGTTTCTTAAAATTATGCCACAAATTTTCTCCGAAGTACTGTGCAGTTGCCATTAAAATAACCAATTTAAATTAATTTATTATTGGCTGTTTCATCTGGAGAGCCTTTCAGTGCACTGTACAAACTTATGCATAAACTATAAACAGAGATCACCTCATTCACCACTGAAATGCAGACATCTCTGGGGAGTGGAATGTAGTAGCTGATTAAACATGTACAGCATTTTCAGACAAAATTTGAAGTGCACCATGTTGAACTACAGGAAAGTCAGTGGAGATGGAGTCGAGTTCTGTAGGATATTATTAGATGGTGCCACAGAACCTGAAGCTTCCTCTATATTCATTAATTTTCGATGCATTTTGCAAGCACGAGTCTCTCTGTTTCAGCTTGTGTTCAGTTTGTTCAGCCCTCACAGATTTAAAACCAAGTCACTTCAGGCAGGAGTGCCAAGTTTCGTAATTGACAGCAGCAGTAAATTCCTCTGATCGCCTTTACCACCTTACTCATCATTTCTCAGGCAAGGAGAGCAGCTCAACATTTTTTTCAAAGTAGGAGGAGAGAAGGGCAGCAGGAGGAGGTGCCTGGGAACCCTCAGCACACGGCTGGGATATTAATTTCTGTTTATAGTTTGCATAGAGGTCTCTTGGCCTTGAGTTTTGTGAGGGCTCAGGGTTTGCTGGATTCACCCTGTTCTCCGGCTTTCCAGTGCCTTTACTGCTCCCCTTCTCCCTCTCATTTGTCACTCTCAGAAAACCCTTTGCTTCTAATGAAGTATTTGATGGCAATAACAACCTTTTGATGTGAAAACAAGTTAACAGGAGGACCCAACCGGCCTTTCCACTCTCCGTGCTTACCTGAGTCCCCTTTGTTGCCTTTCTTTTGGGCATTTATAGTTTATGCTTATTTTGGTGTGCCGCTGGTGTGAATGTATTGCACACTCCATGCAGTTATGTCACAGCCATTTGTACCTTGTCCACGATTATTTGCTAACAGCCACTTTGCTGAACTGAAGTGATTGTGAATTAATTCTATGCCAACTTCAATATATGTTTCAGTATTAGTAAGATAGCACAAAATAGCCTTAATACAATAATACGACAGATTTATTTGATTACCATTAAGCAGGAATTTAATGTTTCCATGACTACACACGCATTTTTCCTGAAAGTTAATTCTGACTTCAGCGATATGCATGAAAAGCTTGGCCTTCCAGGATGCATTACTGTGCCTTTTATCCACATGAAATTCATCAGCTACCACAGTACCCAGTTGCTCCTGCTGACATTCCTTGTGCCTTCTTTTGGTGGCTTCAAAGGCTAACAAGCGTCATTGCAAATTACCCTTGGGAGTAATACCCCTTGGTATTCTCCTACTGTATTCTTAGAGCTCATTGTTTACCATCCCACCATCCCATTTCTAATCTGTGTTAGTACTTTATCTGCTCTCCCAGAGCTGCTACAGCTTCTCACAGGGGGTGTCACTTGGGTATTCATAAACTCTTCATAAATTCATACATTTAAGTAGCTAATTCTGATTCATCCATGGCCCTGCTGTCAGTATCAAAGATACAAGGTGTAATGAGAATTTGAGTTCTTCCACAGCATCCCAAGTCAGAGCTTCTGGAAGGCAACAAAACTGAGGCATCCAAGTGAGGTTGGCAGGAGGGAATCTCTGCCAGTTGTTACACAACTTTTCCTCTTGGTACAGGAACTCGGGTCAGGCTCAGCTGGCTCTGAAGTCTCCTTCAAAACAACTCCACGTGCCACAGCCAGGAGAAAAACAAGTTGGGGTGTCAAGGGTAGAAATGGTGGGAGCTGCAGAGAATGGACGTGCAAGAAATTCCTGCTTTGAACAAACAGCGACATTATACCCCAAATAACACCCCCAAATGTACCCAGGAACAGTGGTAGACAATTGAGAAGAGGAAGACCCTTTCACTCTGCAGAAAATCCCTGCCTCCAAGCGTCCCTGAGTGCCTTCTCTGGCTCATTCAGTCCCAGAGCAACAGTAGCACAGAAATAACAGCAGTCAACACCTACGTCTGCATGGAAGAAACAGCCTTGACTTTTCATGTAGAAGCTTTACTTGGTGCTAAGTCAGCTCAGGGCTTCTCCCTTGGAGAGCCTTGTTTGTCTTGAACATTGGCATGTTATCTTTAGCAAACATATATTAAGGTATATAGTGATACATATATATATATATATATATATATATATATATAATATCCTGGAACAGGGCCTACCTAACACTTGGGAACCATCTGCCTTCTGCAGTCACGACCCTGAATGTAGGGAAGGGGAAACCATCATTTGCATCACTGGAATTAACAGCTCAGCAATAAAACTTGTCTTGATCAGTGTAACCAGTGCTCCTCATTATGCCGAGGAATGTCCGGGTGCAGGGCTGTGGTCTGTGCCAAATCAGGGCTGTCCCTCAGTCCACAATAGGACAAAATTATTCTCCTCCATTCTCTACATACTTTCACCCCCTCCAGTCAGCTTCTCCCACGCTCCTGCCTTGCCAGTCCTGAACACTGAATTACATTCCCACTGCTTGTTCAGATGTAACTGAAGCCAGTCTTTGTGTCACCACCGAGTCTGGCCCTGCATATGTGCCTTAGGCACTTTGTCCATCAAGAGCTGCAGTGAGAAAAGGGACATATTTGCCTCCCATAAGGAGGCTTCACTGTGAAGTGAAACAGTGCAGAGCTGAGTGCCACAACCTGGGTGGTTTGTTCAGCTGCAGCTTGCCTGGAGAGAGAGTGAATGGCAAGATAGCTGGTGAGAGGTGACACATCCTGAGCCCTGCCTCTAGTTCTGATGTCCTTGTCATAAGAAAGATGTGGTACACACATACACAAAAGACAGGAAGAAAAAAAGAGAGAGAGAGAGAAGGGCAGTTCCTTCGGGTGTTTGTGACATGTCACTGTCAGAGGAGGGATGCTGCAAAGGTGGCTGTTTGCTCCAACCCACTGCTGCTGTTCTTTTGATCCTTCATAAATCCCGTTAGTAACCTTTACACTGACTTGGATGGTCTTAGAATCAACCTTCCTGTCTCCTAAGTGTTTTGTTCAGCAAAAGGTAATAATTTTGTCAATGAGGGCTCTCAAGTCATTCACAATCTGTGTTTTCAGAGCAGTCTTGAAATTTTTGAAGCGGATTCAAAACTCTGTTTTGGTTTGGTTTTTGATGACACAAGACACAAGGTGCCTCTGGATTTCATTTGAGTTCCACTGGCAGGGTTTAGGGAAACAAAAGCCTGGGCTAGATTCTCCTTTATGTAAGTGAAGGAGACCCCAGGTATCCCAAATGCTTTTCTTAAATGGATCTCAACACGCCACATTCTACTTCATGCTATCACGGGAATCACGGATTCTTATCCCATTCCTGGGTTTGCTGCATAGCCTGTGAGTAGTCTGGAACAATATTCAGCTTTTCACAGGGGATTTTTAGACTCACTTTTAGCCTGTCTCTAGTGTCTGAGTGACACTTTACCATGCTGTTCAGGGCAGAACTAGAGCTCACATGAGTTTTTTCACCCAGTTCACCCACAAGGTTTGTCATATAAAGCCCAAGTCTTCTGTGCACCTCTCTAGTGACTCTCTGCAAGTAGCAGTGAGTCAAGGAGAAACGTGAAGAACAAGTAAGAGGTTTTAGAGTGAAGTAAAGACTCAAGCTTTTCTGTAGAGCTCTGACTGACACAGAGACCGTTTTGGTCTGAGGAAGGGCAGCCAAAGCACTGAAGCGTGGAATGCAAGAAGCTCAGGCCAGTGGACCAGAGTGTGAGATTTCTCTAACTCACATCAAGTGTTCACTGTCTTTGTTTATCTTGAACCCAGGGCCACAGGCAGGGTAGGGCCATCCTCTGGTGATAACTTACATGAGAAGGGTACTCATGTTTGAGTTCAGAATTTTATGCAAATCCTTACGATATTTTCACGCTTTCGTAGAGGAGCCTGAACTTCTGACCCCTTCTTTAATCTCACTTGATCTAGAACTTGGCCTCAGAAATACCACCTGTCAGCATGGCTTTGAAGGAAGACAGAGACAGTCAGGCTGTGTGGAAAGCACCAGCTTGTACTGTTTCATGAGCAGAAGGGTCTTAAATCAAACATATGTGCAGTAATTGGTAATTCTGGGTAGAAGGAAAAGGAGTAAGGATTTAGACTGGGCACCAGCAACAGATGTATACATACAGTGTAATGCAGGTTTTTTAATAAGTTATAAATATTCCTTGAGGAGGAAAAGGCATGCAACGTTATTTTTAATATCTCTGCTGTCCCCTTCCTGAGGGTCTCAGAAGCCTTTGCAACCAGTCACTGAGTGACTGCCTGTCTTTCAGAGACAGGATAAACTGAAGGCCAGCATGAGGACAGGAATTAGACAGTCAGCCTCCAAATCTTTACGTTACAATCCTGTCCTCTGTACCTTACCATAAAAAAACCCAAAGCCAAGTCAAGGAGGACAACGTGCCTTGTGCTGCAGGGATGGACCTGCCAGTAACTGATAGAGCTCCAAGTCTTGAAGTCAGGGCATTCCTGTTCTTTTACCCACATTAATTGTTGGTGTCCATCCAGCCAGTGAGCTTATGCTGCTGCTTTTCTATTGGTAAGGGCCCTCACTGATTATCTCTTTATCCCTCATTTTATTGGATTTGTAAAAATATAAGATCCTAAAATCCTCTATCTGTCTATCAAAGAGTTCAGTCAGCTTGGAGGCTGAGCAGTGGCAGACACGTGCAGATGCCCAGGGGGGCAGTGTGACCACATCAGCCTCATTTCCTTAGCAAACCACATTAGAAATCCTGGTCCAGCTCTTTCATCTGCACACGGAGGAAATGTTCCCACAATGGCTTCTGCCCATTGGAGTCCTGAGTAGCATCCAGGAGACAATCAGCAAAGGAGTTAATGCTGTCTGCACGATACATTTATTGTGTACAGCCTCATATCCCAGATCCCTCTTTAAGGAACTGCTAAATGTGGCTGCTTGATGGAGAAGATATCTCGGAGTCCAGCAGAGAGCCCAGAATGCAGGGACAAGCCAGTGAGGTCAGTACATCCAGGGGTAATGTCTGAGACCTTCCCTCTACACAAGAATGTGACGGAACTTCTCAGCTCCTTCCCTTCCTAAAGCAGATGCACAAGACAGGTTACCCAGTTTAAAATGTCTGTCACGTATTACTGTTGTATTTACCAAGGTCTCTGCTACTGGCAGTGTTGTTCTTGCCTGACTCTTTTCTCTACCACTCCAAGAAGCACAGATGCTCAGTTGACCTCATGAAACTTTCAAAGAAGAGCTCATTTCCCGGCAATGAAAGGTCCTAACTTGCATTGATTCAGGTAACCCAGTTTAAAAATTCAGTTCAGATTGACAGATGACCAATACCATTAGAAACTCAGCTCTTTGATTCAAACCTGTATTGAACCACTAATCTAGAGGGATGTTTGTTAAGAGAACAAGTACCACTAATGTGGCATAATGTATCCATTAGGCCTGTAAAATTAATAATTTAAACTCACAGGGCAAACCCTCTGTCTTTTCCTCCTCTAAACATACTTATTTCTGTGTCCTTGCAGCATGCTATCTGAAGACCAGGACTGCCCTTGGAGGATATGAACATGTAAACCTTGGGAGAGGGAAAAAGAAGAAGAGATGGAAACCATTCCAGACTGTTAGCTTTGACCCTACAAGTCTGCAGAGGCATGTTGCTGGTGAATGAACTGATAGTCCAGTTAGTTAATCAGCATGGCGTGACCAGGTTTTCAAAATTATTTATTTATAAGACATCTCAGTATAAAGCAGCATTTTCTCTTTCACCCTAATGTATAATGAGATCTTGCCCTAAAAATAATCCCTTTTCTTTCTCATTTCCCTGGAATGTATGCTGGATCCATGATGTTCCCTGGCTGACCCCAGCCAGACAAAGCCAACATATCTAGACTGTTTATAGTGCACAATGTAAGATCTGATGCACAGCCCACTGAAGTAGAAGAATTCCTGTTACCTCTGGTGGGTTTTGGATCAGGCCATTAAGGATTTTTTTATTACTTTAAAATAGTCTCGACACAATTGTAACCATGGGTTAGTGATTTTATCCCGCTATGTGATTTTATAATGCCGTGGGTGTACTCTGACTCAGCAGCTGCTTTCTTCTGTCATGCTCAGCTTTTAGATCTTTACCTTGGATTTTTAACCACCTGGGACCGATTTCAATCACTTGATTATTAAGAGAGACTCTTCTTCCATAGCATCCATATTTTTCTTAATGATTTGTTTTTGTTTTGTTGTCTTTCATTGTTGCTCTCCCTTGACTTAGCTCTAGTCCTGCATTAAAGTTGCACTGATCGTATTTTCCTCTTTAAACTTCATGTATGTAAAAAGTTCCTATTTTTTTGTCTGACAAAAGATCTTCTTTTTAAATAGATGTTCTTCTTCATCCCTTTGTTATTGTTCCTCTAGCAAGCCACAGAGTTTCATTGTGTTCTACTTTGTTCATGTCTTTTTTGTTTAGCTCATCCTTTTATCTTGCTATGACTACACTATATATCACTGCAGTTGGAGGTGGACAGACTTTTGCACCCTTCCCTACTTACAGACACTCTTTCTGATCCTAAGATACCACTCAGTGAACAGCCTTAGGTTCCAGAGCTGGTGGCCTCTAAATTACTGCAGTTTCTTGACACATTATGAAAATTAAGCATGGGACAGCTGTTTTTGTTAGCTGAAAACCGTTTCATAGAATACATGTGTTTTACCACACAAATATTCCGTGTTAGAAGGGGTAAACTCTGGTAAGCATTAAGACATGGCTACGTCTTCAGTGGTTGTTGCTCTGTTTTCTTTATTATTATACCTTCAAGCAAGTTGTGCCAACTCACACTCCCTGTCCTTGCACTAACATCAATCTGGAATCACTACCCAGAAACGGGGGGAGTTCTGCAGGCGCAGGTGAGAGAAAAATCATCTGACAGGAGTACAGCTACCTATTAAAAAAAAAAAGAAAATCCCCCAGAAACCTTTACCTGTTAAAGTATATGCCTGGAAGTAGCATGGGTTTTCTGTGCCTTGATATTTTACTTTCAATGTGCTTTTTTTGCTTTTCTTCCGGCCAAATTCTGGTTTTCATTGAAGTCAGTGAAGCATCATCTATCCTGAATTACTGCACTATAAAACTTCAGGAGCACTGGTGAAGTCAGTTGATTAATTCAACATTTATACTGATTGAATTTGTCCACGTGGGAATCTTGCCACTGATTTTGATGAACCCAAGAATTGGCTGCTCTGTGAACTCCTCTTTGGTTTTTGAATACTATTTCAGTGGTCTGATATGTCTTGTGGGACTTTTAGTAGCTTGCCTTATTATCCGATATGATAGAAATGTCATTGACAAGTGGAATAAAATTACTTTTAATTCATGTCCTTTTCTGGTATGTGGGAAGTGTTTTTCCTAAGCTTGGGTGCCTCTTCTATTTGAAAGAGTAATGTCCTTTTTTTCTAACCCCTTGGACCGTTTCAGGATAAAGTGAAAGGAGGAAGATTTCTGGCCTACATGATACCACACAGCCAGTCTGCCACAGCTAGTACACTCAGGAGTTGCTAAAGGTCAGGTAATGCTCAAATATCATCAAGGTGAGCTCTTTGCTTCATTTTCAAAACAGCATCCAGAGAGAGCATTGAGGCCTTTTCAAAATGGTCCCTGAGCGGTTTCTGAGGGACTTTCCTGCCCTGAGGGGAAAGTGGTCAAAGGAGGTCACCAAAGGGGGTCTCTCAGCAGGTTACAGAGTCAGATCTCCACCACCTTGAGTTGCTGCTGTCAAAGTGAACCCCACTGCAGTGCTGCAGAAACACTTTTCTCCATCAGCATGTGAAAAAATCAAAAAGTTTGATCCTTCTGCAGAATATTTAAACCCCATTACTGTAAACTAAACCACAGCTGGTGGTGTGAGAGGGGAGGACGATTTCCAGAGTTATGTGGGCACTGGAGGATAGGGATAGGCAACTTGAAATATTTTTTGAAAGTGCCCAGCGAGGACTGAGATCAATAGGAGCTAGACACCCGACTTGCTCAGAGGCTTTTGAAAACCATACTGGAAAACTAACTTGCATATTGAAGCTCATAAATATCTTTTGAAGTCTTGCTCTTAATATAATTGAGAATTGAGCCATTGTATCTTCAGTGCTTCTGAAGATAAATGTTGGTACCTTACAGTGCTATTGATTGGTATAAAAATAAAGGCTTTATATTAAACCACTTAATGTGACAGAAAAGGGAGAATGCAGCAATTCCTCTAATGTCTTTAGTGCTTCTGTGTCATAGGTAATCTTATTTTTGCTTTACTAATGTACTGGTATCGGTTCTCTTCATTTATTAATGTTAACGTAAATTTTCAGCCATGTTTGAGAAATGCAGCTTATGCTGGAAATGGTCCTTGTACAACCACACCATTCTGCTGTAGGTGTGACAGACTCATACAAAGGAAGCATCAAACATAGAGAGCCTAAATGACATTTTATTGCCCAAACAGCAAAGCCCTGGTGACAGCAATGGGTGTGGAAGGCAGAATGCAGTTGTCTGACTGAGGAATTAGTGCCTGTTTCGTATTTTGAGGGGCATATATACAAATTTCATTATCTCTGACAGGCTCTGGAAATTCCCTGTATTTCACTGTCATGCATCTAGGTTTGGATTATTAGTCTATTATTCTGCATTGAACCTGCCATTTTTTGGTGGAGAAAAAAAACCAACTCTCATATGTATGTACTGAATGATGTTATTTGCTGAAACAGGGGGAGGTGGGAAGCAGTAAAACATATTTCAACTCAACATGTGTGTGCTGGGCAAGTGAACAGACACTTCCTTCCACAAAGCTGCCTCGGGCTTCCATTTTTGATGCAGTGTTCCTGCAAGATGAAGGCACCAGCTAATGCCTGAAGTCCAGCTCTCTTTTCTTTCCTGCACATATTACAGGCAGAGACAGATGGAAACCTGAAATTGCTGGCCTCAGCTCCTGGATCATGTTGGCATCTTTTGCTTCTTAGGGGGCAGCTGCATTCTGCAAAACAGCACCGTGCACGTATCCTGATATGTAACCCTAGAAGAGACCTTCTAAATATAAGTGGGGGTTCTTTGCTGCCGTGTGAAGGGGGTCAGCCAGACACTTAAACAACACGTGGTGTGAGTTTCATCGGATTGCACAGCAAAAAAAAAAAAAAAAAATCAAGGGGACAATATGAAATGAAATTCTTAGTGTGCCTCCCTGCAGGCACACCCAGGAGTTTACAGCTTGTGACTTGAAGATCAGCACTGGCTCTTCAATTTGTGTGGTTGTAACCGGGACCCATAAGCAGGGAGGCTCCAGAAGTGGTTGATTTGTATCTGTATGTTTGGATATGGGCTGACAGCGTGACCCGTGTTCTGCCTTTCAGCCTGCAGACAGGTTGTATCCGACTGCTGCCCCAGTGTCCCTCGCTCCCAGCATCAGTTCACATGCATCTGCTGGAACATGTGCAAGCATCTCTTCTAGGCTCATTTCCCTACCAGAGCCTAACTCGGCCTACCAGTTTTTTGAGGTGGATTCTGCTACTGATTTGCCTCAGTCAGGGAGAAACCAGGTCATCTACCCAGTTAGTTCTTGCTTGGTGTGACTGTGTGTGCACATGCACTAGATGAGGCATTTAAAGAACTAGATTCCCCAAGGTATCCTTGAATAGATGTGGGACCTACCCTGACTTCGGAGGAGATACCTCCAGGCAGGGTCAGAGCCCCCAGCGGGCACAGGCTTCTGGCTGTCTTCAACCCTTCAGCCTGAAACACTACCTGAATGTTGGTTAACTCTTGTAATCCTCCCATCTCCAACCTCATTTTTAACTAGCAGGTCTGGGAACGTGTGCAGTGTCGGAGCAGGGAAGGGATGCAGTGGTTTGGGAGGGATTTTTGTGTGCGCTCCCAATTTTCCATCTCCCAGGCACAACAGCATGTTCTGCACGCACAGCCAAGTGTGTGCAGTGTCCCTGAAATGTGAGGCTGCCTGACTTCCTCTGCAGCACTCCCTGGCAGCCTGGCAAAGTGGGCTAAATTCAGAAGTGACCTAGAAGGAGGAAGGGGCTTGGAAACAGATCACTTGGCCCGTATAAAAATGGAGGAACAAACCTGGGACCCCAAGATAAAATGGAAGATCACAATAAGGAATTTAACCAGAAGGTTTCTGCAGTTAAATTTATCCTGTCTTGAACTCCAGGGTAAGTTCTGCTGCTGCTCCCACTTAGCTCACTCGCAGCAGCACAGAAGCTACAAGAAGCACTTGCTCATGTGTCCTTTAAAATGTGATTTATGGCATGTCTGAATTTGATCCACCAGCTCGTGTCTGAGGATGGCTCCTCTGGGTTTGTCATATCTCACTGTAGGGCTGAGTCAGCTTTCACTTCACTTGCAGTGACTTCCCTCTGGCTAAATAAACTTGGATCATGTCAAGGAAAAAGAATTTTGCCAGATATCAACTGATTCTTCAGGACTTTAAGCTGCACAGTATGAGGCTTTAGGGCACTGCATTTCTTTTTTGACACCTACTCTGAGGTAAGAGAAGGAAAAACTCCACTGAAATTAAGGGATGCACACCAGAGCAGGCTGTGTGTTCATGGTGAGCCACGACAGCCCTTTCTTCACATTTCAACCAATGTTCAATGGGGGCTTGACTGCCTTTTGATTTTAATCAACTGCAGGAGATAATCCCAACAGTGAAAAGGAGAGATTCTGGCCTAAAGCACAGCGACTGGTGAGTGCCATCCCTCACTTTTGTGCCTGAAAAGTCGCTAAGGCCATTCTTCACCTCATCTAATACCAGATATGCATTCCCCTAATACAGATCTCTCCTGACCTCAGATCCTGTTTGGTCCTTACTCTCTTTTAAAATGAGTCAGCTGATGAAGAAAGATGGTAAGTGATATCTCCAAGGGGGTAGAATGACTCAGTAGTAACAATGTCACTTCACTTGACCCCTCAGCCCGTACAGCACCAAAAGTGCTCCGTAATGATTGTTAGAACCTTGACCAGCTCTGCTGAGTCTCATCCTCTTATGAGCCAAGAACCAAACTGCCTTAAAATTAATTTCTGAATAAGATGCTCTGTGTAAGATTTAACAGCCAGGCCAGGTCCAGTTCACGTTCACTGAAGAACAAAGGTGTGAGTGAGGAAAAGAGGAGCTGAGCTTTGCTTGTGGCTACTGTTGTGGTAACTAGCAGAGACCACGTGGCTCTTCATATTCTGCAGGTGTTTACAAGCATCTGCTTTTAAAACCCCACATGGCTCTAGGAGGTGGCGTAGCACAGTCATGACACCAGATAAAGCATTTAATCAATTACTTTTACCTTGATTTATGGGCTGTGAACTGTCCAAACATGGGCTGTGAACAGTCCAAACTTGGACTGTGCTGGGTTTTTTTAAGGGAATTTCTTATTCAGAATTACTCATTTGCATTTTTCCCCTGATCCTTTTACCCCCCATGTTGGGAGTGCTTAGTGAGGGCTAAGCCTGGGTGGCTTGTTGCTGTGTCTCCCATCTGAGAGATATGGCATTTCATAAAACTAGAGAGTCGTCATGATAAATTATTTGAATGGCAAGTGACACTTTGACATTCTCACTAGGAAGTTAACCAGGAGCCTCATCTGTAACGCATATGGAAGTCCTGATGGAAAAATATGAACCAGCTTCCCATTTGTTTCATACTCATCTAGAAGTAAGAGAAGGAAGGTTAAGACAGGTATGTAAAGGGGGAGAGGTAGAAAAAATATTTCATAGTCTTCCTTTGGAACATAGAGGCTGGTCCTTGAGGGAGTAGAAGAGGCAAAGTTTTTAGGCCCTTGAGGCTGGAAAGCATGGATGGAGGCAAAAAGTCAGAGATGCTGTTAAAGGGGGGAGCAAAGCTCCAGGATTCCAGAAAATCAGTGGGTGGATGAGCTCTGCCAGGGCCTTGTGGCATGTCTTTAGCTAATCTCTTGCTTCCCACATCTCCTGCATTAACAGCTGTGAGGGAATTGGGCTCCCACTCAAGCTGATGGGAGAAAACAGCACCCCAGTGAACGTGAGGACTTGTATCTGCAGACGTGCCTGTGAGGAGGCAGGGGATGAATTAGTTTTCATGGTGTAATTTCATCCCGCCCTCAATATTCACGGGGACCAGCACCTCACAAAATGAGTTATGTGCTGATTGCTCCAGGACTGTGCTACATCCACCAGTCACAGCGAGGGAAGACAAGAATCAGGGTTGAAAAGGAAGCAGTCATGGGGAAAAGGGGGAGGAGAAGGCATTACAGGGCTGGGATACCTGTGGACAGGACTGGAGACTCTCAAAGGTTTTGGCACTTAACACACCACAGATCCAACACCATGTGGGGAGGAACCACCACATTTTAATACCAGACTTTAAACTGAATAATGCTTGTAACCTACCACAGACTGGTTACCACAGCCTCATGAGCTATTAGCAGTCCTTATCCTGCAGTTTATTACCTCTCTTTGGTTCTTAGAAGTATCAATAACTATTGCAAAGGAGTAAGGGCAGGCCCCAGGTGAAGGTACTGTTGTCTGCAATGGGTCTACTTGGCTGTTGTGCAGATCATCACAATGGGCAAGAGATGGAGCCCTGCACTGCAGACACAGCCAGCACACAAGAGGTGTGTGCACTGGTACCGGCCAGAAAAAGAACTTGGGGAGAACACAACAACTGAGTTTGGAGACCAGGAATTTAGGAGCGCTGAGCTGTGTGAAATACCCATATAACAGCAGCTGCATTTTATGTCAGGGAGCTGTTCCGCAGGGGCTGGGGAAGAGCTGCCCGCACACGTTGCCCTCGCACCCTTCTGGCAGGTTATCCCGTGCCCAGGGTGTTGGACACACCACAGACAGACGAGGAGCAGCTGTTCCTCAAAACACCCGGCGGGAGCCAGCCCTGGGCCCGCCGTGGGGCACAGCAAATCCGTCTGTGCCGGCAGAACTCTTCCCACGGTGTAACAGCATTCCACCGGGCCACAGTTCGACTTGGTAGGGATCCTTCTGCCTGTTTGCAGGTTGCTTCTGCTGGTTATGAAGAAAAAGCAGCTCCAGTGGCTGAGATGCAGGGCCTGCGCACTGCTCAGGTTTACGGGCTGCCCAGGGAGGTGGCGGAGTCACCGTCCCTGGGGTGTTTGAGAAGAGCCTGGATGTGGCACCAGTGACAAGGCGGTGTGGGGTCACAGGTTGGACTTGATGATCCTAGAGGTCTTTTCCAACCTGGTTGATTCTGTGTCAGAAAAGTAGAAGAAAGACAGCGACAGCTGATGAAGAGCAAAGGGTAAAACGAGATCGTGTGACTGGGAATTCTTACAGAACTATAGGAGTGTTATTTCACATGAGAAACATTCATCAGTTGAGGGCTCGGACTCCACCAGCGCTTCCCCGCGGGCTGATGGTCCCAGCGCGCCCTGACCGCGGGGCTCAGCGCCCGTCCGGGATGCTGAGGGGACACGCAGTTCCCCCGCGGATCCACAACCCGCCTTGGAGAGAGCAACCGTCCCCTCGCACCGGCAGGGAGCCGGGCAGGGAGCCGGGAACGGAGCAGCGCCGGAACCCCCGCGCCGGGCTCGGTTGCCGGCGGCGGCCGCGGGCCGGACCGGGCGGANCGCCGACCCTGCCCCGGGGCTGCCGCGCCGGGCTGTGCCTCCCCCGGCGGGGCTGGGCGCCTGCGGGAGCCGCGCAGGCTGCCCGAGGGGACGTGCCACGCGCATCCCTGTGGGGCGGCAGGCAGGGCTGGGAACCGGCCGCCTTCTGCCTCTCCCGGGGAAAAGCGGGGACCGGAGGGAGCAGCTGTTCCCTCCCCAGGGCAGTAGTCACGGCCCCGAGGCTGCCAGAGCTCAAGGAGCTCATGTTCCAACGCTCTCGGAACGTGGTGGGATTTCGGGGTGCCCTGTGCGGGGCCAGGGGTTTGACTCGATGAGCCTCGTGGGTCCCTTCCAACTCAGCGTGTTCTGTGCTGAGAGCCCCTCCCAGCTGCTCTCGGCACCCTCGGCGGGTGACACCCGGGATAACGTCATGGTGGCGAAGTCACAGTTTTGTTTCACTGGTTTTGGGACGTTCTGACAGTTCTACTGATGTTTCAGCTGGAGCGCTGTGTGCAGAGCGCAAAGAACAAGCCCTTGGCTTGGGAAGACACGACACTTCTGTGCTGCTGGCAGAGACCAGCTTGGCCACCTTCTAGAATGAGCCTGGCAAAGTTGCTCTG
The DNA here is from genome assembly GCA_013399855.1 of Oxyruncus cristatus. Taxonomy (NCBI): domain Eukaryota; kingdom Metazoa; phylum Chordata; class Aves; order Passeriformes; family Cotingidae; genus Oxyruncus; species Oxyruncus cristatus. The sequence continues at coordinate 1,754,887 of VXAY01004937.1, read as the reverse complement.
GTATTGAATTGTAGCACGTTATGGAGAGTAGTTAAAATTGCCACTTAATATCTTTGTCCTGAGAGTGGGATCACTTTACAATGACACCTCTTCAGGTTAATCAAGTTTTTGAGGCTCTTCAACTCAGAAACGCAGCCCAGGCCCACTGATGAGTTTGCTCTCCTGCCTGCTGGTGTTCCGGCTTCGAAAGTAACCTGTGTTAACGTGGCTTTTCCTGCCCTTTTAGATCCTTGAACATGGGGAACACGAGCAGCGAGCGGGCGGGGCTGGAGCGTCATGGGCACAAGGGAGCCCGAGGGGACGGCGCGGGAGGAGCCAAGGACGGGGAGAGGCCGAAGATCCTCATGGACAGCCCTGAGGATGCAGACTTGTTCCACTCAGAGGAAATGAAGGTGCTTTGTTCTTGTCTTTCAGCATTACTGGCTTGGCGCTGCTGTCAGTTGTGGGGCTGTTTGTTACCAACCTGCAGTGATTCTGTCGCTGAGTTTATGCCGAACGGACCATCCCCCTTGCTTCCCATGGCAAGGAGGGAGAGGGCACTGGTAATGAGTGTAATGGCATGGTTTCCAGCAAGAACTGAGTGTAGGAAAACTGAAATGTAGCTGGCTCGAAGCTCGAAGGACAGTGCCCCAGCTTCCTTGGAATCGTTTGCAGCTACCAGTGGCATTTTACCTGTCTGTTCTTTTCCACATCAAAAGATCTGTTATTTCTTTGCTCGGTGTCAGATGGGTTGTTAGAAATGCCTCGCTGCATATCGTGTTTCGTAAGAACATCTAACAGAAAATTACACTTCGATTTTGGCTGTTGGACAGAACTTTTTTCTACAGGCAGCTTGTGGTCTTCCTGCCAGCTCTAACTCTGTGCCCACAATATTTGTACAATCTAAATGCTTCATAAGTATTTCTCCTTAATTGTTTTTCTTCTTGTATCTGTGTATTTTGAAAGCTTTGGTGATCTCAAGTCCTTTCTTTTTAACCTAATTGGGGCTGGAGGGAGTGGCATTATTTTGCCTTCCACTCTTTCTGCAAATTTGGAAGGCTTTAGCATCTTTGCAGAATTTGTCCAAATGAACTTGTGAACAAGTTCATCTAGAAATGCAGTTTATATTCTCCACCTGACAAAAACTACTTGTCGGAGAACTTTTACCTTAGAGAATTATACCTGAGAGCAAAAACAGCCTTTAGTACAACACAGGTTGTCAAAGTGTTTCAGGAGAGAACTCCTTCTGATTCAGAGGTTGTGTTTGCAGGCTCCATTGGAGAAAGAAGAATTTCTGGCTTGGCAGCAGGACCTGGAGGTGAACGATAAAACCCCCACTCAAGCTCGGCCCACGGTGTTTCGCTGGACTGGAGGAGGGAAAGAAGTTTATCTGTCAGGGTCCTTCAACAACTGGAGTAAAATTCCTCTGACGAGGAGGTAACAAACTGCTGCTGCAGTGGTGCTCCCCAGGGACTGGGAGAGCTCAGTGCTGTGAGAGAGGTGGTCAGTGGAAAGAAGGGCTTGTGCTTGGATTTACTGCTCCTTAAGCCTGCGATAAGAACCTGACTTTTTGATTCTCGGATGGCAAGGAGGGAAGTTGAGCTGTGTGTCAGTTTTAAAGGAGTGATTTGTTCACTGGGCACCACACAGGAATGGCCCAGATCAGTCCCTGTTGTGCAGTCTGTGCCTGGGGTGGGGAAGGAAAAGCTGGTTCTAAGCACAGTGCCTCTGATGACACCTGGATCTCCTTGCCGTATCAGTGGCTTTTTTCCAGCTCGAAGGGTCCAGGAAACTCTGAGCCTGGGACACTTGCACACATGAGAGAATAAATCCATTAAGGTCCCAACTGCTTTGTCCTGCCAGAGAGCTCTGGAGCTCTGCTTATTCTACCTGAATAAGTATTTCACTTACAGCAATGTGGGTTTTTTTCCAAGAATTTAATGTATGGCAGAGAATCTGAGCTTTAACTGTTGATCTGAGCCTTGTTGTCTGTCAAGAACGACATATCCATAAAAGACTCATCTGCCAGGTCCTGGTGTGTCTTATCTCAGTGAGTGGCTGCCTGCACTGTCATTGCTGCAGAAGGGTCTTCATTTCTTAGGAAACTTGAGGGAGGAGCACTGTGGCCTGATAAAACAGCATGGGAGAATTGTTCTGTACATGGGAAATAAATTATTGAGAGAAGAGCTGCAAGATAGGCCAGTGGAACATCAGTATTGCTGTCATGCTCTTAAGTGGAAAGCCTGGGAGACATGAAATAGTGAAATGAATACGGAAGAAGGATAAAAATGTCTCTTTACCAAAAAGAAAAAAAAAAGCACACCAGATTTGTCTGTTTCTGTTGTCAGATTTTGCATTCTGGGAGAGGAGGTGTTTATCCCTCTTTAGAGGCTGGATAAAATCACATTGCTGAACCCAGTACACTCAAGCAGAAGAGCTTGTTATTCCGAACTGAAATTTCACATCCAGCTCTGTGGTGGGATGCTTGCACTCCATACCTGAGCAGAAGGGAAGTGGCAGTTGAGCATCAGCTCTTTCTGAGCTTTATGAGCTGCTGGTAAAGCCTTCTGAAGAATCAGGAAGTTCCCAGCACAGGAGTAAGTTGCCAAGCAGCAGCTTTTCAGCCCCAAAGTAACTCAGAAGTATCGAGTTGCTGCTTTTATCCAGTCATTGTTCATGTATTTCATAGGCATTTGGGAAATGCAATTTATGATGGCAAATGCTGAAAGGGAAGGAAATAGGAGAAAGCTGATCTTGTTCCATCAGCAGGAGTCTCATGGATAAAATGAGGTCTCGTGTACTAACAAGTAACATGAAGATGTGAGGGTGACTTTAAAAAAGCTCAGTGCCAGTTACTTGATGTCAGGAGTGTGGGGGAACTTGCTGTCACATCATTATTAATGATAATTTGGTTCTTTACCTTTAGATTGCAGCAGAGATTCTCTTAAATGTGGCACTGCCTTTTTAAGGTTTTGCGCGTTACGGAGGCTTGTGCTCTGTGTCACGGTGTGTGTCGCGGTTTATAGACCAAGGTACTTTTCAGAACCTTTCAGGGCTGTTTGTTTGTCTTAAATTCCAGTCACAACAACTTTGTGGCCATCCTGGACCTGCCAGAAGGAGAGCACCAGTACAAGTTCTTTGTGGATGGGCAGTGGACACATGATCCTGCAGAGGTAATGTTTGCTTTGAGTCACTGCTTATTGATCGATGCACCCGAGGATGAGAAACTGGCTGGTTTCTCTCCAAAGAGCTGGTCCTTTCAGAGAGAAGGCATCAGTTAACAGCACAAACTGGCTGTTCAAGATGGTGAGAGAGAGGTTTTTGATCCCAGCTGGACTGGTGGCAGCATCAGACTGAACCTCAGAAGGCAGGAGATGTAACAAAAGAGGGACAGGATCTCTTGGCCGCTGGCTTACAAGTGATGCCAAGCTTTTCTTGCCTGGTGCCAAACTGCCTCTTAGAGCGCTGTAGCATTGCTGACAGCCCAGGTCTCGCTGTGCTGCACTGGCTCTCTGTGCCAGGATGTTGCTATTGCTGCTCGAGTAGTCCAGTAATTGTGCCAAAATCTACCAGACCTGTTCTTCCTCCTGTGCTATAAAATGAGCTGTGACCCCAGCCCACCCAGCAGTCCCCACCTGCTTCAGAACTCTGCATTCACACCTCCTGTTTCCTTCTTGCTGTCTTGGCAAACGTCACAGAATTTACTTCACAGTACATTCAGCTCTTGGAACCCCCTGCCTTGGACTCCAGCTTAGCTTTGTAGCAAACCAGCAGTACCAGCCATACTGGGTCCCACATCAGGCCTTGCAGGTCTGAGCCTGGCTGCATGAGCCCTGTAGAGCTGGAAGTGAAGCTTAGCTCCTGGTGTCATTGGTAACTTCATCCCAGACCTGGCCCTCTCCTTGTCTGTAGCATTGACCAAGTGCTGTGGGTCTGGCAGGTTCAACTGGCATTTTTCCCTCCCAGTCCTTAATCCTGAGTTTGCTCTTAACATAAAACTAACTGAGCTATTTTCATATCTGGCTCCATCATATTTGAAAAGCAATATACCTCATCCTTGGTGGACGCTGATTGTGTAGTTTAGAGAATCCAATAGTCCCACAAGCTTTTTTTAATTCTGATTTTTGTATCTTATCTCTTCCCAGCCAGTAGTAACCAGCCAGCTGGGTACTGTCAACAACATCATCCAGGTGAAGAAAACTGACTTTGAAGTATTTGATGCTTTGATGGTGGACTCCCAGAAATGTTCAGACATGTCTGGTATGAGCTTACTGGTGATTTTATATCACACTTTTTAGAGCTGTTAAAAATTTCATTTTCCTTTTTATCTGGAGTTAAAACTCTGGTACAGATTAATCTGCACTTGTGTCAGGCCCTGTGGACGTGAGCAGGAATCGCAAATCACAAAGGAAGAATGCGGAGTGCACAGAGGGAGCCTCTGACAGAGCAACACAGGTCACCATAGATCTGATGAGGAGGAAGTCATGGGTGCTTAATAACTGTTTCTTTGCCCCTGCAGTGTGCAGTGGCTGGTTTTAGGGCACTCATTTGTGGATCAGTCTCTGCTTTACCACGTTAAACCCTACAGCCTACATTGCTCCTAATTCCATCTTCCTCTGCTAAGGAAGTGGCTGAAGGGGTCAGAAGTTGCACATTAGGAGGGAGAAATTAGGTGCATTTAGCAGTGCTAACACAGGCTTGGGAATGTATCATATTCTCACAGTGTAATAAAAGTTATCTGTATTTTAGAATAATACAAACATTTTTTTGTCTTAAGTTTCATATTCCAGTGTAACAGAAGAGGTAGAATTTAGCTTGAGCCGTGTCTGAGGTCAGCCTTGCCACCTGTTTGTTGCAGAGCTCTGTAGGGATGGAGACCATGACTGAAGCAGTACCTTACATCCTCCTTTGAGCCCGAGGCAGGAGGTTGTGTTTGTCCAGGGCAAAAAACAATCAGAGCCTTTTTGGAGAAAGTGTTATTTGTGAGACAAAGTCGGGAGGAGATTCTAGTAGGTGCCTTCCCCCCACGTGCTGTAACAGCATTTCCTTAGACTGGTTCAGACTCTGAAGAGCTCTTTCCATCACCCCGTCTCTGTACAGGAGCAGCAGTTTCCTTTCACAGGTAGGGCACGTTTTTGTGCTTCCCCCGAGGTAACGCAGAGCAGCCTGTGCACTATGGAGGGTTTGCTGGAAAAGTGCTGGGCAGAGGGGACAGAGGAGTTCCGGAATGCAGTCAGGCCCTCAGAACTCTGCTGCCCAAATCCTCACAGCTCGTTTCAAGTCAGACTTTGGGCATCACATGCCCTCTTGGGCAGTGCCTGATCCTCTGGCACCGCACCAGTGGCTGCAGTTGTTGTACTGAGGTGCCATTGATTTCTTTTGGCCACATGTACCTATAAAGAACAGATATTCTTACAGACTATTTAAGATTAAATATTTACCATCTCTCTGGCAGAGCTGTCAAGTTCACCCCCAGGACCATATCACCAGGAGCCCTATGTTTGCAAGGCAGAGGAGCGCTTTAAGTCACCACCCATTCTCCCCCCACACCTGTTGCAGGTCATCCTGAACAAGGACACAGGCATTTCTGTGAGTACTTCAGTTTGTTTTGCTGAATAATGGCCTTGAGGGTGGAAACAGGTGGGGAAAAAAATCTGGGAACAGACAGGAGACAGTTTAGGAAAAACCTTAGGATAGTTGCCATGTTGGTAAGTTTCTTATTATGTCCAGATGGATTCATCTGAAGTAAATTTATTTTTCTACTTGACTCTCTTCAAAATTGAAAGCCAGATTGCTGCTTTTTTCCCAAAACCTTAATCTTCTGAACTGTTAAGATGCCAGAAGCACATAGGAAGTAGTTGCTATCTGTTTCATGGTCATGGTGAGGACGCAGAGGGTTTCACCCGGAGGGGTCTTGGGTTTTTCTGAAGCAGTGACTGTGTCTGTGGTGGACTCGGGGTAAGCAGCAGTGATGTACTGGGGGTATGGCTGGGTTACAGACAGTGTTTGTCACCCATCAGCTGTGGTGAGTGAACTGTGAGTTCTGTTATTTTCACAGTCTCCCTTTCTCCCCTTCCCAGTGCGATCCCGCTCTGCTCCCTGAACCCAACCACGTCATGTTGAACCACCTCTACGCGCTTTCCATCAAGGTGAGAGGCCTGGGCATGTTCCCCACGTGGGCAGATTTAGTTTTCCGTGTCACATGCTCACTTGTTTTCCATCTCCTGTAGGATGGAGTGATGGTGCTCAGTGCTACACATCGTTACAAGAAGAAATATGTGACTACTTTGCTGTACAAGCCAATATGAGCATCGTAGTTGTTTGTGACCAACCGTTCTGGGCCAGTGCAGTCTCAGAAAAAATTGCTTCACTTAACCAAACATACTTCTGCTCTGTGCTGTAGCAAATGAACTCTGATTTCATATTGTTTCTGAGACTTCCAGGTTCTCCTGTATTTGCCTTATTTTCCTAGTACCACCTTGGAAGTTCTTGGAAATGGCAGCTTCATGGCAACTAGACAGGTGGCAAAGGTGTCAGTGCCCGTTGTCAGCTCAGTTAAAAACCCACCAGTTTAATTAGGCTGAAAAATGTGAGGGCAGCAACAGATCAAAGAGCTTTAGCAGCGAGGCAGGCTCTGAGTCTGTCAGCCCAAAGTCTAGAAAGTTCAGGATTCTTGTGGAATCTGATTTGAGCATAACACTCAGCAAAAGCAACCTTATTACTGCTTCCATAACTCATCAAACACAATCATTTCAGTAGCAAGTTCCAAACTTGCACGGCTGAAGTAAGTGTGAATATTGATGATCTGTTCTTGTAGCAGCCTTTTCTGGGCAAAATCAGCAACATAATCACCTACAAGCTCGTTATTATTTTACGGTAGACTGGGGTGCACGGTTTCTACTGTGAATAGCTCTGTCGGTTTTTTTCTCTTCAGGAGAACTGAAATACTTTTCCCCTGTGGAATTTCTGGTAAAGACAATTGTTTTTAATGGCTGGATTTTTCTGTAAATCGTAAATGTGTCTTGGCAGTAATCTGCTTTCTGAAACCGGTTTCTCTTGCTGTCACTGATGAGGACTTCCTTAACCTGGGATAAGTAGCTGTAAGGAAATGGATGGGTTCAGTTTAGGAATTAGTTCCTCAGTAAGAGCTTGAGGGTGACTGTAAGTGTCCTGTGTCCCAGTGGCCAAACTTGCCCCTCGGTGTCCGCATTTGCGGCGTGTTGGCTGCAGCAGCACCGCAGCCCTCTGTGCCAGGGCTGGAGCTGGGCAATTTTTTGTTCTGTTTCTGTTTTCTGAGTGATCACAGCAATGCCAGGCTGCCTGTACTTGATACTCACAGCCTGTTTTATCCCAAAACAAATGCAACACTAATGCAAACCTGCTGCCATGTGCCCAGGTCTGCCTGGGGTGGGCCCTGCCGGACCCTTCCCTCGGCTTGTGTTGGTGCCTGGGGCACCGTGACTGTGCCAATGATAACCAGCCCCGTCCCACTGTGGGGGAGAGCACCCTGCACGAACCTGTGAGGAGTCTGAGTGGGGCCAGAGCTGCAGCAGAGTGGAGCCAGCCACAGTGGGAGGGTTGTTTGCCATCCTGGGGCCTGTTCACCAGCCTTGTTGCAATATCTCCAGTAGCCGAGTTAGACCTGGGTCCAGTGCAATGGTTTTCTCTGAAAACTCGTTTCTTCATTCTGTGCTACGGATAGTATTTGGTATTCTGAACTACAGAATTGCTTTTGTTTTCAGCCTCTTTAGAAACAAATAAAACATTTTCAAGAGAAGTGAGTGACTTGCTTTGTTATTACCCTTCCCATCCTTGGTAACCTTGCCTTCTGTGAGTTGCTGTTTTTTTAATAACCTGTGATTGCCTGGTTGCAGTTTTATGCCTCAGTGGGTTGTGCAAGCTTTTCATTCAGAGATGCAGCTTGAAACACTCTCCACTTGCACTTGGTGAAGAAGACAGAGGTGTTGGTGTTTATTTGTGATATAGAGGAACTTTTTCAGCTGTGTTCACAGAAAATAGCTATGAGAGTGTATTGGCAGATAGAAGTCCTGCAGGGAGGCCTCTTAAATGCTTTCAGTGCCTGCAGGGAAATGATAGCACAAGTTTCTTATTTGACTGACCCTGAACTAATTTTTTTTGCTAGAAGAAAAGCTTAGCAGTAGCTTAATAAGTTTGGGGGTTTCTTCTTTTGTCTAGTTGCAGAAGAAATTTTTCACGTCAGAGACTAAAGGAGCTGAAACCTTGAGCCATGGAGAACAGAAAGGCAGGTGAAAGCATGCACGACTGAAGTGTTTAAGGATTCAGGCTCGTTAGTTCTGGCTAAGCTTTGTGGATTTTTTTCCAACCCCGTATATCATGACTCGCTCCAGGCTCCTATCAGTGCTGGTGTGGTGGAACCACAGCATGGAACCAATTATTTTATAGAAAGCTTGTTGCTTTTTTATTTTTTTTAATTTTTATTTCAATTTTTGCTTTGCAGCCTCTTGCCCTGTCTCAGCTGGCAGAGCACTGGGTGCAGGGGCTGCAGCCACCATCAGCTTTTGCAGCCCCAGAAAAGCTGTACAGGGGGGGCTCAGAGCCCGGGGTGGGGGGCCCAGGCTGTGTAACCAGCAGCTGCCCCACAGGAGCGATGATCCATCACCACTTCTGCACCCTTCCCTGCCCCTGGAACGAGTGAGCCCAGCTGCCCACAGGCCCCAGGGCCTCTCCAGCCGGGGGCACCAGGTGATGCAGGTGAGATGTTCCCTGGTACCTGTGGCCTCACCTGACGTTCCCAGGAGCCCCACACCCTTTCTCAGGTAAGCCACAGCCCCCCTGATCCCTTTCTCTGCCCCAGAAGCATCTGCAGGACAGCAAATGAAGGAAGAGGTAAAGGCTGATTTTTATTTTTGGGTTTTGCTGGGGGGGGGGGGGGGGGGGTTTGGGGTCTTTTTGTTGGTTTTTGTTAGGTTGTTCTCTGCTTGATGGGTGAATGAATTAATCACTCTGAGTTCCCTTATTGCGATGGGATGAATCAAATCCCTCCAAAGGCAAAAGCTGGATCAAGAGTTGGATTTATTAGCTCACTTACATTCCCCACCCACAGCTCACAGTCTGTGCTGTTATGTTTATTCTTGGCTGTTGCTAGGAGAGCACATTTTTTAAGGTAGATGCAGGGACTTCTGTTACAGTCACTTTTGGGGACTCTGGAGTAAACCAGTACAGAAATAACAAGAGCTTCCTGCCCTCCCCGACCCCCTGAATTTCAGCACAGCCTGTGGGGGTCAAGCTGACATGGATTGGTGTGCAGGGTTTTTGGGAATCAAAAGGCTCAATAAATAATAATTTTTTTCTTTTACTCCACCAGCTTCTGGATTAGTTTAGTTTTGTTACAATTCGGATCATGCATCATAGGACTGCAACAATGAGCTTTAAATAAGTATTCTTTGTGCACAGTAAAAGAAAGAAAGGAACATTGAACAAGTCAGCATTTCATCATATACATCATAGTAGGCACAATAGATAAATCAAGCAGCTCGGGGTTTTATGTAGAGCATTTTTCATGGAGAAAGTCATGTAGACCAAAACGTAAGAGGAGCCATTAGTAACCCACCCCCACAGCCTCCAACCAGCCCTTGATCAGGGCTCAGGGGGTGGGTATGTGCACAGAACCAAAAACACTGAACAGTAGGAGGACAAATTAAGTTACTGTAGGCAGCAGTGTGAATATTAAAAACCTCTTCCTGTGAAAGAATACTTCAGACCCTGTAAAAACTGGTTCAGTTAAAAATAGATGTATTTACATTTAAGTCTGATCTAGCAAGTTTTCCCAGCAGGTGTAAGTTGAGCTGTACAGTAACTCTGCAGGTTGTACTCAATCTGACTGGATTTGTGAATGGTCTTTTTTTTTTTTTTTTTTTTTAAAGTTGCAGCTATTAGGCCTTAAAGCACCAGCATGTTACAGCAGTGGGATGAGGAACTGTCTCTGTCCACTTTGTTACCAGGACAGTGCTGGAATAAATCCCAAACCTGACATTAGATCACACTGTTGTTAATTAAGATTTTTTTTTTTCCAGCTCAAGATGCATGGGGTCATTTACCAGGGTAAGACTGTTTTCCCAGATACTCACACGTGTTTGACCTTTGCCCCCTCACTGGTGAAGCACACGAGGGCAGGATTTAGCTGTAGGTGTTTGCAGCTGACTGCTGCTCCAGTAAAGTACTTGGATGAATCCACCTGTTTTAGTTCATGGGAACGTGCTTGGGGTTGGTGAAGCCACTTACAACTACTTGTTCAGGGAATGATGAGTATTAAGTGCTAAATATTGCCAGGGTTAGGTCTCAGGTCAGCTGTGACACCCGTGGATTCCCCAGCTCCGGTGCTGGGAGGGGGCAGGATGGGCAGGGGGACTCCAGGGAGAAGGAAGCCGTCATTTCACCATGCCAGTCAAGATAGTTATTTGTTTTATTTGGTTATTGTTCAACAACAAAGTTCAATACTTTCCAGGTGGAGCTTTGAACTGTCCCTCGGGTTCCCTCCCTTGTCAATAATAAAAAGGTAATGAAGAAAAATCCTGTACTTTTAGAGACCTAAAACCTCATTTATGCTAACAAGCTTCAATTGCAATTTAATGTTACAATATTTCTTCATGGGAGCGAGGAGGACTGAGCTGAGGCTCCTCCAGTGTCTGAAGATGGCTGTCCACAACCACCAGTAAAACAAAAAGCTAGTGTTGAAAAACGCACAGTTTACAATAAAAAAGTAGAAACCAATTCAATTCCCTTTTGTTACGAATATAAAGATTCTTGTAAATATGTACAGTCCTTTGAGCTATTTCTATAGCAGGAAGCATTTCACGAACAAGACACAAGATGTACACTTTCAGGACTCAACAAGCCCATTTCTGAGGTCTTGAAGATCTTCCATGAGATGCAAAGATTTAAAGACTGATCTCTGTGACCTTTCAAAATATTCAGACCAGGAGACAAAAACCTTCAGCAAGTTTCCTGCCAAATCATCTGATTGAAAATAACCCAACAGACAAGAGAACGGAATACAATATCCATGAAACTCGCCAAAGGACACTGACAAGGCATTGGAATTTTGATGGGTTTCTAGAACAGGTTAGCACAGGCTTGCAAGGGACTAGCAGAAGTTTTAAGTGTGGCGCCAAGGGAAGATTGGATGCAGTTTTGCTCTTTCCAGTTGTTAAGAACATGGTTGTTCACTTAGGATGTTGCTATCGCAGGGCGAATGGTCAAAAACCTGCTTTGAAAATCATTTGCTCTCTGCTTCATGTTCACAGCAAAAGAGAATAGGAAGCAATAAAAGGCTCGGGGTCAGACAGGCGGCAGCGAAGGTGTGTCAGCACCTGCCAAAGCTGCTCCCTGTGAGTGTCCTGTGCCACCACACCGCATCTTATTGTAGGACAAGCTACAGCTCAGGGGAGGAGCCAGCCCGGGCTGCTCCCTCTGGGAGCTGAGGCTGGCAGGACTCATTGCTGAAGGGCCCGTGTCCAGTGCTGAGAGGAGGACACAGGTGTGACTGTAACTCTTGTCATAGAATAAGGCTTGTTAACTCTTCGTTGCCAAATTTCCAGAGTAACGGTTATTTTGCAGCGTAATCTAAAGGTTTCGGTTAATTTACAAGTGAGGTACAATACACTACTCAGCAAAGCAACCTAAAAGGAGAGAGCAGCCAGTGATGGTGCAGCAGCATGCAGTGAACTGTCATGCAGAAGACCTGGATAAAGTCTTACAACCCAGTAGCTTATAGGTAATGCACTTTGTCTCAGGGCCGGGCAGGGGGGGTCGGTTAAAGCAGGGATCTTCCCTCCCCATCAGAGCTGCTCTAGAGCAATTTTAGTGAGAACAGAATAACTTTCAGAAGTGGCAGGTGAACAGACTGATCAGAAGTAATTTTTCTCGTGTTCTGTGGAGAACATCCAACCACAGCTCCTGTTGAAAGACTCACTCACCTTGGCCCTTCTGTTTCCAGGCCATCGGGGGCTCCCAGCACGTCTCAGAACTATGCCCAACTCTCTGGTAAGGGGTGCTAACCACAGTAACGACCTGGGGTGGGACAGTAGTCCCATTTCCTTGATGATCTGCTAGGGACTAAAGTGGATACAAAAAGTTCATGAACTGCTTGAAAGAGTAACAGTAGTACAAAGTGCAAAAACAGGAGTGCAGGAAAGTGCAGAGAAATCAACTGAGCTGCGAAGGATCTTCAGAAGCGCCACGGCTCCCGCTGCGGAGCGAGCTTTGGCCCAGGAATGCTGTTTGGGAACTGGGCAGCAGACAGATGGAGTGCATATACTCAGTATATTTCCTTTTTTTCCTGCAGGTCAAGATGAGTAACTTTGTCTAGCTGAGACTTACACTGAAGACTGGTCCCAGACCTGGCAGGGAAATAAAACCACAGTTACAAGTCACAGATGTTTCTCTCCCAGGTGTGGGGTGCCAGCGGCGGAACATCACCTGCTGCTCCCACGGAGCCAGGACACAGTCCTGCCTCCTGCCAGGGGGCATCATCTATAAACACTGACAGGCAGGCACTCTCAGTACCTCTGAGCACAGCAGGCCCAGACATTAACCCCCTTCAAATCCTCTATCACTTGATTTCTGCTGGTAAATGCTAGTTCTAGAGTCAAGCAGCATTTGCAGTCCCAGAACTAGCCCAGGGAAGGTGGTCACAGGGCCAGTGAACGACACCATGTGGGCTCTGTTCTAACAGAATTTGAGGAGCAGAGGGGCTCTTGTACTTCACAGTCCCACCAGCCCTTCTGCAGTACACAAAAGCCTTGTCCTGAGAACAGAGAAGTTCTCCGGGCTCCTGACTTACCTTATTGACTTGAGCAAGGGGAGTTCTGGCACCACTCACAGGCATCCTGCCTCGGCTGCTGTCCTCGAACAGTCGTCCCGGGGAGCGCTCCCTGCGGGTGCTCAGCAGCCGGCCTGGGGACTTCTCCCTCTCCAGGGGTCGCCCAGGGGACTTGTCCCTCCGCAGCTCCGTCCTGCCCTCGCGGTACCGGTGGGGTGTGCTTGGCTCCCGAGGGTGGCTGGGACCTTCCGGGGGGCCCGGGCTGGAGGCAACGCGCTTGGTGATGTGCTCGTTGTAGGTGGGGGGGCCTCTCTTGTTGGGGCTGCTGTCATTCAAGAAACAAGGGATGGGAACAGCTGAGCGAGGAAAACCTCTCGTTACGTTTTCTTTTGGCAAAAATGTAGCTTTCGCCCATAACAGGCCCAGCAGGTGAAAAGCATCAGCCTTCAGTGCAAGAGATACTTTGGTAGCTGAGTATCCATCACATGAGCCACACTGGTCAAGTGCCTTAAGGAATTGCTGATGTAAGTTATGTGTATGGAACAGGCCAGAAAATGACACCTCGGCCTTACACTTCTCATATAAAAATGCACTCAAGTTTGATATATGCATTTTCACACTCAGAATTTTCTGGGATGTTCAGGCCAGGTTGGGATGAGCTACGAGCCTCAATTGCTCTGTCTCCTGTGTACAGGGGCACTACCAGCCCCAGTATTTATTCACCTGTGTGAAGTGTCGCTGTTCTGCTGTATCACATCACAACTTCCCAATGCTGTCTCCCTAAGGCAGACTCATTATTTGACAGGAAGGGGCTCTTGCTTTAGAGCTTGTTACAGCCAACCCATGTCTAGTGTCATATCGATAGCATCTGAGGTCACCAAGCTTCAAAGTCAGAGCTTGATCACAACATCAAAGTAAACCAGCAGAAGATCACAAAGCATCTGTGGAGATTATCCCCATCTTCCTAGAGAGATGAAGTTTTATCCCTTCTGGGTTTTAAAACATCAGTGACTCTATTCCAGCATTACAGTAACAAGCTCTCACCAGCCTCTGTCTCTAAAAACAGAACAAGGGGATCCCACCACGTCAGGGGTGAGGTTTGCTCACGAGGGACCGTAACACCCTGATGTCACCGTACCTGCGCGTGGCAGAGGAGCCTCTGTGGTGCTGCTGCTGCTCGTTGTTGGTCTCCTTCACTAGATTGCCCTTGCAGCAGATCACCCTTAACTTGTCCTGGTAGGAGGAGGCCAAGTAGATCGCTCCCGAGGAGATGGCAGGCCCCAGGTACCGCGGGTTTGGTATCTCCAAGTGGGCTCGTGCAGGAGTTCTGGGTAAAATCGCAGGAAAAGTCTTTACAATTGGCAATGGTTGCCTTTTCCTGGCAAGTCCATCTATTCTGCACCACAGACTGTTCAAAGGGGTGAAAAGAGAACAACTTACCCTAGAGAAGCTCGTGCCTGAATCTCGATCACTTCAAGGGAATTGAAGTGGGTCACGAACAGATAGGGCTCCCTGTAGGCTGGAGGAGCAGCACAACAACAGGAAAAAACACAAAATAAATTCTCTATTAAAAACTTCTAAACCACATCAGTGAGTACAAGAGAGCCTGACAGCCCTCTGGGAAAACTAGGGAATACATTTTCTATAATAAGACACAGACACTATCACTAAGGGGGGAGATGCAAGCTCAAAGAACTGTTGCTTTGAAACTGTGTCTCAAGGACTTTACTAACCAAAGTATCATGAAAAAGACATTAAAAACAGACTATTAACTGAACAAAATCCCATTAGGCAGCACGAAAAGCCTGAGGGAACCACAATGCCATCACATATTCTTGACTATTTCAGAAACTTGCAAGCATCATTAAAAATTCCACTAGCCAGTTCAGTCAGTGTCAGACTAGGAACATGAAGGAAATGTAAGCAATTTAGGAAAACTAAACCAAAGTTATACTTCAGAAGGTTTTGCCATCCGGATGAGCTTAAATTGTGGGGAAATCTCCACAGTTTCTGGGAGAATTGGGAAAGCGAGAAGTGCTGAGTGCAGAGTACCCAGCCCACGAGGAGGCTTCCCGGTTTCAATGATTTCCACAATCCAAGTGACTGCCCCCCAGCACCTACCAAAAGCCAAGGGCAAGCGGTTCCACTTCAGGTCATCTGTCCTGCTGCGTCTTCCATAGGAATCCACAAAGACACCGAACTCTGCCAAGAAAAGTCATGTCATGTCATGAGCATTTGCCTGAATTTTATTCCCTTTTTTTTGAAGGGACAAAGGCATTTGCCTTGGGCTTTTTATCAGGGATAAGGTGCAGAGATTATCTTGCACATCCTGGAGTGCCATGAATTACTCCAATTGACATGGACTTGGTGAGATGTAGGAGTACTGTCAGGCCAAAAGGTGCTGCAGTTCTGGGGCTCTCTGTACTCATTAAGGTAAGGTTATTATTTAATTTGCAGACTCCTACTGTTAGTCACCCAGAATTACTGCTTTTGAAGACCTCCTGTGCATTGCCATGATACTATCCAAGAGGGCAACAAAAGCAACCATACAAAAAAAATAGCACCCTCTCTTATTTCCTCACAAGAAGGTTAAGAAGTCTCATCTGTCTGCACGGAAACCAGACAAAGCTCAGGTCTGAGAACCCCTGAACATTTATCAGGATAATCAAACACTTGTCTGCACTTAACACCACTGTTCAGTCCTTCCTTCAGGCACAGTCTACGTGCAGCAACTGATCCGCAGCAGGAAGAATTTTAAGGCAGAAACAGGCTGCCCAAAATTCAGCAGCACTTCCGCAGCTCACGTGCCAGAGAACAGGTGTAGTGCAACACCTGCACAGCCATCCACCACTTACCATGGAAACACAGCAGGTACTCCTCCCTCTGCCCCGCTGGGTTCACCTGGATGATACTGACTGGAAAACTGTTGGTGGAAGCAGCAAACACAGCAGAGGCCAAAGTGTGGTCATTTTTATCCAGAAACTCTGCAAAGAGAGTGGAGAAAAACACCTTGATTGGCACCAACGTTTTTTTTTCCTGAACTGTTTTAGAGCAGCCCCACCAAAAGAATCTGTGGAGCCACTTGGAGTGTTCCTCAGGAATTATCTCCTACCCTCCAGCGTGTACTGCTTCATCTCAATTTCATAGAACTTGTTGGTTCCAATGATGATGCTGTAAGTGGTCAAATGGATGCAGCTGCAAGGCTCCGAGGTTTCAATCTCCTAGAAAAGAGGACAGTATGGACAGATATTAGTTCCGTGTAGCAGTTTACAGATAATGCTTAATCTAGAAGATTGTAAGCTGCCACATATATCTTTATAAAGGGAGAGGTGGCAACATCAAAGTCTCAAAAGCACATGGAAAAAACCCTCTTGTTAAAAAGAAAGATTTGTTTTGTTGGAAGTGATACTTGCTTGTATAGAGACTTGCATATCAACTCAGCTCCAGGTGCTAACCCTGATATGATCCTCTTCCTTTTGGAAGAATATGCTGCTCTGGGAGACACTTGTCTGCTCTGCAGCTCAGTTTTCTGGAGCAGCAGGGAGCAGCTGGTGACAGCCATGGCAAGGACTGCATACCTGGACAGGGCTTGGAGATGAGATAAGACCATGACTGAGCATTTGGGGCTGAAAGACAGACTTGCCACTAGGAAGTTTATCTGTCAGAACAGCGTAGCTGTGCTAGAACAATCACTTCCTAGCCTGGAAGTCACCAGGAATCAGGACAGCTGCTGGAAAGCAGACAAAATTGCCCAGACAACTGCAGCAGGATCCACCCCAGTCAAGTCCCAAACACTTTATAACCCATGGAGCAGAACTCTTGTCAGTAGGCACATCCATGATCCTCCCAAGAGCAAGAATCAGCTCCCTAAAGCATCCTGGCTGTTAACACTCCAGAGATCAGCTTGATGGCTCCTTAAGGAAGATAAACATACGCAGTGTTCCTTCCTTCCTTCTTTGTACAACATTACACAGAGATGTTGTCCAAGACGTGCCTTGTGATTGCACAGCTAGGACAGCTCTGCAGGTTAGTCTGACACAACACACAGATGCCCAGATCTTCTGAGCACAAGATTCCTTGCATAATTCCTAGCTTATCTGGAAATTTAGTTGGCAGAAAAGAAGAGCATATTCTGGGCTTGCTGCCATCTTGTTAGGATCTAAAAATTCAGTTGTCTGGATTAGTGGAGATAAGGAAAACTTGCCTTCTAAAATGCACCTTTGGATGTTCCCTTGTCAAAGGACAGGGCTGCACATCCTCAGTGTTTCCTGCTAGCTGCTGCTCCATTGTGAGCAGGAATTGGTATCAGCTACAGTGCTTGTAGATGGTTCCAGGTTTGCATTGTTTGTGCCAAGACATGTCTTTCCTCCTGAGGAGGGCAGATCTGCATGACTCTGCTCACTGCTTCCTTCCAGCAGCGCCCAGGTAGCACTCAGTGGGAATAACAGCCTCAATCAGGCTGTAAATTGAACCAGTGCCTTCAAAGCCACCTGCAGAACCTCACAGGGATGTGCAGTTTGACTGGAACATCCCTCAATTTGTGAATTGGAGAGGACATGAGTTTCTGGGTGCCAGGCTGTTTTAAGGCTGTTTAAACTCTTTGTTCTGAGGAGAGATCCCTATTATTTGGGGTTTTTTTTCTGGTTCTGTATGAGATATAAAATTTATTCTGACATTTCATTGGAGTTGTGTTTGAGAGGAGCAATGGGTCAGATGCTCTGAGTGTGACCTGCCTGCAGGTGGCTGAGGGGAGTTGCAGCAGTTCTGCTTTCCCACCCTGCGTGGCAGAGAGCAGCAGGACCTGTGCAGATTCCACACAGGGCTGGGGCTGCAGCTGGATGGGGTTTTGTGCAGAGGAGGGCACATACAGCCACGAGAGATCCACACCTTACAGCCTTGTTTGCTGCCAGGAGAAAGTACACATGTACCAGGATGAGTAGGGGAAAGAGGTGCCTGTCCTGAGATGAAATAGTACCAAAAACCCTTCGGTTTTCACTTGTGCAGTAGGACAAATTCAGATACCCATTGCTTCCACAGTTGCAAAGAAGAGTGAAGTAATATGTTACAGATTTCTCCAAAGGTGAGAATAATTAAGACAGCTGGATAATTACGAAAGCCTTTTTTGGGACTAAATAAGTGAGGGTACAATTACAGCTGAAGCCAATATCTCAAAAAGTCACAGTTCTGTTCTGCATCTCTCCAAGTATGCCAACTCTTATTAAAGGAAATTGCTGCCTACTCCACTTTGAGTCAGTGCACAGCGCAATTTGTTATCATTTTAGCTGGCAAACAAATGTTCTCCTGCATGCAAAAAGGTTTTGGATGTTTGTTTTAAACAAAGGTTTAGTGCACTATGTGAATTACCTCAGCTACTGCAGGGAGTTACTAAGCTCACCTTTCTGATACAGAACTTGCTCAAGCTCTCGTTGTATCTCAGAACCACCACTTTATTGGGCATGGCTGCACAGATACAAAGAGTGTTCTCAACCTGTAGGGAAGATAACAAGCACAGTTCAGGATGGTAATTCAGAGTAAATTCTATTGCTGAGCAAGTGAAACGGATCCAAGTTACCTCTTGCCACAAAAAGAGCTTTGCAGAGATAAGCAAGTACATTTTTTAAAAGGGTAATTATTGTGAATTCATGGAATAATGAAAAGCCTCTTCACATTCTCAAAAAAGAACGTGAATTTAAATGGCTTCTATGATCTCCTTTATACTTGGAAGAAGCTAATAAAAAATTAGAAGGTTTTCCACAGGAAAGGGATTAATAAATTCAAATAGGTCAGGTCTACATTTCAAATCCCTGAAAGTGTTATCTTAAATATCACCTCGAAATGGATGGTGTTCAGTTTGTTACCAAAGTAGCCCACAGAAGTACTTGTTAATGAGTATTTTTGTTATGGTTAAATGTTCCATTGCTGAAACCAGTAATTTATGTAAATGTCAAGAATTAAAGTGATGTAAACACCTTAGGAAACTTGCTGGCCTGGGAAGATAGCATTAAAGAACAAACAGAGGATAGAATTCACTAATTATAAATCTCAAAATTATAGTCAATGGTGAGGAGGCAGTTGTACTATGCTCTGCTGGATTTCTTTCATCTAGCAGTTTAGGCTATGCCACCATGGCATCCTGGCTAAATTTATCCATATTAGTAGCAGATTCCCCATTCTGTCTCCAGCTCAGCCTCTCTTGAGCCCATACACTCTTCAAATAAGAAGAAAAATATTTAAAACAAGAATATAGACCCTGGCCATGCTGCCAGTGGAATAAAGATGCTTGTTTTATTGATATTAAACTCAGAGCAGTCTAAGGGGAGGTCTGGAGGCACAAGGGAGCTGTTTCCTACCTTGCCAGCAGCAAAAAGGTGACATCCTTTGACAGCCTCAAAGATATTTGGTGAGACATCGGGTTGGGCTGGGAGGTGAGACTGGGCTAGAGATTGCTTCACCTTCTTTACATCAACGAGACACAGGGCCCTTTCTTCTCCTGGAAACAAAAATGGTTGTATTTCATCAAGGGAGGGCTCCCTGTTCTCTACAAAAGCCTGTCCTGTTACCTAAGCAGCAGCTCCTCGTTACAGGCTGTTACTGTGGAAACAGTCACAAGGTACCATGTAGAATTCATTCCATATTACTCCTATTCAAAGTGAAGCAGAAAACTTACAGAAACCCAGCCCCACAACAGGCAGTAAATCCACTGGGAGAACAACCGCTCCCTCCGTGAGTTATTAGTGTGGCTAAGGTCTAGCTGATCACAGCAACTGTGGCCTCATTAGGACACCATTCAAAATTAGCCAAGAAGTTTTATTTTACCCTTCAGAACTTCTCAAAGTACAAGATGTTTTAAGTACAAGATGTTTTAACCTCTCTGTGCCAAGAGAACTGGCAAGGGACTTCCAAGAACTGCCTTAATAAATTGCATTATAGCCCAAACACAGTTCTTCTCAGAAGTCCAGCAACAGACTAACACAGCCCTCTTCTCATTATGTGTGAGATTTGCTTTGTGCTGTACCACCCTGACACAAATAAAGCATGAACAGCTTAAACCCTTACAAGGGGAAAAAGGCAGAACAAACAGAACAAGAGAGAAAATTTGTTTTTTGTTCCCTACAAATGTCATATAGACATTTGATAATTTGGGCTTTCAGCTTAAGATACATCCTAATGTTCAGCATGCCTACATCAGTGTGGGAAGGATTATCTCTGGAAAACCACAGATGGAGACATTAAAACTGGTGTTCCTTTCAGAAGGGAATCTTAAATCATGACAGGAAGTCCCAGCTTTGTTACATGGATTAGTATTTAGGGCAAGAGAGGTTAAGAGTTACTGGCCCTATGCCACAGTGATCACATCGTGGTCCTCAAACAGTTAATTAAAAAGGTTATGCAGTGATTAGGAGGAGAGATGCTCACTAATCAGCTCAACGCTTTTCAAATTGGACTTAAAATGATGACTGACCTCTAACCTGGAAATGTTTTTTCTCTGTTTCTTCCCTCCCTCAGCTTTGGAAACAGAGAAATCACTTTCTGTGGAAGGTTTAACTGAGCCTTCACACACATATCCATCCACCAGCCTCAGACCAGACTGTGTTAACCTCAGGAAGTGACTCCTGGCAAATACCGACACAGAACCAGACAAAAGCCTGGGATGAATCCAAAGGCAGAGGGGCCTTCGGTAGTTCAGTGCAGCACAAAGACACTCCCATCTACTCCCCACACAGCCCAGTACCTGCTATCATGAGTAGCTTCTCCAGATCCTTGATGAGGTGAATTTGGAAGACGGCACCCATTCCTGGGATGTGGGTTAAGGAATTCTTCAGGACATTCAGGGCATAGAGACCTTCCTCTGCACCCACCAGCACTACCTACAACAGGGGGGAAAATAGCACTGCATGAGGTGAACAAGGAACGCTCCAAGAGCAAACTTGGATGACACTCTTTGGCAGTGAAGAGAAAATAACAAACCCACAAGCAAGTGTATAATTACACCTATTGCCATTAAGATGCCATTTCCATGAATGAATTATCCACTATTCAGAAAGGCCCAGCTGAACATCTCCATTACCTGGTCACTGAAGGGCATTGTGCAATTTATATCCAAACGGTCTTCACCCTCCAGCTTCAGCAGGGAGTTTCCAAGCAGTTTCTGCAAATGACAAGATGATATTTTTTTTTTCTTGTTGAGTTAATCTTCATTTCTTTATCTGTGAGCATTTTAACAATGTAAGGTCATCATTTCAGACAGGCAAGAAGCTTGGCTTTTTCTCGGGAAGCTAAAAGTTGCAGGGATGCCTCCTACGAAAGAATTAGTAAACTTTTATCTACCTGACCCACAGTAAGGCAAACCAATCAGAATTATTCTAAGCTCAGACAGAATCCATTATTGTCCCTATCCTTTCCATTTCCCCCAGTCTCTTACAGCAGAGCAGAGGAATTTTCCGAGGGGAAGGATTTAAGAAAAGTACAAATGTTGGTGGGAGCATGTATTTTTCTCACAGACAAAAGGAATGTGAGCCTGAGAAAAAAAAAAAAAGAGAATTTCCCACTAGTCAGATATTCCCTGCCTCCAGAGCTAACATTCACTTATGCAATGCCACAGAATCCAATCTCCCTTTACCAGAAAATAGAGTTATCAGTGCAACAATGTGAAAAAGGCTATCCAAAACCTAAACTGTTTAACTTCTTATTCTTATTAGGAATAAAATAAACTTAAAAACACATGCACACCTCCCCCCTGCCAACAACAAAACCTCTGGCTCCATAAGAATGGGAGGGAGTTTTTGCTTTTCACCTTCTTTCTTTATTTCTTTGCTCATTCTATGCAGTACCTTATGAGACTGGATTTAAAGCATGTGCTAACCACTCTTTCTTCCTCTGCTGGAATTACAGAGATATTTTGGGATTCTCTTACTACACTCCCTATGTCTATGAAGGGTATTGTAACATAAAGCATCAGTCTCACAATGAACTAGTTCCTGGTGCTGCTCACACTGTATATCACAAGGCAGAAGCAATAACTTACCTTCAGTTAAACCTCAGTACGTCAAATACCGATAAAATATTTTTCAAAACTCTGCTCCCTCCCAGAATATTTTATTATTAAACGAAACTTTCATACTCACAGCATCAGCCTCAGCTTTTTCTCTGGAAACTCTCCCACCTGCCACTATTGATTCCAGTGCTGTGACCCAGCGCTGTTTGTCAGGGAAGCTGGGTGCTAACAGGTAGAGTGTTCTACCAGGCCAGCAAGTGGTGTGTGGATGAGACTCCAATTTTAGGATATATGGCACATCTGAGATGTTATATAGATAGAATAAGACTTAGATTAGTTTTTGGAATATTGTCAGTGGACTTAAAATCAACACCTTTCAGCCTCATTGGAGAGAAGTTGTATTTATCATGACATGTTACCATGGCAATTGATACATTGGTTTCTCCTTTACAGGTCCTCCACAGGCTCCCTACTTACAACTAAATATTAGCTGGATGTATGCAATCCATACATAGAATGTTCTCTTTACTAAACAAAAATAATTTCTTGCCTTTTATTCAAAAGAGAAAGAAATTCCATTGGGGAAAAAAAAAAAATACAAAACTAGCCAGTTGACTAAAGTTTTCCCTGTACTGATTAAGAAAAATCTGTAAAAACTGGTTATGGAAACCTTTGTTTTTAACAATCTGTATCCTTTAATGTTAAAGTCAAGACATACAGAATCTTATCATCAGTTCTATTCAGTACATACAAATCAACACATCAACATTTTTTCATAATAAGAGACTATACATCCCACAGTATTTCTAAGTTAATGGCTTTCTGGTGAGAGCACAATGGTGGCATGAGGTATGACACATCACACTTGATAGAGAAGAAATTTAAATAAACCGAGAGTGTTTACGCTACAAATCTCTGGGAATTTACTTCCATTTGGGTGGATGATTCATATTAACCACAGTTCAACTACCACGACAGAAGCAACAGCCTGTGTGTAACTAGATCTGGAGTGCTGAGCTATTCCCCCAGTTCAGATAGAGGTAACCTCAAAATTACAGAGTTACAGAATGGAAGCTAAAGGGGAGAATATTCTGTTCAGCCAAGCAGAAGGCTAAGGGATGGCAAGCCAGATGAAATCCATTTGACCTCATCTACGTAAGATTCTCACCTGTCTTTGCTGTATTGGTAAGCTCAGTAGCTCCTACAGCTCCATGAACAGTTACATCACCATCAGGAAGGCAGAGCTCAAATTCCTCCAGAGGCCTCTGTCCAGCTGCAGGGGAATGGGGAGACAGATCGGGAATGAACAAAGAGGTAGCAAGAAAATAAGTGTGCTAGCAAAATGAAGTGGATGCACACTGGATGGCTCACAGCTGGAATTATTATGACATGCCAGCTAATAAAATAGTTAAGGCTCTAGAAAAACAACAGTGTTGCCTTATTACTGGAGGTTTAGCTAAGTTAGATATGACCATAGCAAACAGTAACAATCTTTAAGCCTCTCGACTCACCAAACAATACCTGAAGATTAAAAAATAGGTTCTTCCTAGAAATGCTAAGTTACCTTCTCTTGCTTCTGCATCATAAATCAGCACTTTGGTTCCTTCCAGGACAATATACTTCCTGTCCCAGCCCTGTTGCCCACGTTTATTGTTCCTGAAGAAAACAAGCACAAAGCCATGTTGGACTCTCTGCTCGGATCCTACATAAAACAAGCATGCAACTCCTGGAAAGACAAAGCTCAGTGCAGCAATTGTAATTCTAGTGGTGGTAATTGTAATGCCCGTGCAATGGGCACGTACCAATTATCTCACTGTAAGAGCCAGGATAATATCAGGAACTGTTCCAAATATTTCAGCACCTGATATGGCACCAAGATTCCTGTTTATACCTTGGCACTTTCATCCACCCCTCCAGACGCAGACTGCTGCTTGGCTCCTTCAGCTGCAGACCAGGAGAATTCATTTTATCCCGGCAGAACGCTTCGGAGAAGTGCGTGGCATATTCCGCTGGCAGCCCACAAGTAGCTGGCAAGCAAGTTGAGCATTTTGGGTGACACATCACCTGGCATTCTGACAAAAAGGACAGAGAAAAACTTATGTTAAACGCCACAAAAATCATGACACAGCTGCCTCAACTTCTACCGCACAGATCCCGGCTTCTCCAAGAACCTCCTTCCACGCTAAACCACCAGACGATTTCTAATGCAGAACGTTTGCACCAACTAGTTTCAAAGTCTTCATATCGGTCCCTTCTTCAGCTGGCACTGAAAATCTGTCCTAGCTGGCTGCAGGATTTCCTCCCCCGCCCCAGCCCCGCTGTGTTGTGCCCCCTCACCCAGACACTTGGACGCCTGCCGGCCGAAGTGCACCGTGTCCAGGCACACGGCACATTTGGTTGCCCTCATGTTCAGCCCCACGTTGAAGCGATGGGGGATGTTGTGGTGCATCCGCTCCTTCAGGCGGCGGCTGTACTCTGCAAGGGACAACATCTGTCACCAGGGGCAACACTGGGATAGGAAAGTTACAGTAGGTTTCGGCAGCTGAAGGCAGCAAAAAGTGACACCATGTATCTGTGAAGGCCCTGCTGAACACAGACGCTGTTTTCCTTTGCAATCTGCATATATTAAGCCGCGTTACAGCCTCAGGAATTACCTTATGCAGGTGCATAGGCTGTAGAACAGACTGTAGAACTGTAACAGCTAATGTTTGGTGCAGCAAGGTTATGCCAATCAAACCACCTAAATTTCAAGTCTGCACTCAGATGTGCTAAACTAATCTCTCTGCTTTGCTTACAGTTAACAAACCCTTCCACACCTATCCTGGGTAATCAATACACTTCTTCCGACAGCCTTCATGCTGTAACACCGGCCCCTGCATTCATAAAGCATCTTAGGTCCCTGTTAGTGGATCTATCCTTCAAGGCATTGTCTTTTACTGATGAACACGATTCTCTTCCCTGCCCATGACCTGCCTCTGAGGACATTTCCCCACGGGAATGCTACCCACCCTCACAGCACCCTGGGCCTCCCCAGCTCTCTGCCAGGGCTGGACCAGTCTGTGAATTCCGGTTTTTTCCAGCTAAAGGCTGGAGGTTTCAGTTCAGAGTCTCTCTCTGGAACACTTGCTAACCAAGAATAAATGAGCAGAGCCCTCAATCCCTTATTTTTTTCTGATGATCCTCTCCCCTTCATTCTCAAAAATATGGAAGGATATCACCTTTTTCTAGTTAATAGGATATTAATGTCATCTTTGACTGGTATCTTCCTCTTATGCCTAACCCAAGTCTCTACCAAAAGTCTTGATAGAAAATTTCTGTTCAGCAGAACAAATCTGCAGACAAGTAAAAATGTTAACTGCTAAGAAAACACCCGTAAATCCTTTTGTCAATGCAGGGAGTAAAACAGAAAACACACTCCTTTGAAGAAAACATACTCCTTTGAAAGAAACATACTCTTAGAACAATTCATGCTAATAATGACTTTCTTACTGAAGTTTTCAGAAACATATTATCCAGACAGAATTTCAAACCAAGAAAAAGAAGCAAAACCCATCATCTAATAATCCTATAACGAAAAAAAACGGGGTTTGGAATTAAAAATAAAGAGATAGCATCGACATAATAGACAGGAAAAGTTGGCCAGGAGCCTACCCTCTGGTGTGGAGGACTCCTTCCTGCGGCTGGAGGGAGGAGCCAGCAGACTGATGGGAGTGGGCTGGTGCTCCGGGGAGCGGACTATGGCAGACATGATGATCTGCTGCCTGGCTGTGGCTGGAGTGGATGGATGAGGGTGGTCGGATATTTTCCGATGAGCAGCTACAGACAAGATAAATGCCACTTTAGTTAACATAACCAGCACGGCACACTAGTTCACAGCAGTGGTTCTGTGTGACCATTCAGCAGTTACAACCCGCAGAATAAAGCTCAGCCCTATTGCATCTTCACGAGAGGAGCTCATGATTAAACAGCACGTGTTACTGCTAGAGTGGCACACAACTAAAGGCACGTTTTCAGACCAAAAACGTGTGTCTCCTTCCAGATTCACCTTTTCTGTTAACCCCTACCTTCTTCACGAGCAGATCTGAGTTCAATGCGTGTTTTCTGAAGAGCCTCCTCCAGCTCAGCAGAACGAGCCTTCTCCTTCTCCAGTGCCACTTTCAGCTCATTGTATTGCAGGGGAACCTGTGTGGGTAAAGAAGGGTCCTCTTTCCGCCGACTAAACAGGCCCTAGCAACAGAAACACACAGACAACTCCTAACTCCTAGCAAGAGATGGCTTAAACTAGGCAAAGTGACACTGGCTAGTGGCACTCCGGCCAGAGGGCCTAATGGCAATTCTGTTATGCTTAAGGATGGATTTTTAGTTCAAACTGGCACTGGAGAGAAAATGTTGAGATATGGATTCATTTAAAAAGGGACGTACGTTACCTGTTAGTACTCACACCTGGAGTTTCCGAAAGCATCTAAACAGAGGATCTCAAAATACGTGGTTAAAATTAAATTACTTAATTCAACACGACAGAACAGCTTATGACAAGGGTGTGACACAAGTCACATCACCTGACTAATCAGTCCTATGCTGTGACTACAAGACAACTCAAGATGCACACTAAGTTCATACACATGTACATACTTACCATTAAAAAAAACCCCCACGCTTAAAATTCTGTATTCCTACAGCCTCAGTGAGGTGGAGCTACTGGGTTGTAACCTGAGTGTTGTAGGAATAACAAAATACAGGAAAGGCCACAAAGAACACATTCTGCCTAGTGAAGTTTGCGTTCAGCAACTCGGAGCGGTCTTAAATGAAGACACGTTTTGTTACACAAAGGGAGATAAAACAGAATATTAAGAATACACAGCACGTAACTAATCACAAAACCATCTAATTCCATGCCTCCTAAACCTGCTTCACTCACCTTTTTCTTTTTTGCTGGTTGGTCCATCTTTGCCTGCAGGAAATCAATGAGTTTAGTTTGCTGAGAAATAGTGCCCTCCATTTTCACTTTTTCGTGGGAATAGAGAACCTGTGAACCACAGACACATGTCAGAAATTTCATCTTATCAGAAGAAACAAACAGATAACTCAATAGCAAAACAGAGCTAAAAAACAGTGTAAGGAAAGTGTCAAACAGAAATGGTAGGACATTCTAAAACCTCACAGGGAAGGAGGCAGAGTCCTGCCCTGCTTCCTCACCTGAATGTTTTCCAGCTGATATTCCAGGTCACTTCTTTCAGTTTTCAGAAGATCTGCTCGGTCCAGAGCCTCTTGCAGACCTTGAGTCAGGCGGAAGATGTGATTCTTTTGCAGATCCATTTGCTGCTGCAGCTTTGCCTGCTGTTAACAGGAAAACAAAGGCCAGTGTTTCGGTGTTGCTGTTTGCTTGTTTGTAAGTAAAAGAAGTAAAACAAGTTAAACACTATCACTCCTTGTAAAATAAGCATCATTGCAGAACTTAAAAGTAAACAGACAATTCTTTAAAAGCTGGAAAATTACAACATTCTAGAAGATTCCCTTCCTTTCAGAGTATATTAAAATCTAAACAAGCATTTCTATGTAGAGTATTTATATTAATCTGTAGCAATGCCATTTCTTTCAACTGCATGTTCAAGTTATTTGGCTCTTTTGAGCACTTAAAATCTTGTAATTGTTAATTAGACTGCACATACAGAATTGTTAATTAGACTGCACATGAAGAATTTCTTGATACCACTTTCTCAAGCCCTCTATACAACCACCAGGAGCCACAATGTAACAATAAATTAAAAAAATAATCTTTACTGTAAACCAGGCTAGTCATAGTCACATGAGGTAAGGAAAATTATGGCCAACTGTTTACATCTTTGTCTCTAACTAACAACAGAAAAGGGCACATGACAAACTACTCTTTTAGAATTTACACTTTATTGATGAGAAAGTCCCTGAGTAGGAAGACCATGAACAGTCATATGTAATAAAGCAAGAGCCAGAAATCTTTTGTTGTGATGCATAATGGAGTTCTCAGCTCTGGGGTACCCTGCCACTACCCCAAGAAGACCAGAAGGCTCTAATTGCTATAACCACCCTTCCATTGAAATCCTCCTCTGCATCCTCTTCCCCCAGCACCTGGGACTCGTCTGCATTCAATGATTCCCTGATATGGAGCAGGTGTGTGACCTTGGATCCGACTCCTGAGACCCAAACTAATGATGAAAACGGGCTGTGAGAAGCCTCACCTGAGACCTTCACGTGTGCACTCCCAGCACATTGGCTCCAGAGCTGTTTTAAGCTGTGGTCCTTGCACTTGGCCTGGTCAGAGCTGTGCCTGGGCACACACCTGGCCTTGCAGACCTGCCCTGGGATGTGCCCCATGGCTACAGGCTTCTGTAACGATCACTGAGCCACCACTGAGCCTGGCTACCTTCCCCAAACCTGCTCTGCTCTTCTTGTTCTCGTTCTGTGGGCCTGTGCCCACGGGGGGCAAGGTCCTGTCCCTCCCTGACGTGCTGTCCCCCTTGGCTCCCAGCACCCCTTCCCCTGAGGAGCAGTTCACTCTTACTGCTCCCCAACACAGCCACACACTCTGCAAAGTTTTAAGCAAAAACAACTCCCCCACCTTGATTAATCTCCCCAGTTATACAGAAGAGGGATGGATGTGTAACACTTATTCACACAACCTCCCCCCCTCAAGATGTGGAACCTTCTCAAGTTCTAACATGAGTCTCCAAGGTTACCTCCTCCAGAAGTCTCTGCTTGAGCTCCCTTTCTGTCTCAAGCTTCTGTTGTAAACTGCGAGCATTCATCTCCAACATGGCATGCTTCTTCTCCAGGTCATTGAGCTGGGCAGGTGGGACAGAGGGTCAGGATAACACTGAACACTGATAAACACAGCGTTCCACAGTCCTAAAATCCAACTTCACCAAGCATCTGCTAAATGATATAATTATCCTTTCCTTACTTGCAAAAAACCAACCAAATGACATTTTGGAGTGTTCAAATGCAGATATCAAGTTATTGAAGAACTTCATCATTCCAGGCATCATGGGCTGCTTTTGCTTTAGTCTTTTTCAAAGAAAATCTGAGGTCTTTGGCTTGAAGGTAGAATTCTATTCTATGACCTCCAGGTTTTTTTTAATTTGCTTTAACATCTTGAAAAAAGCTGCTCAAGGCCACATTTCTACAAGTTATATCAACAGAAAAGTATTTAATCTAATTATAAAAGTCTAGGGTTGAAAGTTACTTACCTTATCAGAAAGGCTCTCTGCTTTGAGCTTTTGTTCCTTGAGTGCTTGCTGGAGGGCCAGAATCTCTGCCTTGTGCTCCTTGACAGCCAGTTCTACCACCTGGCGAGACTCAGTAATACGCTGATCTGCTCTCACTCTGCATTAAAATGGAAAATAATGTTACCTAACTCCTTTCAGGCTTGACCTCTCCCTAGCATGCAGTAGCATCAATAGCTCTTTCAGGGGTTGCCTCAAATTCAAGATGTTCCTTTATGAAGCCAGACTGTTTGCTGCAACACTTTTATATTATATAACTCTGTTCCTGCCCCTGCTAGAACTACAGCCTTAAAATTGCAAGACCCCACAGGAACAGTTAGGAACAAAGACTGTTTTTCCATATAATAAAGTAGAAGATGATAAATCAAGACATTTTTAAAATTACAGTGATAAAAACCACTCCCCATGAATCTCTCACTTGCAAAGAAACAAAAGGAACAATATCACTGGTGAATGACTATTAACTAATAAACCATTTTTAGAACTACCTCACAAGATTTTATATTTAGTTCCAACTCCCATATCCTATGCTAAATATAATTTTTGTACTAGCTTCTATAGAGCATTTTCATAGAAGTTAATAAAAGGGGGAGGAGGAGAGAGAGACCTGCTCTGTTTCTCAGTATCCAGCATCCTCTGCAACTCTCTAACTCGACATTCAAACTGGGACTTCTCATCCCCTAGAACATTTCTCCAGGCTTCCCACTGACGCTCTTTCTCCAGGAGTTCATCATTCAGGGCCTCCAAGTCCATTACTTGCTCTTCCAGCATCGTACATGTTGTCTTCAAGGCCTCCATAGTCTAAAAATAAATCCTCCTATCAATTCTCACATCCCACATCAAGCGTGCACTTTAAGCTTCAGCCTTACCATTTAAATTAGAGTACATGCAAATTGGCAGCAAACATAAGCTGGTAAATCACAACCCATTTATTTCAAGGCTCCCGTACATTCACTTGCGATCGCCGATAATGTCAGTTCGGTCTCATTCCAAACATTTCGAGATTTCCAGGGTCACAGAATCAAAAACGAATAATTCTAAATATCTTCAGATATTTAATTATATCCTAAATATCTTCAGAGTGCAAAATTTCTAAGTAAAATTCCACGAAAACACAGTGGGAGATACCAAAAATTCCCATTCGCTCAAAAAGGCTCTGAGAAGGAAGGCTCACAGGCCACTGCCCCCTGGGAGCTTATTCATTCCTTATAGGTTTCCAGATTTAAAAGAATCTTCTTGCCTTTCAGATAATTAGCCAGCTGTCACCAAGGGGTCAGGCCCCAGACTTGGAGAGCCTTACCTGTTTCTGGCTGGTGAGCTGCATCTCTCTCTCGGTGATCTCTCGGCGCAGATGGTCGACTTCGCTTCGCAACTGCACAACCTCATCGTTGGCCCCTGAGGCCTCATCGAGTTGTTTGGACAGGAAGAAATTCTGGTTGTTCAGTTCTGCATTGTCTTCAGTGAGCTGGTTCAGCTGCTCTTCCAAATCCGAAATCACCTGGAAAGAAAAACAAACTAGATTACATGTCAGCGAGTGCAGGTTTTTGAACAAGTGTTCTCGCTCAGAAACAGCTATTGCCAAGCTTTTACACTTTTTTTCAAATCTAAACAAAAGTAATATTGTAAATGGTAGATTTTTATGCATAGGAGCGTACTTCACTTAGGAAGAGGGCTTTGTTTCTTACAGAAAATAACCTCTATTTTTCTTTTATCTGGTTCAGAGTATAAATATGCAGCAATGCAATTTATTATAGGAGAGAACTGTCATAGCTAAAGCACTGGATTAAGAGTCAGGAGCTCTGGTTATATTCCCAGCCCTGCTGCTGACTTACAGTGCCTTTGCCAAAGCACTTCACTTCTTTTTTTGCCTCGATTTCCCCTAAGAGCAATGAGGTCAATACCTCTCAGAGAGGCTGTCAAAGAGTGGTATTGAAGAAAACTGACTGAGAGGTGCAGTGGAGGCAGTAAAACCTGATGGATACCCCTGGGAATTGCTTGTATTCTTACATGTAACACTGTGTGTAACCAGGAAAGGCAGAGAAATTTTAAGAAATACATTCTATCGAAGTGGCAGCATTATGGGATGGTACCACCAGGAAAGAAACTAGTGTGGAAACACAACAGATTAATAAAAAAACAGTGAAAAGCAAAAACTTAACAGGGCCAATAGCCTTGCCTTTGGCAAAGTGGAAACATTGTTTAATCAGAACAGCATTTCGCTTAGCACTTTAAACCACTTTTCCCTTAAATCTAAAGAAAAATAGAAACAACAGTGGGCTGTTTTCACAGTCCCATTTGATTTTTATGAATGAAAGGCCTGAACACAGGGTGGATGAATACAAACCTCCTCCTAACTCAAAACCAATGTCACCATAACAGAAGAGAAAGAAATCTCAGTATAATCCTGAAATCAGCTTAATAAAAAGAATTTCACAATCTGGCAAATTCTATACAATTCATATTCAACTCTCAAATATATGTTCTAGAGGCTTTTTTGCCTGGATGTCAAAGAAAAGCGAATAAGATACTTCATTAAATGGGAAAAAAATAAAACCCCAGAGCACAGTTGGCCACACATTCAAATTTAAATATTCCGATTTCCTACAGAAGCCAAGGACTTAAATATCTAAAGCAGTAGAGGACAGAGCACACAGCTCTTCTCAGCTCTCTGGAAAGATGACAACCGCTTCTTTTTGAAGAGTCTGTAACACAGATTTTGGCAGCTTTTTACCGTGCCTCTCCTAGCCCTAAATTAACAGTATTTGGTTTTCAAACTGCAAGCAGAGAAAGTCCAACAGACATTACTCCCTGCTGGGTGAAGGGGAGTTCCTGCCACCCATATGCTCAGGGTCGAATCAAGATGATTCACGCTTCAAACCACAACATTTCTAATGAGAATCTGATTGTGTGCTTGTTTCCGAGCGCTCTCACTGCCCCGTTCGAAATACACATTTTATTCTGGACTGTTTGCGTCAAGCTTTCCGAGAAGGCAGCCTGTGTCAGAGGGACGTGTTTAGTGTTTGTACTGCTACAAGGGTAAGAACTTAGATATGTAGTTATGTAAACAAAAAGGAGCAAAAGAACATTCTTACAACAGCTGAGATCTCAACTAAGGGCCGGATAAGAAACTCTTTTGCTTCCACTTGTTTTTATTTTTACGTTTTTATGTTTAACTAGGTCGTGTATCTAAGCAGTTTGAAGATATATTTCATACATGCCTGGTTCCTTCCACATCTGTTTTATATATTAATACAAGTACTTCTATAAAAATTATTAAACTAGCTTTGAAATACAAGAAAGCAGAGATGGGGGAAACACAAAATGGATAAAGTTACATGCAGAGTTAATGTGTCAAACTACTTAATGAATTATTAAAACTGGCTGCATTTCAAGTTGATTTTATTCCTTAAGGGCTAGAAGTTGAGCTCTCATTTTCTTTTATTCTGTGTTCTGAGATTTTGAATTCTTTCCCTGAATATAACTAAAATTAAACCCAATCATTTTATATTTCACTGTGACATTTTACCTAGTAGGATATTTCTGGAAAACTTCAGACAAATAAAGCAGTTAAGGAGGGTTCCAAAAGAAGTGATTTGATCTCCTTTCTTGAATATTTTTCCAGCAGTGTATTTACTGACAATCCCCAAACTCCCTGGCTTAAATTCCAACTATATCATAACCTATATAATGTAATCCATATAGATCATTGGATTAAATTTTTTTTAACTGGAGAAAATTTGTTCTTCTTGGTACAATTTTCCATTTTTCATGGGGAAAGGGGGAATCTGTCACCAAATCCAATTTTTAAAAGCTACCTACAGTTACGTATAACCCAACAGAATTGGAGAGTTTATTAATACTACAAAGCCTAAGGAGTAATGGGTAATACTGACACAGGAAAATGGGACGTGGTGTGATATAAATGCCTGTCCTGGGGTCCAACAAAAAAGAAAATACAAATCAAACGCCCCCATTTTATTGGAAGTGTTGTCTTGGGCATAAATACATACACACAACCTATGCCAGAATCCTGTACCTGGAAATAGTTAATAGCTTTAGGTATTTTTCTTTTCAGTTAAGAAAATGCCCAGGCAAAAAACCCAAACAAACAAACAAACAAACAAACAAAAAAGGCAGAAAACCAAACCCAAACCAACCCTGAGCTATTCTGAAGGTAAACTTGGAGTATGTGAAAGTAAAGTCTGTAAAGAAGAAGAAAACACTATTATATCCTTTGGAAACCCATAATATAATCATAAAAATCTTCACATTTAAAGTTTATAAAGAAAGCTTGGAAAAGCAATTCTAAACCATCTAGGCCACTGCAGCATCACTCACAGCACAACTGGAATTTTCTCTTCAATCTATGCACATCTTCATCACAACTAATCCATAAAGCAGAGATATCATCTAACTACACCACACTCATCTTGGCAGATTTTTCACCACACGTCACATCTAAGCACTCAACTTATCTTCATACAGATTAAACATTTTAAATATTACAAAAGAACCCAAGCACAGCAGCTCCTCAGCAGAAGGGACCTTCCCAGTTGCACAGTTAGAGGAAAGCAGAGTGTTCCTCTAGTGAGACTGAGCACATTCCCAGCTGCTATACCTGGCTCTACAAACCTCTCCAGCCACAGATCAAATTAAACATCACAGCAACAAGCACTCAGGGCCATGATGATTAGGTTAGCATATCAGACACAATGTACAGAACTTAATCCATATGCTCCACGCATCAAAACCACAGGCAAAGTAACAAGGAAAAGGAGAAAAGGAAGGAGGTTTATTTTTATACTAGTAACTGCAGCTTGCAAACTTCTCCATACCCTTATTCCTTCATAAAGATGACTCAGTTCTCAGATGCCACCAACAAACACGCAGAAAAATGCAAGGACACAGCAAGAGAAACTGTTTTAGGATGCTTTCAGCAGCATGTTATTTGGAGTTTAACGTAATTCCAGACTAATAGTTTTCCTCTATCCATTTCCAGTCCTCCCTATCCCCACTAATCTCTACTAGAAAGCTACCTGTCAGAAGCAAATAGGAAACAATAAAAAGCTGTCTCTCAGCCTCAAATTATTGTGAGGAGGAAGCAAGAGCAGACATCAGACTTGCTTTGTCTCCTGTTTGGATCTGAGAGACGAAGCTTTTCAGACAGAGACATCCCAGCACTGTAAGGGAGCAGAGTGCCCAGAACACGGCTGCAGAGAGACTGTATCTCTACCTGTTTGATCCGTATGTAACAATGAATCTCTCACTTTCCTCCCCTTTCCATAGTCAGACAACATCTGTGCCTTGACACATACCTTATGCAGGGATCTCAGTCTCCAAAAACTCACCATGGCTTAGCTCGAGGGACATTGCTCTCGTTGGGAGCTGCAGAGTAGCAGGACACTGCACTGTCCGCATTCCTCTCCTTCCCACCCCAACCCATGGCTAAAACACACAGTCCCTGGACTCCTCTACCGACCAGGAGCCTCATCCTCAAATGAAGTTACGACGATGCTGTCCATGGTGTAGTTCCCATTAACCTCTTTCACAGCAACACCTTAGAAGTCTCTGACTTTTTTAAAGCTACAGAAGTTCAATCTCTGCCTGTAATTGGTATGTGCCATCAGATTTTCTGTGAAATGAGAATCAGCATAACCCCTCCCACCCAACAGCAATTTTCTCTTTTTTTTTTTTTTTCACAAATACAACAAAGGCATGTAAGTTTTTGCCTGGATATTAGCCTTGTTACAGTGGGCAAGATCCCTTTACTCTGAAACATAATTTAGCATCGAAGTATATAATATCTTTAGGCATTATTGGAAGCTGTCAAGAACATTGACTATTCTTGTATGCCAGCTCATTGAGCCAATGTGGAACTGGGATCTTAGACTGAAGTCAGCAAGACTTCATGCATGACTAACATTATACACATCTGAGGGGCTCACAGACTCATTGCCTCAATATCCAATCTCATGGGCAAGGGCAGAATCAAGCCTGTTAATGCTTAAATGGGAACACAAGATGACGACAAAAGGAACTCAAGGAGAGAAGATAACCTTTGTTTTACTGGAGAAAACTTGAATAAATGGAAATGCAACATCCAATTAGTGTTAAGAAATTCTCATTGCTAGAGTAAAAGCACCAGCCTGTACCTGAAAAACAAAATTCAGATGGTGGTTCTCTAGTATTCGACTAAGCTGAGTGTAAATACTTTATAGGATTCTTTTCTTCTAGATATTTAAAGACTTCACTGCCTGCTTACTGAATGTTTTCTTTATGAAACAATTCTAGTATTATTTAGATAACTTAGTTGTATTTTTAACTTTACACAAGTTGATGATGCCAGAACAAGCCGTAATTCAGAGGCAACTGGAAACAATGGACAAATATGTAAATTTTCCTATTTAAGAACGCCTTTTATTTCTAGATCTTTCTCTGGTGGCCTGGAAAAATAATTCCAACACTCAAATGGATCACATTTATTATAGAATTGATGTAGGGAACTAGTTTTCTCTCTCAGCAGAGTTGCTGGATGAGCTATCCTGTGTGAGAAGACTGGGACAAAATACTACTCTGTGTGTGTGCAGGAGGTACAACAATTTACAATTTTCGTTGTAATTAGGTATCCTATTATTTCTTGCTCAACTGAGAGACAGAGAAAGCAAATTTTAGCATTTTGGTTTTGACCCCCAATAATAGAAGAGAGATGTCACAAGGTGAAACAATGCAGAGCTATCAGAGCAACTGAAGATAAATTAACAAACACAGCAGAAAGTATGACCAACACCACAGCAATGGTCTCTGTGTATGACCCCAAAACAAGCAAATTTAAAATTAACGAACAAGAGAACCTAAAAAAAATATCTCCTTGCACAGAGACCTCAGCAAAAGGAATAACAAGTGTGCAATGAGCATACAAGGAAAGCAGACACACATTTGAGTTAAGCCTTCTCTCCAATCAGAAGCTGTGACCTTTGTGAAGCAAGAGAGACAGGAAAAATACCAAAGAAAGTAGATTAAGTATTTTTATTTATCTTTTGAATACTACAAAAGTACTGAAGTAATTCAATATTTCAATATTTTCTCCTGTCTAATCTTATTTTCATAATTCTTACGCTGTTTGAGGCTTCTCAATAAGATCAAATAAAAATAATTCCCTGCCAAAGTTTGCCAGACGAGTTCGAGGAGTTTGTGTCAGCTTAAAAAGGATATCTTTTGAGAACTTGCTAAAAGAATAAACCCATCCATTGTCATGCTGTATAAGTAGCAGCATATTACAATTATTCCCTTAGAGTGCTGATTTTAAAAAGAGGATAAATTCCAATCATCTCTAGGTGGAATCCCATGGTCACCAAAAAGCACAGCCTTTAACGTACTGGTTACTGTCAGATAAACACGAGGTTGAAACACCTGGTGAAGGCACCATAATTAGTGTCCCCTGACCCTCACTGTCAGTAGAAGATTGCCCTGATTTCCTCTCAGTGCTCCTCAGCAGACAGGATGGACAGCTAGAACCAGTCATAACACAGAACAGGAAAGTTTCTGTCCATGGTCAATTAAATTATACACGGCATTCTCCTGGGCTGGAAAGAGAATGTATGATGAGCATGTATTATTCATTTAGGAACTATTTAATTAATTTCTTATTGATGAAGATGTCTGATCCCACTTATCCCGCTGAAGGGCCTTACAATGCACAACACTTTTACAAATCCTTTGATGCAGAACCTTTGAAGCTCTCGACATTCTGGAAATGTTATGGGTCACTCTTCACTGCTGGAGCTTGTTCACCACACTTAGAGACAAAGTGTTACTGGATAATGAGTTACAGACTCTGCAAGGCACCCAACCCTGCAGAGAACAGAAGCCACTGCTTCCACATCTGGTTTTTGCCTGCATGGAGATCACGTGAGTGTTTGCATAGAAAGCTGTTGCTCTGAATGAAGGGCAAGGTATAGAGCAAAAGAAGGGAGCTGTGGCTGTAAGATATATGATGACATACGTGGAGCTAGAGGATCAACCTAAGAAAATGAAGAAGGGAACAAAAAGTGAAGATTCTTGTGCGGGATTTCTTCATCTCCAGATATTTTATGAACAGAAGAATGCCCTTGGCTGAAGTGTTAAAGAGCAAGTGAGGAAAACAGGATGACTCTCATCCTGAAAAGGTATTCTTAGAAGATGGAAGCTTGTCCAGATACTTAGTCCTACAGCAAGAAAAATTAAATTTGAAGAAATCACTGGAAGTGATCAAATCACTGGAATCAATCAAGATTAAAAAATCCCAGAATTTTTTTGAAGCAAAATTTTTTTTCAAGCAAAATCCCTGCCTACAGGGTGGGGTGAGGAGAAAAAGCCCGGAGTCATCAGTAATCACTGCTGATCCAGAGGACTGTGGTGCTTATCCAACACTTGTGTAATTTATGCCACTGGAAGGCAGATGCCCTCCATCAACCATCATAAACAAGCGTGAAGATTGTGTTAAACTGCAAGAATCCCTGTGGATAGACAAAGCCCTTGGACATCTGTCCTGGACTGATGAAATGAATCTGAAAACATGTCAAAGACCTCAAGGTGAAAATTCAGATCCTGGAGTCCTCTCTGCACTTTGAGCTGATAACTACATGTCAATGTATTATCTGGAACCTTAAGACTCCTTGCCTCTTCAAATACTGTTAAAATCCTCCTTAAAACCCACTCTGGCCTAGATCTACAATGCAGCTCAGGATTTGGACAGGTAGATCTTTTCTTCTTGTGAGCAGAAAAGATCTTCACCTACAGTCATGTTTTGCAGCTGCTACACCATTCTTATTAGCTGCACTGCAATGAGATATTTAATTTACTTTCTTCTCCAAAAAGAAGAATAGTGTCAATTTCATGATCAGACTAAAACCTCAAAATTGAGGTTTACCTGAAACCTAAAAGAAATCAAATCCAATCCATTCAGGTCCTACTAACACCTTGAAGCCAGAAGTCCACATTAGGAACTAGTGTCATCAAGGATTAAAGGAGGAAACTGTTTGTTTCATTAGCCTTAATTTCAAAATAATTCAATGATCTGTATTTAATACTCACTGTGCAGCTATTACGAAGGGCTTCAAATTTACGCTGGATTTCATCTCTATGTGCCTAAAGGAGGTAAGAAGTTAATCATCAATTTTTCATACATTAGAATTCGAATCCAACAGCTGTTGCTAAACAAACTGCAGAACAATCTACCAGCAAGCAAAGTTTGGAAGGCAGATGCTGCAGGCTGTGAAAGCACTTTGCAGTGGCAAAGAACTGATTAGCAAAAGTCACATCCTACTTAATCAAAATACACTTATGGCTCCCAGTTCTGAACTGCTTTAGAAGAATGTACAAGCTCGAGAATGGAACTATGTAACAACAGGTTCCTTCTGAAGTGGTCACCAGAAGACTTGCTGATCCCATTTTAAGTTTGTACATTCTTGACATCATAATTTGAGTTGGTTTTACTTCCAGATTAGTATTTCATAGAAAATAAATACTGCATACAATTTAATGCTTGCAAAGAAAAGCTATAATGATATACTATGCAAGCTATCCCAAACAGCTCTGCCAATCTACCTGAATCCTTCCATAAAGTCCCTTTTAATCTTGAGCCTCTCTAAAAAGCAGTGATTAAACACAATAATCAATTCTTTGGAAGACAGCATCCAAAGCATGGAAAAGTGCAAACACTTTTTTTAAAGAATGCAGGATTGCATGCACCACTTTACCCCCTAATTTACAAGCAAAGCATGACAAAGCAAAAAGTTCTTGTTTCAGCCTCATGGCCTCTCTCAAAATTCATCAAAGGGATTTAAAAAGTGTCTAATGTCATGTGCTAAAGGTAACCTGTGTAAAGGTTAGTGCACGAGCACATCCAGCCAGCTTTCTTCATTCAGAATGTTTCCCCTTAGAGCCAAGAGACTAAACAGGAAAAAACTGTTCAGCACAAGTCAAATATGAGAGCTCAAAAGCTATCTTACCACAACAGGCATGGTGAAAAATTAAAAAAAAAGACGTATATGAAAAAATCCATGACAGGAATACTCCCCAGCCCACCGAACTGGACTGTCTCACAGCAGCTGCTCCAAGAGCACGACCACTCTGCCAAATTAACTGAAGCAATGACTGAGTGAACACAGGTCATGAATATTCATCTGTTTCACTGTTGGGTAAAGATATCAAGCACATCACCAGCCCACTGGCAGTGATATTAGTTGTTATGCAAAGCTTTCAGCTGGGATGGGACCGCCTCAGTTTTGAGCAGAAAAGAACCTGATGCCATGTTCTGTTCAGTTATTGTCAGGCCTCAATGCTGTTGCTGCACTTGCCCAGCCTGTGCCTGCTTTAGAACTGAGGGAATGGTTCTCTCATTCATCTACCAAAGCATCAGCATAATTCCAGCCCCCACGTCAGCTGAGCCCACCACCCCTTCCAAAAAACAGCGATGGCAGGAATACTCGGAACAGTTCTTTGATTAAATGCCACTGGAGCACGAGAATGCACACTTCCAACGCTTCCAAGTAACAGCATTTGAAGGTCATTAAAGGCAGCTGCTCAAGGGGGTTTAGCTGGTAGCAGGTCGTCTCCACTCTCTACCCCACAACCCCAGGGAATCTTTTGTGAAACAAATATTTCTTGCAATCAAAGAGTTTGAAAGTATGGTTTTGTACTCAAGAGACAGCAACCAGCAACATATAATCTAGAATTTCATTTGCAGGGGGCTGGGGTAGAAGAGGGTGGCAAGACTTGAACTTTTTTTTTTTTTTTTCCTTTCTATCATTCACACACCTCACCAGAGACTGCAAGACACGTGTGACAATTTTTAATGAAACAAGCATTATGTGCTAAGAACACTCTTTCCTAGGAATTTGGTGGGGTTTTTCCCCCCCGCCCCGAATAAGCATCCTCAAAGCAGGGTAACTGACAGGAAAAAAAATAATCAAAACATTTATGATCATCAAGTACTGGTAAACTCACGAGCTATCATTTAAATAAGTAAAATCACAGAGTAAAACTCCTAAAAATACCAACCTCAGGTGCAACCTTCACCTCCATACAAAAGTAATAATGCTCCTACAAGCCATCAATCAGTTTTGGCAGCAGTGAACCATTACTAAGAAGTATTCATGTGGCTAAAGATATAATTTGGCATTTTAGCCGTTCCTGCCTCTATCAACACAAGGCAAAATTCATACCCAACTCTGAAAATTAAAAATTTAATAGCAGAAGTTAATTTTAACCTCACTATGAAACATGCACCTACATAATTCTAATCTGTGTATAGAGCTCACAGCACAGATTTCAGGGCTCACCGTGAGGGCTTGGATCTCTTCCTCTGCCTCAGCTGTTGTCTCCTCCAGCTCAGTTTTGGCTTCGCGGAGCTGGTTCTCCAGGGCTGTCCGTGCCGCCTGCAGCCCAGTGATCTGAGATTCCCGCTCCTGCAGGGTCAGCTGCAACTCTGTCAGCTGCCTCTTGAGTTCCAGCTTTTGTTCTTCATGCTCCAGACTAACCTGAACAAAGAAAAAGTAGAATATAAGTTACTAACAAAGAAATGACAGGCAATGTAATCGCTTTTCAGGCTTCGCTTTAAGATGCCGTTGCCACGTCTATCCCAAAAATCACATCCTTAGATTGTTTCAGACACTGAGAAGTCAAAGAGGCAGCTTTGTCTACTCCCTAAAAACTACTGGTTTGCTTGGAAAGAAGTAAAAAGCAACCTGCCATTTTGAAACAACAAGGGCACAAAAAGAGTTCCGGCTGTAGCTCAAACTTCACATATCGAATGTTGATACAAGAAGCTGAAGCAGTTTGTGATGAACTTTCTTCACTGAGACTGAGAGTCTTCAGGAATCTTTACTCAGGAATCTCTAGACATAAATGTCCATACTGACGTTTATTCTTATGTAAATGTTATATACATTTTGCAGTTGACTTCCATATTTCATCTTCCCTTCAGATTCCTTTTAAGGAAAGCCACCAGATATTTGGCTCTGGTTTTACTTAAGTGGCTTTTGATGAAGGTTTTCTTGCAACATACTCAGGGATAAACATGTCATTTCATGGATAAGAAATGAACCACCAGCAGAACAGATCTCAGTGCTCAAAATCAATTCCAAATTTTAGCACCTTCTTCAGGCTGTCTGTTATCCCAAGGGAATCTGTCTGTTGTGCTGGAGATGCATGACAAGCCTGTCAGAAATCTTACACTGGTCCCAACCAGCTTCGGGTCAAACAAGGACATGGTTTTCCAACCCCTTTAGCTAAAGGGAAGATTTCAGTCTTAGCTAAAAATTAGTGGAGACTGGAAAAGGTAAACGAAGATTTGAAGTGAATCCAAACTAGTTGATACAAAACTAAAAATGAGGCACAGCTCACAAATCTTTAAAAATTTGTATTTTCATATTACTGTAGGTTTTCTTTCCAGAAAACTCCGAAAAATGTGTGTGAAGCCACAGGTCTCCTGTTTTCTTACAGCAATTCTGCTGTGTCCTTTGCTTTCTCTGCTGTAGACTCTAAGGCTATGGTTAATCTGATCATTGTACATAGCTGAGCTTTTATTCTCTACCCAGACAGTATTATAAGGATACTGTAGAAAAAAACCCACATAAATAAGATTCTGAGAAAGCAAGATGATCTAAAATCTCGTATTCAGAATGACAAGTCCTTAATAATTACTTTTATCTCCTTCTAGTGATCAATTTTAATTTTTTTTTTTTTCTACATAGGGGGAAAAAAAAAGTACTGTTAGACCAAACTAATAACTAATACACTTTCAAATACCACTAAAACAACTTAATTCTAGTTCTCACTACATTACTCAAAATGGGCTAACATTCAAGGCAGTTTGTTGGGAGGGATTAAAGCCAACTTTTCACCTCTCGCAGCCGTGTCTCCAACTCCAGCAGGCGGTTCTTGTCAGTGTGATCTTGGTGACTCATCTTTTCCAATTGTTCTTCTAATTTTCGATTCTGGGCCTCCAACTTTCCAGCTTGTGTTTCCAGGTAAAACTTCTGTTGCCTGAGCTCTGAAATCATCTCCTCTTGGGCTTTCCTGATGGGAGAAACACACAAGTGACAAACCCAAAATGCTCCTAATATACGTCCTTTCACTGGGGTGAAGTAAGGAAGAACACAAGTTTCCTGTTAAGTGGAACAGTTCAGTTCATAGCTTAAATTCTACATCTCAACTAAACATAAAAAATACTGGCATATTCACCAACATATGCCCAGAGCACTAACATGACATGTTTGCAAGTTACACAGACAAATGGATCTTGTATGGAGCAATCTCCAACAATATTTGAGCTGCAGCTCATTCTTCTCATCTCTTCAGTTCCTCGTTACATGTTTTTCTATACAGGAAAAAACAGATGCTAAGAAGAGTTGCTTTCTCACAATGAATTTCCATGAGATAAGAGGAATGAGATGCTGCAGGACTGGGGGTAGTGTGTTTGGGGTTGTTTGTTGGGGTCTTTTTTAAGTTCTAATGGACCTAGAACTTGACCTACATTCATGTGAAGTTTTGCTGTCTCTGATCAAATTCCTGATCTACAAAGAGAACAAAAGCAATTACTTGTGCTCATAAGAATTTTGAGAGCTAGCAATGACTAACTATTACCATTTGAAATGGATAGCCTCAAAAAAAAAAAAAAAGGGTCTTTCTATATTATTTACATTTCCTGGAATCATGTTATCATGCATTGGAAAATTCTGCCTCATAGTGTACTTTCTACTTAGAAGCCTCACAAAGTTCTACATATATTAATGAATTAATATTTTAAGAAGTTCACTGAGAGATAAGCTGTTATTAATCCTATCCCAGAGAAATTATGTGGGTTGCCCAAGATCAAATAGGAAGACTTAACAAAACTAAAAATAGAACTTCAGTCTTCTGACTCATATTTCTGTGCATTGCAAGCAAAAGCACCCTTTCACCTTTTCTCTTTCTTTTAATTTACCTCTACAGATTATTGTCAGCCAGAACTGTCAAATGGTGTTATTTCATTTCCTACTGTTTACTGGGCTATCTTCTCAGGAACCTGATAATCATTGGTTTCCTCAGATACTGCTGGAACAAGAGCTTGCAGAGCTCCCCTCTCCTCTCAAGGGTTTAATCACTAGTTCTCCTCTTGATAAATGCTCAGATTAGCTGCAGCTTTTGTGCATTCAAAATGCAGTCCAACAACAATTTATACATTTTCACTAGCTCAATTCACAAAATAAGCACAGATTCATTAACTATCTGCATGCATAATAAAGCAATTTTCCCTCAAAATGTTGCTAATTCTGTCCTATCTTCTACCAATTCTGCAAAGTTACGTCACTTGACAACATGTCTCTCAGTAATCTATTCTAAGTCTCATGTTAAAATGTTATTATATGTTTTTCTTGGGGTTTATGGCTCTTCAGTTAAGTGTGCTGCTATCAGAGGATGCATCCAGCTCAGCTAAGTTCTTACACTCAGTCAGACCAATGACTGTGACACTTGACCTTCCAAATGCTTCCCAGGTACATGCTGGGAAAACATTTCTGTTTTATTTCAGATTGAAGGTAAATCATGGCTTTTTCTGCCTCAACAAACTTCCTGGGTGATTAACTAGAGGTCATCTGGAGCATAAAGCGACACAATTTAATTCCTCAGTTATTTCTGTGAATATTTTTGGCTGCTCAGGCTAAAATAACTTGCCAGATATTTGAAATACAATGAAAATTGGAGCCATTACGTATCTGGAGGCATAATCACCTCTGAAAAGGAATAAAACCAAGGCAGCTGTTTGCCAAAACTCATCCTTGTCTGATTCTATTCAATATTATGGGGGAATCTATCCAAGTGCTTCCCACAAGGGCACTACCTGACATTGCATCCAGCAGCTGATGGACTTTGTGTGAACAGCCAAAGTTGGTAGATCTCTGAACTCAGTAAGGGCATAAACTGCTTTAGCACTATCGAATAATCCATGCAGAATGGGATGTTTGTGAATGAAAGGCATTTCAAGTTTTCAATTTCAACATCGTGTGTCACAGGAACCAAGGAAAATATAAAATCTATTAGCAATATTTATGTTCAAAAAAGGAATGTATGCTTCTCCAGAGGTATTCTGGATATTAAAATTATTCGTACTTATTTAACATATTTGGCAAACCAGCACAAATCATCAGGAAGGGCTCCAAAGTAAACACTCACTGTAATACAAACCAATTTTCCCAGTCATGTTTGAAGAAACACAAAATACACAGTGAGCCACAGGTATGTGAGGAACAAGCACATTTTTTGAAAGCATATCACTGAAAAATAAGCAGGGAGCACAGCAGGTCTGCAAGAAAGAACCACTTTTACACTGAGAATCAGAGAATCATTTAGATTGGAAAAGACCTTAAGGTCATCTTCCTAAGAGTTGTTCAGCAGTGACAGCAGCTGCCACACTTACATGTTCCTCTGGGTAAAGAGGCTGCTGTTTGCTGCCAGTTTGTTGGCCTCAGACAACTCCACAATTCTCTGTTCCAGTGACCTGATCTTCGAGTCCATTGCATTGATCATCTGAAACACAAGCGATCGTAAAAATAAAGTTTATAAAAAGCCTGAACTTTTTCTAGAAACAAGAAGTAAAAGAAGACTGAACAAACGGTCAAAAGAGCATCACAGATGCAATTCCTGGAGCTATTTACAGCTGCTTTCTGCTGCTTTAATATTAGGAAGAAAAGCAATCATTATATTATCAAAATGAGGGGTACACAGCAAGATGCATGGCTAATCTTAAGGAAATATTCTTGAAGATACGCTGAATTAAAAAAACATGTCTTTTAAAGTTAGCATTAATCAATGAACTTCCTTCAAAGCAGCTCAGCAGCACTGCAAAACCTCAAACAAGATTATCTTGCTTGAAATCAGTGTCAGAAAGCTACTCTTCAACTGCTTTGATTTCCAGTTGAACAAACACATACCGCCTTTTGCTCA
Organism: Oxyruncus cristatus; assembly: GCA_013399855.1. Lineage (NCBI taxonomy): Eukaryota > Metazoa > Chordata > Aves > Passeriformes > Cotingidae > Oxyruncus > Oxyruncus cristatus. The sequence goes on along the minus strand of VXAY01004937.1, from coordinate 1,709,889 downwards.
GCCAGGACTTTACATTTTTCACGTGCTTCTTCTTCATGTCTTCTGAGCATATTCTCAAGTGCTTCCTTATCTGCAAGATCTTTCTTCATCTGATTTTCCAACACCTAAATGAAGACATTTCTTTTGTCTAAATTATATCTGTTTCACTGGGCAAAGGGCAAGCAGAAAGAAAATCATCAAGATAGACAGAATTTTTTTTATTTTTTTTTTAAGCAACTGATCATATCTCTAGCAAAATTAAACCCAGGATGCAATTGCATGAAATCCATGGAAGAGCCAACTCCAGAAAAGAGCGTTCCCTTGATTATCGTTGAAGACTGAACTTGATGATGGAATTTTATAGACGTGGAGACAGTGTAGATTTTTAAAAATTATTACTTTAAGTCATATAAACTGTGTCCAAGAACAGTTCCAGACTAATGCAAAAGAACTCTCTACTCCGAAATATGTACAGTAGGGGAAGTAAGAAAGTGCCCATCCTTTGGTTGCCCTACCAATATGGCTCTGAAGTAATTTGTGAGTTCTATAAGTGTGGGTGAGAAAGGCAACTGAGAACCACATGAATTCTTCCAGTTGGAGACACCAAATCTATCAGCTAAGTAAAAAACTTACTGTTGCGACACAAATACCTGTAATTAGGAACAGGACTAAAGTAATTAATTGCTACACTTTTTTTAAAAAAATGCAAGTCACGTATGCATTTGCAGAGCTCTAAATCAGTTGCTCAATTGCAGGTGGCTCCCTTCAAAGAAAGTTTGGAAGGCACAAATTCTGGACACCACAGGATATTTTTTACTGTTCCAATTACAAAACCCCATGTCCTCTTTCTTCCCTTTGAACCTGTTTCATCTGGCTTCCTAATTTCTCCTATTAAACGCTCAAACATAGGTCCCCATAATACACTGGTCCTCTTTTTCTTTTTATTCATTTTCCAGTGCCTATCCTCTTTTCCATCTTTTATATCACCACTTCTCCTTTCCCAACATCTATATCTGATCTTCCTGCTTTCTATCACTCTCCTCTCATTGCTGATTACCACATGCTCTGATCTGCCAGCAAATCTTCTTACTTCTCTTTTTTTTTCTTTGTATTTCTTCCACAGAAATTTTTCTCTCCTCTTAAATATTATGTCCTCTCACATTTAAACCAAAATGTAGAATTAAAATCCTAGATAAATGTAGCAGATAAAGACTGTTTCTACTAAGAATAATCTGGTTTAGAAAAGATTCTTACAAAATGCATTTACTGCCTGTCATACCATAAGCTCTTTAGAAAAAACCATAGCCAGTGCACATACTCCTATTTCCCAGCTTGTTTTTCCTAATTTTAGATGGTGTCTATGATTCTATTTCTAACTGTTTGTTAATGCTACCCTGGAAAAGACAAAAACAAAGTGGGTGGTTTCTGTGGCTTCCTGGCAGATGTTAAAGCTCCAAGAGGATGGAATTTCAGGAACCCTCCACTATTTGCTGCATTTAAAACTTGCAGGTAGGCTGAGTGAACACTCACAGAAAAATCACCAGTAGGAACTGAAAGCTTCTTCAGGGTGTGAGATCCAACAGCACTAAGTATCATTTAGTCAGCAACAGTCAAATTAAAATCACCAACTGCCTCCCTGGAGTTCTGACTTCCAATCCCACCCGTCCTAATGCAGTGCTACAGACAGGTAAGGCACAATGGCAGGGACTGGGAGAAAAACTGATTTAGATCCCACTAAGCTCCTACTGCACTTTGCTGTAGTTACCCCTGCAAGAAGACAACTCATAAGACTAAACAATCAGAGCCTAAAGGCAACAGTTTCCCCCTGAACTCCTTCTACCCACAAAAGCTTGTAGGAAGAGAAGATATTTTTACTTTGAGTTTTTCCTCATAGAATTGTTCCTTCTGTTTCAGCTGCAACTCCAGGTGTTGTGCTGCGATCTGAGCCTCACGGTGCTTTTCCTCCAGCTCCTAAAAGCAGCAGAGACTCATATTCAGACACAAAGAAATAGTAGGTGCTGTGTGCATGTGTTACACAGGTATCAAACATTCATTCGTTCTCTTTTTTTAAGGCTTCACACTATAAAAATCCCAAGACCGGGCCTCTCATATTAAACAAAACCTTATGAGAACTGCACAGTATCAGCTTTAAGCTCTGCATATTGCTGCTGACCCATCTACTGCAGCGCAGGTCCACTGCTAAGGACAAAGAATTCTACTTCCATGGTAAGAATTTCCATTTCCCAGTCAAATATTCTCAAAGATAGGCCAAGGACATTTGGTGAAAACACAGTTATAAACATTTTATAGCTGCAGTGGCATCACAGGAAGTTCAGATCTATTTTTACCAAGGTCTCTTACTTGTTTTCTCACAGAAAACCTCAATAAGGGGGTACTGCTGTCAGTGCTTTTCATTCTGCATTCGAAGTGGGAATAGCATTTATTTTGCTATATTCCTCGGATAAACGTTGTTAGAACAACTATTTATAAATTGCCTGGAAAATGAAAAGTGCAGGATGCAAGATATGTGGTGGAACATGCCAGAATGCTTTTAACCTCTTTATTTCACATTCTATAGTTTCAGCCATGCACAGCAAGGATTGAAGTCATTTGTAACTCAGAAATTAGCTGTTTCTGCTGTCTATGTTATTTGGGGTACATCTATATAATCAGCTTTCAACAGGACACCTCACAAGAGCTGAGCTTACAACAATGAATGAGCAAAAAAGTTGTATTTGCTACTCCAACAATTTCCCTGGAACAAGAGCAGCTCCAGGTCTGTCATTCACTACCACTGGCTTGACTCTTGCATAGACAAGTTGAGGTGTTGGGCTGCATCCAGGTCTCCTGTCTGCCTTCATTACTGCATAGCACTGGAGAATTTCCTGATATATGTGTGTACTTAAGAATATGAATATAATACGAAAAGTGCTCTTTTCTGATCTTCCTCATCTTGAAAATATATGACTTTTTTTTGCAGTAATTTGCTATAGACCTCTTTTTCCAGAAGTGAAAATCGAAGAGGGAGGTTCACCAAAAGTAGGTCATCTCCAGTGCCTAGTCCCGACACTTTGCACGGAATGGAGATTGCTGCGTTTTGCAATTGAAATATGTCTCCCAGCAACAAGAGGGACAACTCGCCTCCCCCAGAAGCCCACACGTTTCAGGTCCTGGCAGAGAATCAGACAACCGGATCAGCAGCAGCTTCAAAGCCACCAGCATCAGACTGCTCATATCGTAGCAGAAGCTTCACCGGTTCCTGCAGTGGCACTTAACAGCCAGAGTGGGCTCAAACAGGTAAATCGCTTACCATTTCAGTTCTCACTCACTATTCTCTGTGTAGCACTGACTTTGTGTTTGGCATCACAGCAGTGATCTACACTTTCAGACAGTAATAAGTATCTTCTCTGACTTGTTTCTTGCTTCTTATTCAATTCATTACAGGCAGAGCAGCTGGTACTTCTCTGATGATGCTACATGAGTGTACATGAAAACAATGCCTTTATTCAGCAATTTCCACCTTATTCTATGCAATTCTGTATCTTCAACTCCCTTCTTACCTTCCTATACTTTCTATACCAGGAAAAGTCAAGTGTTTGAAGTGATGAACTCGAGGGGAGGTACAGGGTAGGAGTGCAGAAAGAAGAACACCAGTACCCTGTGCTCCCAGGTCAGAGTTGCAAGGGACTAGGAAAGACTGCAGGAATCTCTCTTCAACGCCCGCTTGACTTTTTCATAAAATACTTTTGTGCCTCTCCAACATTCTATCAGAACTCCATGGAAACTATCTATAAGAAGAGCTAAACATATCCCCGGGTGTAAAACAATTAGTCGATATTTCTGCATTCCCTTCCAGTTTCTCCTCCACAGAGAACACAATCAAAACCAAGGAACAATTCCCAAATATACACAGGAGGCTTATGAAACAATCCAAAGTTTTACACTACTTCTAAACATAAGATTGGCTCTGTGCCCAGCATAGTCTCCCACTTACCATGCACTCGTGCTATCAAAACAATTTGAAAGGAACAGCACTACTAAAGAACTGATTCTACCTCTTCTTGACAGCGATCAGGCATTCTGATGTTAAAGCCTACATCCCCAGAAGAAGCCTGGGTCATCTGTTGACTCTAAATATGCTTATTTATACATTTCCATTTGGCCTTCCTCAGGTGTGTCTCTGCTCAGGATTACTACCAATGAAATGTCATCCTTTTTTCTCTTGTCATATTGGCAACACACAAAGAGAACTCATGAGGAATGCAAAGTAAATTTAATTATTCCACTATAAAATTATGCTTCCTGTCCCAGGGAAGCAAAAGTATTAGAAACACCCTCTGCTTGGTTCACTAGAGACTGACACACTAACTTGCTATAAAGATTTAATAGGTTTAAGCAGGAGAGAAACAATAAAGTGCCAACAGAGAAACATGTGGGTGAAAATGGTTTCCTGACAAATATTATCTTTGGAGATGAATAGTTTAGATGACTAATTTCTCTCTGCTTCAAAACATAAGCATTTCAAATAGATCTGACCTCTAAATTCCTCTGCAATGTAGTTTAAAAGATAGATATTAATGGTTTTGTTGTTTTACTCCCGAAACAATCACTAGGTGAAATAATTTAAATATTACTATGTTGACTTAAGAGCGCTCCCACTGAGACAACTACAATTTCGAAGAAGTATTAAGACTAAAAGTACAGGAGTGAGGGAGTGAATTTGTAACTACAGGTACAAAGAGAGTTTGAGTGCTTAAGCTTTCTCCAGTATGACTGATACAAGAAAGAAATCCCTTTATTCAATGATTTCCACCTTATTAGATGCAATTCTCTGTCTTCCGCTTCTTTCCTACCCCTATCTTACAAACTCTCATGCTCAAAGTCTCGTTTTCACCTCTGCTCACCAGAATTTTTTCTGCCATCTGTTGAATCTGCTGAGATTTAGTTTGAATATCTTCTTTCAGGCGGTTTTCTCGTCGTTCCACAGTCTCTAATCTCTTCACTTGATTCTCCAGAGAATGGCGCCGTTCCTGTAGAGCAATTATGAGCTGCCATTTAGGCTATTCAACTCTGCACTAGCACAAAGCAAGGACTAGTTTCTAGAAAAAAATAGGCTGAAGCAGTCAATATACGTGGTTGGCCTCTATATTTTAAATCCTCATCATGCCTCAAATCCCTCAGGTAACCCCATGCCCTTATTGACTCCTCACTCAAAATAAAAAACCTCTCGGCTTTCTTCAAAGAAATGTATCTATTTTAATTAAAAAATGGATTCATGTCTAACAACACTTTCCCCTGAACAGTTACTACAGGAATACACATTGTTTAAGAGTCATCCAGGTGAGGGTTCCTAAAGTGATGCAAATCCCAATAACTACTTTACTTTAGATAGACATTCTCCACTCACCTCTGCTTCAAGTAATTTCTTCTTCATGCTTTCGTTAGAATCTTCCCTGTTCTGCAGTTTCTCCAACTCCTTCTCAGCTCTCTCCTTTGCTTGACGGATATTCTGCAGAAGCTCAGTTGCCTCTGAGCTGGCTTTCACAGCCTGAAGGTCAAAGGAAAAGGTATTATATGAAAAGCACACACAAAAATTTGGTGTCTGAAAGCTTCATAACCTCAAGATGGTCAATGTTCTGAATAAATCCACTACAGAACTTTGGCCTAACTGACTAAATTAAGACAACCACAAACATGTGCAGGAATCCAAACTCTAACTTCAATCACTTCATTCTAACTTCTGTTTTACCAAAAAAAAAAAAAAATTAAAATCCAGGAGATGCACAGGTTTGTCTTGCTATACTGCAAGATTCTACTTGATTCTATGTCTTGGCAGTAAAGTCTACCCCCAAATTCAGCTCAAGTTTTTGGAAAGAACCCACAAAATAATCTTATTAAAAGATCCGGAGAATAACCTCTTGGCCTAAAGATAATTCCTCACCATTAATGGCAGGGAGAAAAGAAGATGGATAAAACATGATTGTTTTGAAATATTACAAGCACTATTTCTATATAGTTTTGGCCTCCTGATCATATCCGTGATTGAAAAAGTCCCCTCTCAGGAGGTGCCAAGTGTGAAAAGCTCGCTCAGAGGATTGTTACGACAACGCCTTTCTCTTCTGCTGAAAGATTCCAGTAAGACTGTTCTCACGGTGATGACTGACCACGACAGAAAACATTAGATATTAGATATACATTGTCAAGGTGTTTTAAAATTCTGCTGTGAATCCTTATTGTTCAATATTTTTGCTGGGAATAACTGAACTCTTAAGTGACTTTGCAGTTAAAGCAGAGTATACTGGGAGACTAAACCGAGTCCACCGTGTGCTTTGCTAGTGAGCTAAAACCAGCTGAACCCTGTCTTCAGAAGCAAGGGAGCAGTGCATTGCCCATGGCATACCCATTAAATGAGGATTTCTCTACACTACTCCAGTTCTGACTCAGTTTCATTTGTAAAAATAAACACTGTTGACATGTCTCAAGAGCCAAAAGCATATCGAGAACACCAATGATTTCAGATACCAGTTCCCACCCCCCTTTCCTTCTCATCCCCCATGCTATGACTAAGTCTATTTTTGAGGGTAAAACAAAGTGCATCCCTCCTCTCCATTAAGGTTTTGCTGGAAAGTCTTGTGGAAAACTCACTTTCACCACACAGACGTTACCTTTGTCAGCTTTTCCTGCAGCTCCTGGATTTTGGCCTGCTGCTCTGTATTGATCTACAGTTAAATAAAAAGATGGAGGTAAAGAGTCATAAAGCCAAAAAGGAAAAAATGGTTCATGCTATCATCTCTGCTGATGATAGCATCTTTATTTTAATTCACTTCCCAAAAACCTTTGTTTCTCCCTATAAATTCCAACACATCAAAATGCTCCTTGGCCAATCTATTCCCACTCTGCTAACTCCTGGCTGATTTCATATTTTGGTCACCAAGCAGGTTGTTCAGTGTGAGAATACTCAGAATTCTGGTAGGTTTTCATTTGCTGTTCTTTACAAACAAAGAAAGCCCTTATGTATCCCCACTTTAACTCCAAACTTGGATAACACATAAAGGCCTGTCTTTGCCTGGCTTCTGAGCACAATCCATTAAGAACAGGTTATCCAGAAACAGCTTTATATCAAATCAGAAAGAACAGTGAATCACACCAAGACAAAGACATTTTAAAAAATGAGATGAAATAGGGAGGGCTGTGAGACCGTGCATGTCACAGACTAGCCAAAAACACTCCTGGTTTCTGTGCATAATTTGGAAGACCCAGTAAGCAAACTCCAGGACACCCAAGTGAACATACCTTCTCCAGTTTGCAGTACAACTCTCCTGCTTCATTTTTTCCTTGATCTTTAACCTGTAACTTAAGTATAAAATATATAAAAATCTCAGGAAAAGCTGTTGGTCCGTTGTGCTTCTATCCAGTCGTGCAATTTAAACACTAGGAGTTGCACAAAGTTTAAGTCACGCTATTTTGAGTGCACAACCGAAAAACATTTTGCATGAGTTGTACAAAGCACGCTAATCTTTGAAGGATATCCCCTCCGACCCATGTGTGAGTGTGTCAAACAGCACCAGGAATTCAAGCAAAGCATCAGCCCCGTGCCTCCCATGACGCCTAAACTACCTTTTGCAATTTGTTGTGACATTCGGCAGCTTTACGTTTGAATTCTTCAGCTGCCAGTCGGGACTCTCGCAACTCCGACTCGTAGAGGTCGCTGCGCCTGCGAGCTGAAATCAGATCCTCTTCCAACTGATTCATCATCAACCTCATTTCTTCGACTTGAGCCTGATATTCCTGTAGTTGGGGTGGAAGGAGAGGAGAAGGTGCTACGTTTTAGAGGCAAGAGGGAGCAGCAGATCTCAGAATACTGATTGCAGGCAAGAGATGAATTTCAGAAGATGTGGAAGAAAGGTAAAGAACAAAATAAAACAGTAAAAACTAAACAAAATAACATCAATGGTGTTCTGGTTTGAGTCTTGCCATTTTCAACTCAATACCTCATAAAGTCAAAACACTGACTTTTTAAGAGTGCAGGAACACACAGATACATCTACACACAAATGATAAAAATTACTTACATTTCTAAGGTCTGAAACAGAAATGTGCCTTTGAGTTGATGTCTCTACTAAATGCCCAGATGCTCCCTCAAGATCTATTTTCTCAGGTTGATAACATGACAGTTATCACAGATCTGCATAGCTTGGGTAAAAGGAAAGAAGGAGAAGCAGAGGGGTAGCACACTGTGCCATCAGCTATTTTCTCTTGACAGAGTTAAAAAGGATCACATTGCTCTGCATGGGAGACAACCTAAAATCAAATATTATCTTAGAAAAACTATCTATAAATCACATTGCCCATAGAAGATACTTCTCTATATAGGCAGAAATAAAGATTCCCCTTGCAGCAGACTACAAGATCGGGCATTTGGATGGGGAAGATAGGAGAAGAAAAGAATTTGAATTGACTATCTCAATGACACTGGGAACTCAAACTGAGACTAGCTCAAGAGATTGCTTCTCATATATTCACTGGATAAAAAAGAATTTAATCATGTTTATTTAGCATTTAGTAAGTCCTGTAAGTATACATTTCATAAAATTACTCTAAAGCAAAGGGAAAAAAAAAAAAAAAACTAAAACCAAAGTTTTTTTTATGAAGCTGAGAACAAGTAGAAAACATGCACATCAAGAGCTAGGAACAAAGATTATGAGGGACTGACAGTGGGGGAGTCTATCTTTCTTTCCATTTTAATACCTCACAATACGCCTGACTACCCCCATATTCACAAGAGTAACTGTCTCGTGACAGAACAAGGTTTGTCATCGCTCCCTCCAGACAGACACTGCTTTCAGTTAGGCAAGGGGCTAACTGACCCCAGTGCAGCCCCTGACTCTCCAGCAAGGAGAGCTTATGCAGGTATTCAAAGAAGCTGGGCCTTTAACAAATTGCTTTACTATCCCTTTGGCAGAATGGCTCCTTGGTTTGTAATCCCAAAATTGGTTCTCTAGGCTGTAAGGCAGACAGAGACCTATTCTTTCCAGTTAGTTTCCTATGGATGATCTCATTTTCTTGCTGGAAAGAATTAGAGCCTTTTGATGATAACTAAGCATTTATTAATTAAAATATTCTTTTCATACAAATAAATTCAGGACTCAAAAAGGCAGAACCGTTTGAAGGAATACATGGTCTGCTCAGAAAGTAAAATTCTTTAAGAATTCCTAGAATAGTGGGCTTTTATATCAGCAAGCACTTGACCAAAGAATTACAAGTATGACTACAGTTGCCACTGTGACAATGAGTGTTTGGGAAGGGAGGAGAATGGGGAAGGAGAAAAGAAGGAAGAAGAGGAGATAGTTAGTGATATTTCAGGTTTTCTTGTTTCATCACATTTGCAAGATTATCCTTGAATAAGTCTCATGATCAGGTCAGAGGAACAGGCCACACCACTCAAGGCAACACAGAACAAACCCCTCAGATATTCACTGGTCAGAGTTTAAGAACCACCAAGAGGTACTTAAGCGCATATTACTGGACAGGCAAAGCTCAGGGCGTGTCCCTGAAGCAAATCACATCAGGGAACTACATGCAAATGAGCGGGGCTTTCAATAACTACAGATTCTGAGTCGCTGCAAGTTCGTCTGCTCATACAGATCTTCATCAAGTAACAACCAGAGCACAGGTTTAATTAAAACAAAAAAACAGAACAAAACAAAAACCAAACACACACCCCGAAAAGACAAAAAAACCCACAAATCCACCATGCTCTTCTATTCAAGTACCTGAGGTCAAGCTGAACCTACAGCCTTGCCCTGAAAATACCATGTGCCTAAGTATTAAGTTTTGAAGGTTCTGATTTGCTGTTGATTTGACTTGTTCGCTCTCAAGTTTCAGGTTTGCAACAGCAAAGCTCTAAAGGGACTCTTCCATCTCATCTTCCAGTTCCCTCTGACTTAAAAATCATGGCCCAAGTTAATGGCCAAGATCCACCTGCTCATATGAGTCAGCACAAATATCTCAGCATTTTTTGTTGTTCTTGTCTTTCAGAAAGCTCAGAAGACCACCCCAGATACGAAAGTCTGCAGGATATTACAGATTCATTTGTTGACCTAAGCAGCATTTTTATGTCATTGTGAATCTCCACAAGCCAAATTAAGAGATTCCGGGACAAAGCATCTGATTAAAAATTACTGGCATTATGTTTCCTCTGTTACATGCGTCTGTACTGCCTAAGAATCTATGGGTATTTATAATCATCAAAAATGTTCCACACTTCAGTATTTAAAGCAACTTTTCAAGCAAAGCACCAGAACAGAGAGCAGGGAGCTTTAGATCCCTCGTATTACATAAAACAACCACCCAGAAGAATGCAGGAGAAGTCTATGGAGGTCTGATACATCCAGAGGGTTGAGTTTGCATTTCATTACTTTTTTACATAAGAGCTTCTTATGTCTGGAGAATTATTACCAAGGTTTCTGGGCTTCCTTGTCTCAAACGCTTTGAAATGAGTCAGTTACCATTTGTAAAGTGCTTTGAAGATGAAAACCAACAGATAGTTGCAAAGAATTATTTGAATGCCACAGCAAATTTCAGTTTCTTTTTCTCAATGCAATATGTTGCCGCTAATTCATAAAACTGAATGGATTCTGTCTTGTAAATAATTTTAAATTCTAAAAATGTCCAAATCTGGGGATATTTTCATTTAATTTTGACTTCTTTTTTTTTTCCTTTATGAGCAACCATATGGATTAATGAATTTTGAACATTCATCTAGTGGAAAAAAAAAATTATTAATTTCTCCTTTGCAAACAGATTAAATTAGGAAAAGAACAGTTAGGCAACACACATTCTATTTTGAAAGACTATTAAGCATTTTAAATGGCCAGATAAGAAAGAAGAAAAAAAAAAACAACACAAAATAAAGGCTAGCTCAGTTCTCTTCCAGGCGAAGATTCATTAACTTGTTGTGAAACTTGCATACCTTAACCATTTTAAATGGATAGCTCATTTCTAATGCAGCATATTACTAAAGCATTGCAACTTTTTCCTAAGCTGGTTTTATAGACAAAGCCCTCTCAGGACTAAGAAAAGAAAAACCTCAAGTCTGGAGTCTGTGCTTACTTGCAAAATACACAAGTGGCATTTTGTTGCTCCCTATAGTGTTTAGGGACCCATGTGAAAACACTCAGATTGGGAGTTATCACAGCCTACCAACATCAAATGTCATCCTGGCACCAGAGCTAGAATATGCCAAGAATGCCTACTTGTGGATAGCCACCCTGCTCCCCAAAGAAGCAGGAATACCTGTTCTTTGATCTCTTGCAGTTTTCGGCTTTGCTCTCTGATATCATGAAGGAGCTGCAGTGCCTTATCATCTTCCTGAGACACCTCCATCCGTGCCTGCTCCAGGCTTCGCTTTAAGCTCTGCAGAAAGCAAAATGTTCAATACATAGGCTTTGGTTTTTCAAATGGTCGTATAATGAAGATCTTCAGTTACACAAATGCCTCCTTGGCTGCAGTGAGGCATCAAAATAAATAAAAAAAAAAAAAAAAAAAAAATTGAGGCACCGGTGATGGAACCCTAATGAAATTCATGGCCAGTGCTGCTCCTATCTGAACAGAAGCAGCCCATTTTTACAAACATTGTTTACTCAAATCTTGGTTCAAATCTCTACTTCCTCACATCAGGTTTAGAGACAAAAACCAAACACAGATCACAAAAGGCATCCATTATTGACAGCATTTATCTATATTTTATCCAGCACTATTAATTCACAACCTAGATACAATCCTTCAACTTCATGTTACTTACATTTTTCTTGTTGCTGTTAAGTGAGTCAAATGCTTTAATCATTGTTAAACTTCTACAAAGAACAGAAGAGCTGAGTCTGTATCTCACCACATACCTTACCTGCAATTTGGACCTACCAGTGGAATGGTCCTCCAAACAACTGAGTATTATTCTTCAATAGAGAGAGATATAAACTGAATTTTATTTATTTACCTAGTAGAATTTAGTATGGGAAAACTCAGCCCCGCCTTAAGATGTGCTTCCCAACAAACCAAGCCATCAGAAATGGTTTTCAATTCTCTGAAAGAGAGTATTATCTGCACTTTTGTTTTTGGTACAAGAGAGGAAACATAATTGTATATCCAACTGAAAATACAAAGACTATTGACTAGAATGAAAATATCCTCACTGGAATCTTGCCAGGACAACTGGGCAGACATTCCAGCTCCCATGAAATACGCCAAATGATCTTTGAAGGCATGGTTTTGCAGCCTCATTTTTGTATTCCACCTGAAAAATAGCACCTGTCCTACAACCTTCCCTGACATTGTGCTGGGGAACTGGATCAGTGTGAACTCAGGACACCACAGATGGAGGCAACACCACTGCTTCCTAATCCTATTTGTTCTTGAAGATTTCTGTCTAGGCACTGATTAGGCCCCATCCTCTTCTGGCTAAGAAACCTGCAAGAAGTCAAACCCAAGCATGTTCTAGCACAGCCAGTAAGACAAACATCACAAAGAGTTTCAGCAAGACCAGGACAGTAGTCACTCCTGCATGACCTAAGCACATGACCATGAAACAACGTTCGGATAAAACTATCAAGCAAGCTTTTGCAAACAATTCAGGGCTCCATGTTCAACAGATATCCCCTCACACATTATTTTCTCTCCATCAAGTACCCCACTGAAAGCACGATGGAAGAGAAAGACAAAGACCACCAGATTTCAGGCCTTCCGATCTGAAAGGACTGGTGTAAGGGCTCACACTGCATTCTGTGATATAGGTGGCCAGGTCCTGCTCCAGGAGGGATCGCTGGGTCTCAGAGGCTTTCAGTTCCACCTCCTTTTGGCTAAGTACAGCCTCCACCTCTGACACTCTCCGGTGCAACCGCGTCATTTCCTGCTCCATCTGCAATAAATATCAAGAGGTTATAAAGGGGGGCTTCACAAGCTTTGTTAACTGCTACGTTCAGAGCTCTGTTTGTAAGGAATTTGTCTCCAAGAGACTTCTAAGCTATGTTTCTCCAAATGGTGTTTAAATTCCGATACCATTGTCTCTGCTCCAGGAATGCACAGTTCTTCTCAAGGACAAGTAGTAAGTCTAAGTCACCCCATTCATTCAAGCTGCTTGTTCATATTCAGTCATTCTTCGAACCCCAGTTAGCAAAGAAGACACAATCATTTTTCACCTGACTTGCAGAGATGGGTCACTTTAACCTTATCCCAAATCCATGCTGGACCAGAAGATGGTTTCCCCCCATCTCCTTGTCAGGAGCAAATGGTCAAATCCAGAACAGAGCAGGGAGAAAAGTAATGGAACTCTCATAAAAGTCTCAAACAAGCAGTGAGTGTTAAAAGACTCCACCAGGTTCCCTTTATTGGAGCACAGCAACTGTTATGAGACGTTCACCATAAGCAGTGACGCGACAACAGTTATATAAGCAGGAGCTGATGAGTGAGGAAGAGCCCCTCAGAACAGTACTGGGGTAACAGTTGTGATGAAGAGGCAGGGCCTGCAGGAAGCAGCAGTCGTCTGTGTCAACGCTGGGAAAAGGACAGTTTAAAATCCAGAGCCGCTTCTTGTTAAGATAAAAGTATCTAGAGCAACAGCATGGCCTAAATTCATCTCCCTTTGTACTGGACAGGAAGCCACCTCTCTGAAGGAAAAGCACTTTGCCCACCACGAGTCTGGATGATCAGCAGCATCTGACAGATCCCTGGACATACAGTGGTTGCAGATTCCTGGAGCAATGGAGATGGCCAATCGCATAAATAAATACCTTGTGACACTTGTCCTGGGCGTCTTGGAGTTCTTTGCTCTTGAGAAGAAGTGTCTTTTCCATGGAGCTGACCTTGGCTGGAGAATCCACGCTTGAAAAAACAGATCTAAAAGAGCAAAGCCAAACAGCACATGAATATAGGCAAAAGGTTCAGAAATCTGATTCATACAGCCTCTGTAAAGTCATTGTGTACTTACTTATCCCAGGATAAAAGAAAGGTGCAGCAACTCCAGTCTAACAGCCATCATTTCAGATCAAACATACCATAAAAGCTGATGACAGTATATCATTATTAAATAACCCATGTGTGCTTCTAGTTACAATATTAATATTTTCCATCAGTGGATATGTCACAGTGCAAAACAATAAATCACAGCAGCAGCATTGCATAATTTGTAGGGATTTATAAGTGCAACAAAACCAAAGCATAAAGCCAAAGTAACCTTTGGAAAGACAACAAATTTCCAGAGAAACGCTTTTTATTTGGTACTTTATTTCTAAACAGGTTTTTAAATTATCACCGAACTATAAAAGCCCTAAAAACTTCAACATTTCATAATCCACACCACAGGAAGAAGAGTTTAATATCCTTAGTTACATTCTGTGAATCGAAATTGAAACTTTCCTAACCCAATTCATATGATCCCTACGAACTCAATCAATATCAATATGATTAGTCACACTGCAGAACTTCCGAGTTCCACTTAGAAGTAATTCTTTTTCAAGAGACACAACTTAACTGTACCGTTCAAAACAATTCGACTCCAGAAACCTGGGGGAAATATTTACTTGTTCTTAAGCATTCTGTCTAATTGGGACTCAGCATTTAAGAAGTTTACCGTTCCTGTTAGTCTGAATTCATTCCAGAAAATGATAGGAAGCCACCTGATGTTTGGGAGCATATTTTTAGTGCCTTGCAGTCTTAAACATGCAATCTGCAACCAAAAAATTAAGTACACACATCAAAACATAATTTTAACAATCACATTCTCCCTCGCATAAAATGATTCAAACTAGATATTTAAGCAGTTACTGATGGAACCAGCACTAACTGATAGATGAAAACGCAGGAGCACAATGAAGGTGCTAATAAAAGATCACACAGGCTGCCCACACATTGCTTTCTGCTTCTCCTGGCCACAGCTTGGTGTGCAGCCAGCTATCCCCATGGAGAGAAAGGAGCTTTGAGCAGCTCTCTGCATATAGCCACACACCCACACACAGCAGCACAGGCTCCTCTTAACACCAAGCAAAGTTTCATTCCATCACCACCATTTTCTGAGAAAAACCTACTCCTTTAATCCAACTAGATATGCAACACAGGCACAGAGAGAGAGATGGGGATTTTGATGAAAATGCTGCAGCAACATTTCTGTATCAAGTAGACCGTCAGCACCACCACCCCAAGCTGTCATTAGGAAACACTGTTTTGATATCAGCAAACAAACACAGCAAAATCCACCAATTCTGCCCTGAGAGGTCAAATATTAATATCTCCTCAGAAACCCGATGGGGAAAAACTTAGAAGAACGAATCCTGCATGTCAATGATACAGATATGATCAGGACTCACTAAAAAAAAAAAAAAAATGTTTAAAATTAATGCTTTTATACAGCATTCCTTTAGTCCTGGTCCAATCAATCCGATCCGTCAAATTACCATATTTAAAAATCAATTTATAAAGCGTGTCTATACTCCTACAGAGAAAAGGCAACCATCTGAGAAAGATGCATAATAAATCCCATAACAGCTGGGTGTACAAACAAGGCTAAAAATGAATAGTTGAGAAAAGCAGTCTAAAAATACAAATTAAAGCTCACATTAACTAAAAATGACACTAAGGAATCTGCTTTCAAATGTTAATCAAATATATGTAAATAGCTGCAAATATGTACTGAGACAAGTCTGAAAATCTTCTTATAATAAAAATTTATTTTTACAGGTCTGGACTCTACTGGCTGAAGCAATCTTTTTTTCAATTACAGTTTCAACCTTAGCCATCACCTTTTCAAACCTGAGGCATTACCCAAGAAAACTCCAGCCAGTCCTCGCAGACCTGGTTTTACTTGTGGCTTCTATTCCACCTCCCTAAAGGAGCCAATTTTATTCGCTATTTTTGCTTATTTATTCGATTTGCTATTAAAAGAATCAGAGCCAATATTAGAGGCACCATTTTGCTTTTCAAAAATTTCTCCTAGTAAGCCACCTTAAAGCACCCATATCCACTGCAAGCCAGGCAGGAACAGGATGGATCCAGGGAAGAGCTTTGTAGAGCTCTGCAAAGACAGGTGGTTCAGCCGGGTGGGATGGGCTGGGACAGAGAGCAGGAGACTGACCGAAGTTTGGATTTCATGAGGTGACTGCAGAGGGAGCTGCTCCTCAGGGTTGGTGTTGGCTTTGTAAGGGAAGAGGAGGCTACAAACTAGAACTACAATTTTTCTTCCTCATTCCTGTCCAAAGCGAGGAAGAAATTCCTTAAAAATATATGTCCTGGTGACACGACAATTCTCCTGCCATGGAAACAGTACATCTTATCCCCAAGGGAAGCTGATTTTGGTTAGCACGGGACACGAAGCTTTTAACAGACTTGCTTTCCCAGTAATTCTTTCCTGTGTACAAATTGTATTAGAACAACTTCCTGAACATCCATACAACCTTCAAAGTATCAGAAAGGGGCAGACAGAGGAAATCAAGAGAAATGGAATACTGGCTAATCTAATAAGCCTTGTCATGGTGATAGAAGCTCTCAACAGAGCATGACAAGGTGGAAAATACCCACATTTCTGGGGCACTTACATTCTTCCTCAGTCAGCATCATTGCAGAAATTAAACACATACAATCCAACATCAAAAGCCATGATGCAAAGCTATCATTTAGGCTGGGACCATCGCAGAGTATTTCATTTAATTAACTGCTACATCTGGATCAATTCTCTTAGCACAACAGAGCAGTTTCTGCTGTTTCCTCTGAAGTGTGAAAAAATAGATTAACAAAAGGTAACCAGCATCCACCAACAGCAAAATTGCAATAAAAGCTTAAAAAAACCCCCAAAGTCAAGTCTGTAGTACCAAGCTCCAATAGCACTGCAGCTGTGCCAATTTACTTTCCAAAAAAGCACTGCCTGCATGACTAAAAACCAAGTTAACTTACAGCTGACTAGTGATTTCACAGCTAGATCAGCAGCAGCCTCAACCAGCAGGATGCTCAGAAATGGTGCTGGTTGTGTAAAAGCTCCTCCAGTCCCAACGTGGCTGAGATGAAGAAGAAAAAAGCATTAGCAGGGGAAAAGCGCCGGGATGACTCTGGGGTATCAAACACGTACCTTGGTCCCCCCCTGTACATCACATCACACCTCGTAACTTCCTGTGTCCTTTGATGCCACGCTCATAAACCCCCAACTCACCTGTGCTTCTTCCTTCTCACAATGATTGGCACCATCTGTCCTAATCCTGGCCCCCACACAACATGCCCATAATCTCATCCTCCAGCCCTCATGCTCTATTCCTTTTAGCATTATACTCATCTGTACCTTCCGCCCCCTCCTAAATGCTTGCTCAGGCCTAAAAAAAAACCAACCAAAAACAAACAGTGATACCATCAATCTGTGAATAGAGCTTGCTGAAGCAAAGCATATTTTTGGTATGCTCATCCTGTGCTTCCTCTTTAATCTATCTTTGGTGAAAGAGCTCACCAGAACCCGACAAACTGTTGGAAGAAATCAGTAGTCCTTCCTTTTGGAAGAATGGCCCATTTTAACTCTCAAGATTTTATAATGACAGTCATGAATCCATATCAAATTTTTAAATTAAAAAAAAACAAAAAACAATCCCAATAACCCAACCCCCACATGCAAAAAAAAACCCACCAGAAATCCTGAAAAATACCACTTCTTAGGGCCTTGCAGAGAGGACATGGGCAGGCAAAAATTTACATTATAAAGTATTTTTTAATTAGGTATTTTTTATTAGCTACTTTGGTATATTTTATTTGGTATTGATTTTTATTAGGCATTTATTTTTATCAGGTATTTATTTTTATGAGGCAGTTTGGTATATTTGGTTAACCCTGGATTTATAACATATTTATCTTATGCTTTCAGGCTTCTGCTAGTCACCTGCAAAGGACAAGAACGATTTTCCTTCACCACTTGATGCATATTTTTGGCACCCAAGGGTTTTTGTCACTTGTTCTAAGCACTGGAGATCAGCCATGGTTAGGGACAGGAAGGTGGGGCTGGCTTTTAATGGAATTAAACCCTCAGTTGCCTCTTATCTTGTCACAGTCACACGCTCGCAGCCAAACCAGCAGCCAGGTTTGCAGTCAGACAGGCTCTTCTCCCCCATATCAGGAATTCAGAGGCCATGATGGGAGAAGGACTCAGCTGGTCCTTCTCTGCAGCCTCAACCCAGCTCTTGGAATCATACAGCAGATTTATTTAACACCTTGCTAGGACAGCAACCTATGGCATAAGCAATTAAGCCCTTCATTTCTCCTGATTGCTTCCTACGACGCATTAAGGTCATGACTTCTGCTCCTTTGTTAAATTTCACAGTTGTTGGAGGGTCACAAATTCATCCCAAATCTCATGGCATGGGGCAACACTGTAATTCAACGAACCCTTCTAAGCTACACACCACCTATATAATTTCTGGCAACAGGTCTAAGTGACTTAGGTGAACCCTCCCAGCACTGTGTCATTGGGAGAAAGAGAAGAATGGAAAAGAGAACTTCTTTTACCTTCCTTTTCTTCTTACTGAAGTATTTGAAATTCCCAGCTCAGCCACACCTCCTTACTGTCCAGTGAACAAGGGCAAGAGCTTAACCCCAAACTTCACGGCTTGACAGCCCTCAAATTAAAAGCAATGAAAGTTTCAAGGACCTTGTTACTGGCACTCTGCAGCTGCCTGGGCTCACTGTGAGCAGCACTGGAGGGTTCGTGCTGCAGACAGGAAAACAGATCTGCATCACTTAGCAACCATAAGGTCGGACTTTCAGAGGAAAGATTTTAAGAAGGAAAAATTCTGGACTGATCAACTTCATGACTTAGGACCTTTCAGAGAAGATGTCCCAAGGTTCACAAGAGATAAGCCTCCCCCCCTCCATTTACTGTTCACCATCTAGAATTCTGTGCTCAAGCTAGTGTGGACAGAAACAGTACTGTATTTCCTCAAGTAAAACACACACTAGACAACATTTTATAAGTAAGAAGTTATCTTTATAACCCAATTGCAGTGATATTAAAAATAAACTAATCATTGCATTATTTACAGATACATTTTCAAGTCTCCGCAAGCTCTTTGCCATATTTAAATCACCTTGTTAGAACAAAATGCAAATATTAACTGCTAAAAATAACAAAGTGCATTTATCGAGATCTCATTCAAAAAAAGAAGCCAATAAGATGTACCTACATTGAAATTATTTGGGGGAAAATTAAATACATGATGTTTCTCTGTTCCAGTACAGGGAAAAAACAGGCCACACAAACCAGAAATTTTACTTCAGTCAAAATTTCTCCAGAGGACATTAATCTCTATATTCTTTTGCTATACCCCTACATATCTATTCCCAAAATTCAAATATAACTTCCATATGCATTTTCAGTACCATCTCCAAAAAGGAAGCGCATCAATCCATCTGCTACAGCTGTCTCAGCCTCCAGCACAGTTACACCACTGTTCTGAGACTTTACCTCACACTCCTCTTCAGTTCTAGTCCTGGGCCCGATTACATATAGATTTTTACCACATATATGTATGTGGTCACTATTGAGGCTCTTCTGTTACCTGAATGGCCATTTAGCCTTGATACATGGACTGCAGTTCCCCAGGCAGAAGAGGTAATACCCTAAGTTAAACTCATCCCTCCTGAATTAAGACAGATTTTAACCCCAGGTATCTACAGATCTAACATTCCATTTTTCTAATTCTGCTGACAGTATTAGATCATTTCACCAAAATAACACTTTTTGGGTTTCTATGTTGTCTCCCTTTTACCATAAAAGCAACTCTGCTGGGGAGGGACAGCCACAGATTTGCTTTTTATTACTGGCATAACCATCGTATAACCTTGATTCACGGCGTGGGCAAGATCAAAGATTTCAACAGTATCGCCAGATTTGGTGGTGACACGCTTACTGCAGAGCAACTATCACAACCAGGATGACAAAAAATGAAACTTGATTAAGACAGATTGACAAGCAAGTCCCTGAAGGGAACTAACTAGCAGGAGTGAACGATGGTTGACACGAAAACACAGCACCTCAGTGCACTGAATCACTAACCCAGCTAAAGCCACTGCGTTCCTCAGAGGCCTCCAGATCCCGAGGTAAGGACTTCCCAACTTGATGCACTGCACTAATACTTTTTCAATAGCCCTGTCATCAGAAACTAACCACCCACCACATCAAATGGTTTATACCACATTACTTATATTCTTCTTTGTCTCTGACTGCATTCCCTCGGAAAGCAGGTTTTCTTTCCATGGAAAACCGTTTCTTCTAGAAGAGCACATCCCTCCACACACACGCACACTGCATATTTCATCTGAATCTCCAGTCTCTTAACACAGTAGAGCAACGTCCAGTCCTCCTATTTAACTTGACCCAGCAGCACGCAGCCAGCTGCCATCAGCTCCTTCTCTTGTTCACTGACCCATTGCTGCACATTCCCAGGTTAGTGGAGCTCCATTTCTGTGGATCACTGATTTAGCCCTACACATCCCCAGCACTTGGTACCCACTCTCTGACCCAATAAAACAACACCACCCCCCTTTTCCAGCCCTGAACTCCTCAGTATTCTCCCTCTTGCAGGGATCTGCAGTACCAGAAATGCAATCGTCTACTGCTCCCTGCTTAACAGCAACAACTAATTCAAAGTATTTCAGCAACAATTTCAATAATAACTGGTTTAGAATCAGTCTTTCCATCCCATTCCCTCCCCTTCATCCCAGAAATAATCGCAGAACGGTAGGACGTGCACAAGGTACAGCAGCAACAGATCAAGCCCGAATCTGGCAGCTTCCCTACAGCAGAGTACAGGTCAGTTAAAACAGCTTTTCCCCACACACTCACACCATCCTCGCTGTAACAAACCTGCCCATTTTCCAGTGGTCCTATCCACCTAAGCAATAATTCCTACTTACTCTGGTCTGAGGATCCCCAATGCCTTGATGAATGAAAACCCCACAAACGGCAAATCTTCCCCCGAGAATCCTGCTGGGCTCAACTGGCGCGTAGAGGATAAAACCCGCGAATTCTTCTCTGGTTCATCAAAATTTGAGGTGTCATCATCAGACTTGAGAGTAGGAACGAAGGGGGGAGGAGCTGGTGAAAGAAAGCAAGAAGAAAAGACAAAATTCAGCTACAGTTCACTCTGCAACAGTCCCACTCATTCAGTGCTTGCAATGGCACTGCAGCTCCTGCTTTTAATCTTGCTAACACAAGCAGACTGAGCTGCTGCTCTCAAAGCGTATTACAGCAACAAGAGATTAACCCTTGAGCCACCAACATGGCTACCACTCTGCAGGCACAACGTCTCCCACACTGATCAAACTGGGCTTTAGCTTGGGCATTTGAGATCGTGGGGTCTGGGGTTTTTTGTTTCAGGTTAGGATGTTGGGGTTTTTTCAAACAGATGCATGAATTAAATCAAAGCACCAGGCTAAGTAAAAACATTGCTGTAATATAGCTAAAAGTCAGTCGATTCTGATTCATCTTGAAAAGGAAAATGTCTCCAACCTGTCCAATTAGTGACACTACCTGAGAATGAAGGCTGATCCTGTGCCAGTCAGCTGAGGGATATATCTTACCCTTTAGCACTAACAAGAATCTTCCCAGCATGGGCTTCTAATCAGGAGCAAACTGGTCTTTCTCCTGGAAGGTTCTAATAAACTATAGCTACCAGAAACTCACTGGTGTTTAGGAAAGGAAGAAAGTAAGATTTTATTTCTCTGAAAGAGCTTGCTGAAGATCTGGAACTCTTGTCGGGACACCACTGCAGTCTGGCTCTGATACAATCAGCTCTGAAGAGAAGTATAAATAGCAGGAATTACAATGTATTTCTTGGTATAATTTCTAAATTGGTAACACTTAACTTGTCAAGCAGTCATTTAATTTCAGCCGATTTTCTTGCATTATCTTCAGTTTAATTAACCCAAGGAACAAAAGGACAAGTTCTCCTCAATGAGGTGCAGCACCCGAGCTACCTGCTGGCTTGGCTACGTGTGGGAAAGGAATTGAATGCAAGAGCCTGCTGTGAAATTCCTGCTTCATTAAATCACGTTTTCTAACATTTATTTATTTATTTATTTCATCACTTAGGTCCCCACTCACTGCAACTCTATACAGAGCTAAAAAAGAAATTAGCCAAGGTGACAGCTCTTCCGTCAGTAACCAGAACAGCCCATTGTCACCAGCTGATGGAAGTGGAGGGTGCTAAACCCGTTACCATGGATCCAGTATGGATCTCCTGGAGCTGAAGGGCTGATGAGGATTGAAGGACCGGGAACAAACATTCCAACCCCTGCAGTGCAGGCTCCCTGCTCCTCACTCCCTGCATGCTCGGGGGTTTAACCCTACCTGCCTGCATCGTGACAGATGCTGCTGCCGACGGGACTGACAGGGGCAGAACCAGGCACGGCTGGAGCTTGCTGGCTCCCTCTAGGCTGCCAAAGCCCTTCACCGCCCGCTGTTAACTCTTCGTTCTCTACACAAATGTAGCTGAAACTACCCACCAGACCAGCAGGAACAGCCAAAAGAAAAAAAAAAAAAAGAAAAAATCTGTCTGTGTGAAGAGCCAAATCCCAACTACACACACAGGCTTTGTTAGCGGCTCCCCAAGGAGCCATCCTGACGCTGCTCCCGAGCAGGGAAGTGAGAAGGAATTCCATGAACCAGAGAGGATGCTGCTCACGTACGGTAGTTCCAAGTACATCGGAATGAGATAAATAGGGGAAATATACAAATTAAATAGGTTCTGTAGGTAGCAGTTTTACTTACTGGCTCTGGAACATTTAAAATTTCTGTCAATCTCATGAATTTATTAATTTCTTCTGTTGTATTGGTTATAATACAAATGTAGATCCAATATAATGCTGGTATTTATGTACCATAAACATAATTTAGAAATACAGATTGTTGGTTAGGGTGTGTATGTTTTTTTTAAATCACCTAATGTCAGAATAATGTCCAGCTACTCCTCCCTATCCTCCTAATGCTTAAAACCAGAGAAGTAACAGGAAACAATCTGTAAGTATTTAATTTTTAATGCAAATATAAGCCCAAAGTTACAGTTAATTCACAGCAGAGGAGGATTAATTCAGGATTAGTATATTTTAGTTCAGGACGTTTGCTGAAAGAACTCTGCACATCCTCTTACAGGCAGGGGCTGCTGTGAGGTTTTTAACATTGTTTCTGAGAACAGATACTGTCTGTGAGGTAAAGTAATAGGGAAAAACAGCAAACTGTTCACTTCATCAGGGGAAGTCTAGAATCTTTCTTAAAGAGGTACCAAAACCCAACTTGGCTGCCTTTTCATAACAGTGTAAGCACCCTGTTATGCACTTCCCAGAGCCTGACAGATAACTTCATCTTTGAAAGAGAGATCTCACTTCTCACCAGAAATCAGCAAAGAGGACCTTAAGAGTCATCTTGAAGTCCTTACAATTAAAAAGAAAGTCATTCCTCTTACCAACAGGAAGAATTCTTACTCAAACCACATGCATAAAAGAAAATACCATTTAACTGTGCATGCACATAAAGAGATGAAAAGCGCTCAGTGGGGGCACAACGGATGCACAAAGATAAAACCAAATGTGAGACAGAGCAAACCTTTAGGGCTGGTGGGAAACTAGTTTAAAGAGCACAATGTTTTAGACTACAGCTTCCTCTAATGCTTAATAAAATACGAGAACATAGGAAATTGTGAACACTAGAGTAAAAAAATAATGAAAAAATCCTTCGTCCTCTATGTTGCATTCACTAAAATCCATGACCAACAGTCCAAGAACTCTGCAACTCTGCAGTATAACTTTGATACTAATATTATTTGCATTGGTACTAACTCTAATATTTGTATCGAGAAATAGTAGCAACTGAAGAGGAAACTTAGAACAGTCATTCAACGAAAACACCTCTAGCTGTCAAGTAGTTCTGAACTTGTCAACAGTGACTGAAAATGAGAAGCAGAACTTCTTCAGAAGTTTCAGCACAGGGGAAAAAAAAAAATCACTCCAGAGTAATAACTGGGAATAACTTTTTTTTTTAAAGGTTAGATCCACTCTGTCTGATTTTGTTAATTATTTGGTAGCTTCCTCATAGTCTGTTATTTCCAAGACTAAGGAGTCCCCAGTCTGATGTCCAAAATACCCACAGAATAAACAGAGTAGTCTTGTAAAAACAGATGAGCAATTTTGTCCTCAAAGGTCAGTCCCATGATCTCTGGTTAAATTATTATTTCTTGCTTAAAATCAGAAAGCTGTCACACAACTACAGTATTTTCAGAAGAAGACTGGTGAATGCAAATACACTGATGTGCTTATCAGTTGCTTCTTTAAGGGAAGAATCCTTTAGCAGAGGTCAAGACAAGCCCCTGAGAGCTAAATGTGAACACGGTGCCATCGCATCTGACAAGGTGAAAAATCTGCACCTTTTTTTCAGGCTCACTCAAAAGGGAGGCAAAACTATTACTCAGAAAGACACTAAAGCTGATGTTTCTACTCATGCAAACTGGGTGGGTATGAAGACCTCTTTTTGTCTCCGATATGTTACGACGAGCGCACATGTTCTGTTTACCATTTAAAGTATCTTGTAGAGAACTGCATGTTTTAAAAAAGCCAATTGCTTGCCTAGATACCTCCCCACTTGTGGAAGGATGTAACCCTCTTCCATCTGTTCCAAAGGATGACTTTCAGAGGAAAAGGGGGTGTTGTAGGTTGCTTAGTTGTTTTTTTTTTTTTTTTAAAAAAAAAAAAGGAAAAAGAAAAAAAAAAGAAAAAGCCAAAACCACCACACGTACACTCTCAAGTACTTTAACCAGTTTATCATTAAGATTAGATAAAGTGTCTCTAATGGAAATAATTTTTTGAACTCTGCACTTGTGTGTGTATTTATGACTAGTTCAAAGAACATTGCCTTAACCAGGTCTTTCCATCATTTCGAAATATTTTCATGCAAATTGAGACAAGAGAGACTGCATTTCCCCTGGGACAGTGAGAGACTCAGCTGAAATATGAGACTTAAAAGCAATACAGAATGTTTCTTAAGGATAAAAATGTGTCTTTTCATGATCTACAAGGTGATCTATAAATGCTTCCTGAGGAAAAGCATCCACACAGCCTTTTTAAGTAGGTTAGGCATTACTGTTCCTGGGGCTCTAACAGCCCTATTTGAGAAGGTGTTATGGAAGAAAAATAGAAAATCCCAGTGATGTAATTTAAGGATGTTTTCTCTAAGACCACTTAGAGAGGTACTGTACTAGTTCCAACCAATCTATAACAATATTATCTTAACACCTCTGCTGGTCTGTCAAGACAAGGATGCAACACGAACATTTCTGTTAATAGAAGTGATCTTCAGCCTGAAATGAAAGTGATCTCCACTTCAAGAAACAAGTCAATAAATTTCTCCGAAGACAAGCATGAAACACCACAATGTTTAACTGTTAACATGCTGAAGGACAACTTTGGGTTCAAAAGGATAAGGAAGTGTCTTGGTCTTATGAATAATGAGATTTGGGTCCCTGCTTGTTCAATAGCAGAAAACAGCCTAAAAACAGAAAATCAGTCTTCAACACTTTCACAGGTTCTTCTGTTTGAACAAGACATTAATTCTTTTCTTGTCACATATATAGTTTCCTCGTGCAAGTCCAAACATGCCATTCCATTTTCAAGACCTCTTGGACTGCAGTTAACTAAGCAATTCTCAAAATGAAAGGCTCTTTATGCTAAGCATATATGTTGCTTAGATATATATAACAAGATACAATAAGATGGTCAGAAGACCATCTAGGCTTCAGCAAAGCAGCCTGTTGGTTCCAAATTAAAAAGCTGATGCAGTTTATGGATTTGAAATTACAAAAGCTAACTAACAAAATCCCCAAATTATAGAGAATGTAGCCTTGCTGCTGATAACTCAAGTATGTCATCCCCCCATTCTCTACCTCTGATTTTAGATAATTATTAAGTACTCAAGTAGTTCTGTTATCAACTTTCCGGTGAAATAGCTGATCATTGAGCTGAAACACAGGTAGAAATATGCTTATTCCAGATAAATAAATTCCAAACTATTTTTAGAAAATTCTGTCAAGTAAATCAACACAAACTTTTGGAAGTTTTGGGTTGGTTTATTTGTGAGGGGAAGTGTGGTGCTGTCTGTTTTGGGGTGCTTTTTTTTTTTTAAGAAGCTTTAGAAGTCATTAAATAGCAGAAGTCAACACAGAGCAAAATCCTTAACTGTGTTTCAGCAAAATACTCCAGTGAAGGGGAAAATTACCTGTTGAGACAAATTCAGTTAAAACTGACCTGAGGTTTAATGGTTTGATCCTGATTCTGCAACTTAAGAGCTGCTTCTACAGACACACGTTACTTGAACCTAAGGAAGCTGAGAGCTTTTTTAGAGGCAACAATCTTTTGGAAAGGGGTTTACTAAAAAGTCAAGTGGTTCATAGGTTACCATAACAACAAAACGTAACACTGAAAAGCCCCTTAATGACACATTCTTAACCAAAATCAGCGCATTAAGAATGGCTATCCTGGAGCTCTCAGCGTGATATTTAAATACCTGCAAGGCAAAGGTACCAATTTTTTCTCCACCTTGCTCAGTTTGAAATAGAAATTACATCATTGCTCTTATAGACTAAAGAAAAGCCTGATTGTGCTGACACAGAATTTGTTTAACAGTCATGGAATCATAGAACCATTGCAGGTGGCGAGGGCCTTAAGATCACCAAATGCAACACTCCATAACCCCAGAATCTTTGACCAGATTAACTTGAGGCAGTGAGACTCTTTAATACAAACCTAAATCCCATGACCTCTTCCAACACTCACTAGTCTCCTAATTTTCTCAGGCTGCCATTTCTCCAGTCAAACGCCACTATCAGGCGGAGGTCAAGGTTAGAAAGGGACCTTTAGTTTTTAGACAGCCCAGGTCAAACCTGGTTTGGGAGGGAATGACAGCACCACTGCCCCGAAAAAGCAGCACAAGGAGAGCCACTGCCAAGAGCAAAGCAATAGGTGATACCTTGAATCTGCTGCTTCAAGCAAGAAGACTGCTGTGTTTTGTGCTAGTTACAGCGGGGGTTTATCGAGTATGAGGCATAACAACGAAGTCAGGGGTCAAAACTGCATGAATCCTCACAGTAGGTAGGTCTGGATATTACAGGGAGTGATTCAATCCACTGGCCAGCTGCAGGCAGAAATGGGATTTTTTTTTTTTTTTTTAAATCCCAAATGATTATTTCAACATTATAATGACAGCAGGGCTGCCTACCAGCTTGCCCATCAGCATCACCACTGCCACATGAAGTGGCGAAAATGCTCAATTAACTCGTGCAGTTGTGTGAATCCTAGACAGGCAATTGCTAAGGAAACACCAGAACATATGCTCACATGGCACTTTTTTTCTTTCTACATCTGAGATAATATGATACAAATGCTACAGAAAAATTTCAGAAACTGGTGGCTTAGGCAGGGCTCTGGGGAAAGAAGGCAGAGAGAGTTGGGAAATGTATGCTAAAACGATGAAAAGGGCTCGAGGCTCAGTGGCTCTCAAAGGGCAGAAACAATGGAATTTAACAGAACAGCAACTCCACAAGTTCAAAATTAATGAATCAACAGAAAAGTGAGCAAAGAGTCTGTGGAGCTGACAGCTGAAGTGCTGAGATAGTCATCAAAAGTAGAAGCACCGGGCTTTGTAATTTATCATGGAAAATGGAGCACAATCATTCCCTTACAGCATATTTGATAAAAAAATATAAGGCAGGCATGTTGCCTGCCCAGATAACCTTACAGTCCAAATAATTTCAGATACTATCCAACACAGGTAAGATGCCCATTGATGATCTGTGAAATATTTGGTTTTGCCATGGAGTTGGAGCCTCAATACTTCCAAAGACTAAATTCCATTGTTTACATAGTATTATAAACAGTTTTCTGCACAGAAAATTATCTGCCTCGGTGGTTTTATTCTACTCCTAGTTGAATGAACAGATTTGTGACCAAAAAAAACAGTGATATATTATCCCATTGACTTTGAGGAAAAACGCATTGGAGATGGAGAAAAACTTACAGACATTTCATCACCCACTGGAACTACAAAAAATAAACCAACCTTTAGTTAAGTTTGTTCACAAGCAATGAAAGAGAAAGCTGAAGATACATCAAAGAACCGAGATGAAGCCCAAATTAAGCCAACTGAGGTGGTAGAGGCCTGAATGAACCTACTGATGCATTTTAATCTGAGAAAGGACATGGAAAGGACCATTTTGATTTTCCAGTCTAGTGCCTGCAGTAATATGGCAATTGCATCAGAAATTCATATGGAGTTTTATTAAACTCATCTCACCTCACAGTTTTCACCTGAGATGTTAACACAGCCTATTCAAAGCCCAAAATGAGCTGTTTTGTTAAAAACACCTGCTCCAGGACACAGTCCTGTTTCATAATGAATAATTCAAATCAAACACACAAATACTTACATTGTACAAGTTTTCCCATTACCCAAAGAATCAGAAATTCTTTATAAATACAGTTTTATTCTACTTACTGTTACGGATATTATTCCAGTCAATTTTAGAAAAAAATGGGTGGCAGCAGAGACCCTCATAACCCAGCCTTTCCTTCTGCCCACAAAGCAGGCTCTGGATGAGGTCAAGAAATTCACTGCTAACTCTCACATCCTCTGGGAACTTCAGAAATCTCTGCATTAGAAAGAAATGGATTTCTGCTCAGTAGGAAAACAGGCTCAGAACTGTAAGATTAAGTTTCATTATTCTGAGATATGTCAGGCACAAAAGAGGAATATTTATAGCACACAAATAAAAGCATGGTGCTTTTTATCCAAATAGGCTTTTATATGCATTTACAGCAGTAAAGATAAGAACACAGGAACAACCGTTCCCACCCAGGCCAATGGTATCCCAGGTCACCATCTTATGCTGAACAATGGCTAATGGCACACACAAATGGAAGAGTAAAACAAGACACTTTCCCAGAAAACTCTCCCAGACTTCCAAGGGTTTGCGGCTTAGATTTTCTGAACCAGGGATGATGATACCTCTCCCAAAAAAAAAAACCTGATATCGACACTACAGAGACATGTAAATACAATATAAGGCACATATTCCAAATATTTTATGAACATGACAAAGTAAGAGACATCCACAAGCTTCTTTTCTCAAGTGTAAAAAGGCTGTGACTAAAGACTGTGTTCACTCGAGAACAGGAAAGGAGTTCTCTCTACCTGGAAGTTCATGATGTTATTGAAAGTTTTTGCTGAAGTCCCTTCAGTGAAGGGAGTTCTTCCATAAATCATTTCATAGGCAATGACTCCGAGGGACCACCAGTCACATTCTGGACCATAAGAGGCTTTGCCATCCCCACTCAACCCCGTCAGCATTTCTGGTGCCATGTAGTCAGGTGTGCCAACAGGTAGCCTGGCGTTCACCTAGAAGCAAAGATACACCAAGTGAAATTACAGCACTTTCTGCTCATTTTTCATCTTGTTTCTTTCTTTTTTTTTTTCTTTCTTTTTTTTTTTTTTAATGAGGCGTAATTTTCAGCCCTCCAAGTGAATTTTAAGTGAGTCATTTTAAGCGAGGCTGTTTGGCAAACAAGTGCAACATTAAGGACACAGCTGATAAACAAACAAAGCAAGCTATTTGGTGTAAAAAGAGTCAAATCATCAGAGCCAACTGTTATGAGAAAGTACAAACTCCTAAAGTAGAAAAGCTGCATTCCGAAGAGCACAGGATTACTAAATGGACGTTTTAAGCAGAAAATATAGTCTAACTTACTGCTTCAAGTAGTATTAAAGAGGGATATCACAGCTGAAATTTCAAAACCAGTCAAATTTAGACATAAATATTCCCTGTCCTCATTCCTTTGTCACCCCAACCTTTTTATCTTGTGTTCATGATCAGCAAAGTACTAATACCTGAATTTCTGGACTGCTTAGAAAAGGTAATTCAGGACTCAAAACTGCAATCATTTTTGCCCTGAGTGGCATAAAGAATGAAACACAACAGCAGGCAGGCTAACACAAAAACCTGAGGGTAACTGAAAAGATAATGTGAAGAAAACACTTAAAGGGAAAATGCAATGCAGAAAGCACTGAAAATGCAATGCAGAAAGCACTGAAAATGCAAGAACAGGGAAAAGAGAATAGTAAGAATCACATCAAAAAGCAAATGCTGTGAAGAAAGAAAAACTGTAAAACAAGACCGGAATCTGGTGAAGAACTTCATGTTCTCACTTAGATATATTTTAATTTTAAATTTTCACTGGAAGTTGTATGCAGTCACCAAAACTTACAAGGAACTTACAAAAAACTCCACTGATTCAGACTTGAATGTAGAGCTTTCTGACGAGTGGAGCTCCGAACACTGGAATGTGACTCATTTTAATCAACAGATCCCCCGTCTTCGAAGCTATGCCACCTTAGTCACAACAGACATGATTTTCCTTCCAATTGTGAACAATTATAAAACCATGTCCTCTTTAAACACAGCATTGAACAGCTGCAAGAACGTCTGAAATATGATTTTGTATCACAGTGCAGCACCATGAGTAAGTAGTCTTGCCTAAATCTTACTTGTGTATCTATAGTTTAATAAGCTAACATGCATCTACTGAGGGCTGCAAAAGATACTCGAGCTCCTGTTTGAAAAAGCCTTTCATAAATGAAAAAATACGATTGAGAACAGATTCCACATTGGACAAGAGAGGCAGAAGAGCAAGGTACAATCCAGGAACAAATACCAAGCTAGCTTTCCCCTTTTGACTGGACTATCCAAACAAGCCACAGACAAGGTTTAAATCCACAGTATTACCGTTTTGTTTACTGTCATCTTGGCAGCTGACCCAAAGTCCACCAGTTTTATGTGTCCTGTTCGGTCAATGAGAACATTCTCTGGTTTGATATCTCTGTAAGCAAGAAGAAAGCCATCAGTACCTTTCCATGCTATTCCTTACTATCACATCCAGATAACAGGATATCCCTATTCAGCTATACTTAGCCATGTGCTCAGTTGCACTTTCAAGTGGGAGCCTTATTTCCAACTGCTGTTCAGTTTCCAACCAAATAGGAAAGTATGAAAGTTTCCCTTATTTCATGGAAGGTTAATAATTATTGATAGAAGATGGAAAGAGAAGGTGGTTTTGCACCTTGGTCACATTGTAACTGAGTTACAGTAAAGTATTAGGTAGCTTTCTTCCCAAATTCCCTCGTAACTTATTCTGCTCGTCTTCCAAATCCAGGCAGTGACCTTGCATTAGAAAGCCACAGGCTGTGCTTTAAGTGCAGCCACTGCACCTCCTGGAATATAAAATACTTCCTAACATTTCCACAACCTCAGAATGGAATAAATTTATTAAATACCAATATGATTTGAAAATGCACGCATCAGCCTCCAAGCCTTGAGAGAAAACTCTGTGATATTTAACTACTCCAACATCTTGTACTGCCCTGTTCGCCAGTCAGCACACAACAATTTTTAACAATTACACTAATTTCCCACACTATTTGGTGCCAAAAGCAGCAATCTCTGGAAAAGATTTAAATTTTTTATAGTGTAACATTAAGGCTTCTTTTTACAGAGCCTCCAGAAAAATATATGTAACAATCCTTTCTTGATATTAGGCCGAACTTTACATCAAAGTTAATGCCTTTAGCTACAATTATAGTTGGGAGTCTGATTAATTTTCTAATTTTGTCTTCCAATACAGCTTGTGAAATACTGTCCTGAAAGAGGACAGAACATAAAATAAAAGAACTGACACAAGAACGCATCATTCCAGAACACCTTTTCTGGAATGGTACTGATTAAACATTTCTGTGCTCTGCAAAGCAAACTTTACCTACCTGTGTACATAACCCATCTGATGGACACTGTGAATAGCCAAGACCAACTCTGCAAGATAAAACTGCACCATATTCTCATCCAGTTGGTCCTCGTATCGGTTTAAGAGCGACAGCAAGTCCCCTCCAGGCTCGTACTCCATAACCTACATTAAATTTTAAAAGAACACATATTTCATACACACCAAAGCTGTTCCATTCAACTCCTCCATATTACACTGGACAAATATCAAGTAGGGGCATGTAGTGCAGGAAAATTAACAGAAAATGAGCATGTTTCAGCCATTGCATTGTTCTTTAATATAACAACAGCAGTACTGTTCAACAGAGGAGAAAAACTAAGACTAGGCATTACCAAGTAGAGATTTTTCTTGTCTTGAAATGCATACTGTAACTGTGGAATCCATGGACTGGTGCTCTGAGCTAATATGCTGCGTTCTTCCTCAAAAAATGACACCTACAAAAAAAAAAAGTGTTCAGTTATATCATGATGAGAGGGAGTTAGAATACATTAGAATCCCCTAGTTTTAGAAAAACTGGAGTCTGTGCCAAAGGCACACATCACAAAAAATTACACAGAAATTATTAAGTGCTATTTCCTTGCGATATACACCTTTAAAAAAGGAATTTAATTTTACTTCTTTTTGCTTTCTGTTCCCCTCCCACCTTCTGTTGTCTAGCTTGCTTTCAGCAGAATAGTCCCTGCAGTGAAGGCCAGCTTCCTTTTCAATCTGTTGAAGCATCCACCAGTCTGGAGTGCAATCCTGGTTGACCTCATCTGGACCGGCCCCAGTAAAATAAAACTAATCTCAAAAGAATCAGACAAGCAGAAAAGAAGCTGGACCAATTATGGGGTAGCATCTTACAGCCAATTCAGTAATACATTCATTGTAAGGCATTAAAAGACAAGGCTTTGATGAAATCATCCTCTAGCAATTATTTAATTGTTCAGATGTTCAGCCAGACAACAAGAAATTAATTTTATTACAGAATACTGTAGATTTCTTTAGACCAACATTCCCTACTTTCACTGACCCACAGTGAACAAGAATGAGCAAATGCCATACAAGGGTAGTATCATTCTTGCTTTCTTGTATTCTGTGCAATAGAAAGAACAATTTTAGTTTACAAAAAACGATGAGGAATCTCAGAAGCAACCTAACAGCACCATGTATGGGGATCAGCTAATGCAGATATTGCTGTATAAATTCAAGAGGTCTTTCATGGAGTGTCTCTGTCCTACTTGTCATCTCAAGTCAGTGAAAGAATGAACTTCTGTTTCTCACCGAACTATGACAACAACCTCTATTATCCCTTTTTGAAGTTTAAAAGTAACGCATTTCTCAAGCTAGCAAGAGGCTCTCCATAAAAATCCAATCACCAGTTTGCCTTCACACCCACTCTTGACATTCTACGTCGCTCTTTAAGATAAAAAAACCCATAATGAATAGATTGCCTGAAAATACAAGGCATCATCAAGCAGATCAATACTGATTCAGTGTTTTCTTCATCTGTTTTTTCTTGTCGTATGGTTGATGTCAAGCCCTTCAAGACAAGGGCCATGTTTTAGCACCTGAGGATGGCACCGCACCCAACAGGTCCACGGACTATGACAATGGCTTTTAAACACAGCAAAACCACACACAAATGTATTGCTTTACTGAAATGTTGGATGAACCTTCCCAAGGTACGTTTTTAACCTCATTCTAATAGTAATGACATAAAGGAAGTGTTTAACAAATTGCAATTTATCCTCCTACTGTAATAACAAAAATATACATACGTGCTCCTGCGCCAGCAAGGACTCCTTGCTCATCACCTTCATAGCATATATGTCACCAGTAACTTTCTCTCTTACTACTTTGACCTCTGCAAAGTGACCACAGCCAACCACACTCTTTACTTCAAAATCCTTCACACTGGGTTGCAGTTCCTTTAGTTCAGCTATAGCCTCTGCATCTATAAAAATAAAATCCTTGTTTTTACATTGGCCAACTGGCATTTCATAAAAAAAAAAAAAAAAAAAAAAAAAAACATCAAAACTGGGGAAAAAAAAAAAATTAAAAAAAAAAATTTAAAAAAAAAAAAAAAATTTAGAAAAAAAAAAGACATTTAGTTCCAGGTTCTCAAGAAATGTTAAATCTTTCCAGAATATGCTTCTTAAAAATACCAGTATGCATAAGACCTAGAAAAAGAATGTATCGATGCAGAGTTAAGTCTGAAATATGGTACATACAAAGGAACCAGGAAATGCTAAGACAGTTCCCATAGCAACCATAATTCTGTCCCATTCATAACATCAGAGGCTGAGAGCCTCTTTGGTTTCTAATTTCTTTCCAAGTCACCCTTCACCAACACAAAGTGTATTCTGGAAACTCGAGGGCTTTACTGGAGTCCAGGGGCAGGGTTTGCTCCTCTGCCTGAGGGAGGCACTAGTCTATTGTCTAACAACCACCTACAGGCATTTATTGCAGATATTCAGCTCAGGTTTTCCACTGACCAGCATGCAGGATGGTACCCAATCGCTCACGGGAGACTGTTCTAAAAATTCTTCAGACCAACAGAAAATTACTGTCTGATAATAATATCTAGAAACCATTGGATGGAGCTGTTACAGAGGGCATGACACGTTACTTGTAACCAAATGGCTTTCTGCTATATCTTAATAGAAAAAGTGATGAACCTTTTATTTTCTCTCTTCCCCAAAAGGAATCCAAGCACATCATCAGTAAAATATTTACTCCTTTAGAAATTATATCTTTGAAGCACAGAAATACTATTTACAAGTTGCACATGCAAAACTTGGATAACACAAGGAATCCAAAACATGAAAGAGTCAAAGATTATTAAGTCCCTTTCTTGAATTTTTTTTTCTCAGCCCTCTAGTCACTACACTGCTCTCAACTTCTGACATCCTTCTATTGTGTGCACTTGGAGCTTTGCTGTATCCAATGCTCACTTTCCAAGAAAGTGCCTCCTCAGGTATAAATATAGTACAGACTAAGGAGGATGCACATTCGAGTCACAGCACTTCAAAAGCCACTTGCATTTGATCTTGGACCTGAACAAAGCTTTACTAAGACTGCCAAGATCCCCTTTGCAATGTTGAGTCTGCCCACAAAAAGTCAGATGCTCAAAGTCCTGGGTTACGTTCATTAATGGATCAAAGCAACTAAAGCATTACTTAAACATCCAGATTACTTAGAATTGTCTTTTAAAATGACACCTGAAAATTAGTTCAAACAAACTTACACTTCTTGACAAAGTTGCCAACGTGTTTAATTTTCATTAAAGCAGGGTTTCTGCACTCTTCAAAAAGAACAAATAACGAATCAAGGATGCCTTCCCGGGAGAGAGGAGACATCTGCTGTTGAGTCACAAAGAGTGGCTTCCCCTGGAAAAAAAAAGCAGCAACAGCAGATGGAGTCTCAGACAACAATGAAAAGCCTCACATCAATAACAGATGTATAGAGCAGATTATATATTATCCATTTTAAAATCACTTCTTCAGAAATTAGGCAAATGATACAGAAGTGTGAGGTAAATATATCAACTCACTGTGTCTATCTGTAATAGCTGTCACAGGTATTTTACTTTTAGACAAAGCAATCTAAATGATTTTTAAAGTTCCAATTGCAGCTTTCTTGAAACTATCTACATCCTCCTGATGACTCTCATCTGACTGGATCTTTCCTTGACATTGTATCACACGTGGTTTTTTCATGGTACAAACGGTTTAAGAAATCAGTATCAATGTTAACTCTAGGAGGAAAAGCTGCCAAACCTCAGATGATCAAATAGCAGCTGGTTAGGTAAATTCATCTCAGGACAAACCAACAGCTACATCATCCAGGAAAAAAATGAAGATTACAGGGCACAGAATGCAATATTTCATCTTTGCATGGAAAAATCCATCAGGCAAAAGCACTGACGCACGCACAAAACATCAGATCTGATACTATCCACTGAACTTCGTGCAAAGTAGATACACTTTGAACTTCAATTATTTATCCACTTCTTTTACCCCTTCCCCCAAAGAACGACACAGGCACGCTTTGAGCATCCACACAAACAAGTAAGGCTGTATTTTGACACGCTGTGAGGGGACATGAAGAAAACCGAGATCAGCTACTCCCAGGCCAGATGTTCTTTACCTGAAAGAGTAGATTCAGCCGAGAAGCTCGGCTGGTGATGGGCTCCGTCGTTCCTGCCTCGACCGGATTTCGGGCACCGCATTTAAACTTCAACATCTTTACCTATACGAGCTTATCCCGTATAAACGATCACCTGAAAAAGAGAACAGGGGCATTCAGCAGGCCCTTGAACGGCTGACTTTACATTTTTTTCGAAAGGAGATGAGGGAGGGTATAATCCAAGCAACGTTCATACTGCTTTGGGGGTGAAGTTTACTAATGGTTTGAACGCGTCTGGCGCGTCGCAGCAATTTGAGGAACGGGGGGTGTGGGGAGGGGAGAATCACCCAGTCAATTAGGCTGTAAAAATCCGAGACCGTCGAGCCCAGCCTGTGGCCGAACACCACCGTGTCAGCTACACCAGGGCGCTCGGTGCAAGATTCATTCTTTCCTTAAACGCCTCCAGGCACGGCGGCTCTACCACCTCCCTGGGGCGGAGAGGGAACGGCCGCAGGCGGGACGGCGCGGAGCCCCCGCAAACCCCCGGTGGCCCCAGGGACCCCTCAGTCCCCCGGACCCCTCACAGCCCTCCCCGGGGTCCCCTCGGAGCGCCCTCCCCGCGGCCCCGCGCGCTCCCGCCTTTACCGCCGCCCGCGTTTGAACGGCGCGCGCGGGGCGGGGCCCGCNGGCTCCGGGCGGTGCGGGGCTGGCACCGCCCAGGCTCGGCCTGCCCGGGGGAAGAGGAGGCGAACCCGCGCAGCCTGCAGTGAGCTGTTAGGCGCCGCCGCGGCTGTTGCTGAGCTGCTCTCGCCGGTTGGCTCCCGCGCAGCGCGCACGCCGCTTGAAATGTATTTTACCTCCTTTTTTTTTTTTTTTCCTGTTTGTTTTCGCTTTGCCAAATCTTAGAACGCACAAAATGACTCATTCCGAGCTGCCCTGAACTAGAGCTGGCCCGACCCTGCCCTCCACGTCATAGTTGGCAGCAGCTGCTGCCAGGTAGGGCAGCCAGAGGGGAGATGGAAAGGTTTTCAGAAGCTTTAAATTTCCTTTCTGCAAAAACGCCTGTCTGACCTTTACCACCCTTTGTATGGCCGTTTTATTCATGTACGGGGTGATTAGCTTGGGAGCGAAGCACTGGTGGAAAGCTTCCAGCTTGGCATCCCCTCCGAAGTGCCTCCATGGGAACTGTCAGTGGGATGCAGCGTGACCTTGTTTAAGGATGGATCCATGAGATGTCCGTGGAGACCATGGGCACAAAGCACTTATGGGATCTGTAGGACACCACAGGGAACGTTAAACACGGGGTGCAGTGTCAAAGCACAGCCTGTTGTAACACAGTGTCTTGGCAGGATTTGAGCTGGTAATAGGAACCTCGGTGATGGGGTCCTCAAAAATAACCGTCTTGCTGTGTTGTGATATAAAATATTTTGCTCTCCAACATTCATTTTAGTAATGCTAGTACTGGCTTGGCATCTGTCTGCTAAAGTACAAATCATTTTACAGATTTGTGCTTCCTTCCACCTTTTCCAGTCCACCTCTAGAACACTGACATATTTTTGGTCTATTTCTTGTCTCAAACTTATATATCTGGGCTCATTTCAAGTTATTGAACCTGAAAGAGTTTTTAAAATCTAATTTATTGTCCACCACCTGCACTGCCAATTTGGTTTTTGGATTCCACTCAGGACACTGTCATTGACTGTGTCTCACCCACAACTGCATTGCCTGGGGGAGATCAGCTCTTAAAAGAAGTGCAGTAAAGAGCTTCCTGTGCATAAACTGGTCCATTTTCATGCTGGTGCATTTTAGTAAAATACCACATCCTGCCCTGATATTTGAAACTTTATCCTGTCTAAAGATGTTCTTTCCTAGATTTTGGGCAAGTCTTATTGTCTGCCATCCAAACTAAGAGGAGAACTACATGCTCCTCTGCCTTTTTCTTGTTCCAGCCCATCTCCTCCTCAGCAAATGCCATTAACACCCTCTCTTTTAACTGCCAAAATCACTGTTATATATCCACACTGTTTCCAACTCCATTGGGAAAATCACCATATCTGTACATTAGTTTACATGTAGCAAATGACTGCAGCAGAAGAGCTGGGTTCTCCTTCTGACAGCTCATTTCTATATTGTGTTCAAATCACAAGATGTGGCTGTTCCACTTTCTCTGCAGGACACTGTGGAACAGCTGATCCACAAACTGGGAGAGGAGATGGGTCATTAAAGGTTTCATCTCATGCACGTTAAGCTACCCTTTCCCTTCTACAACATGAACAGCTCTGGGTCTCCCACACAGTATCCCGAATTTGGCCAGCCAGGTGAGCTGCTTGGCTACCAAGTCTGCCTTGGCTGAACCATAGGCCTCTCCCAGCTGCACAACAGGTTCAATAATGGCATCAGTTTAGTCCTGAGATTTTCAGGTTTTTAATTTAATCTTTCCAAATAAAGATTTCTTTGTTTGCATACTGTTGGGTGTTTGCAAGGAGGGAAGCTGGCAGTTAAAACTGTTGTTTGGGATAGATACGATTTTCCTCATAATTTAGGTGGGGGCTCAATTTAGATTAGCTCCCTTTAAGAAGGCCCTTAAATACTTATTTTTCTAGAAGCAGCCACGTAGTAAAAGATCACTTACTGTTTTTTTTTCTTCTCTGTTGCTTTGTAAAAAGACTCATGTCAACAAGAATGTCTACCAGCAAAATGAAAGAGTAGCATAAAAATACAGCTGCACCAGAACTGTTATCAAATGTAAGAAAAAAACTGAAGTGGCAGATGAGGGGAGGAGAGGAGAGAGACAAAGGCTGTACAGTTTCAGTGATAACACCTCACTACCCATTTCTTATGTCTCAGGTAAAAAAAACCCAACCATACCTGTTCAGAAGAACACGTTTTTTGCTTTCCTTTAAATTGGTGATCTGAAGTCTTCAGAGTGAAAGTGATGATTCCTTCATACTTTTGATATTTATATCCAGAGCGATCGTAGTACACCAGTTCTTTGTAACAGTCAAATTACATATCACTTCTTGATCTTGACAGCTGCTCCTGAGTATAACCTCACTTAACTTGAAGGATCAGCAGCAGACCTGCAATTGTACAAAGCAAGGGTTTATTCCTACTATTAAATTAACAGGTCATTCAAAAGCATAACAGAATAAATAGCTCTGTGATTTTCCCTAAACAGGTCTCAATATGGTGCTCAACATGTTTTTGACATCTCACCATGCATTGAATTGGTTACCATCTGTTTGGCATCATTTTATTGTAAGAGTAGGGGTTTCCCTTTATTTCCTTGGCCCAAGTTCTCCTCCCTCATGCTGTTGGATTGTGCTCCAAGGTGACTGTGTTCCCAAAATTACTTGTTACTGTAACACCTACTTCAGGCTTGCCTGAGGTATAAGACACTAAATAAGACCAGGCACACAGGTACACCAGATTTTTGCCAAGGACCTGGCACTCAGATCCTCATCCAAACTAACCTCCCCATATTTTAATGGGCAGAGAGCTGCCAAGTCCCCACCCAACACCATCTGGCTGAGAACTTCTGTATTTACAGCAGCATCACTCCAAAATATCTTCATCTGCGGAGCAGCGAGACACTCGTGGCTGCTCCCAGGATGCCAATGGATTTGTATGTGGCTAGGAAGCAATAAACAGTGGTTGTACCACCACAATTTTAAGAGCTAAGCATGACCAAAGGAACTATTTTCTTGTCCTACCTGATCTACTCATGTAGACTGGGGTCTGCAACCCAGGCTTCCAGAGCATGTGGACCCCAGAAATAAATCACGTATTTCAGCAATTCTTTGCTTGAATGTAATGGCTGGCCTTTAATCTACAGTTAATCTGTAGCTAGGCTATAATTCTATAGGAGAACAAAAAATTAATTATCTTTTATCAGATCTATGGCTTTCTCTAGCTCACCAGTACTTAAAAGATCTTGTAATAAGCCAAGTTCTTCTGTTGTTTTGGGTTTTTTTCCCCAGCCCTAACCCTGAGCACAGCTGGGTTACCACTTTCTGTATCAAAACAAATCAAGTCAAATAAAATCAAATACATTTGGCTGACTCAAATACCGCCATAAAGCCTTGCTAATGGTAGCTCTCACCTTCACTTAATGGGACCTAAATAATCCTTAAGTCCCTGGCACATTTGGTTCCACTTTCTTTTCCCAACCTATCACAAAGTATCCAACCTGGATATAATAGTCGTGCACATTCCGGGGGACAGGAATGTTTGCACAACACATCTTTGGAAATAATAGTTAAGGGAGAGGTAAATAAATTCCTTTTCAAAGATAGGAAGGCAAAGAGAAATAATAATCAGGAAATTATACTGTCTTTCCTTCTGCAGCATTTTTAATTTCCTCCTGAGGATTTTTGGGAAAAGACCATTCTGCAGTCATCTTCCTGGGATAAGCAGAAAGGAAATGAAACTTTAAATGACGTGAAAGGTTGTTTGGTGTTTCTTCCATAGACTTCCACTACAAGTTAGGCACAGAGCTACACCTGATAATATTCTTCAAGGTTAGTTTGATTCAAATATTAAAGGCCTTTTTTTTTTGTTTGTATTAGCAATGTACTAATAATTGTATTATATAAGTGCTAATGTACATTAGGGGGTTTTTTATACATTGCTTTTCTTTGCATTTACAGAAGTAAAATCCATTAAAATAGCTCTGAATACACGTGCCTTTCCTATTAGATACACAGCCATCATTTTTGTTTATAAAAATGCAGGCAGGCACATGTGATGCTCTTCAGACCAAATCCTAGTTCTGAGGATTCCTCATTCCAGCACACACTGGTCAATACCTGTCTGTGTTTTCTGACCAAACTTTCCTAACACAGCCACGGGTTGAATTTCTCTGTAAGCCAAAACATAATCATGATAAATTTCTGGTGTGACCAAAACGAAATGGTAACAGAATTGGGTCACTGACAATCTTTCTTTATGTGCAAACTGAGCATTTAACCACATGAAAGTGAAGCTTTTTTTAATCCTAATTGTCTTCCACTTTTTTATATATATTTAGCCTAAAACAAATCCCTCATTACTTTCTGGAGAAATAATTTACTAACTTCTAGATGCAGTGAAAAGTAAATGATATTTTATATATCTCGGCTCCAGGCTTCCTTTGTGCTATCACAGGAACACCCCGGCTTCCACAGAAATTATTTTATAGAAAGCAATTTATTAAACCTCACGATCTGTCAAGACACATTAATATTGATGTGTTCACATTAACCTGGAGCAGCTGAAAACTAAATTTGTCATGACTTAATGGGAATTACATGTTGCACAGCAACAAGTGACAGGAGCTTAATTAAAGCAAAACTGACAAAGTATCTGAGCCACTATAATAAACGTTTTGTTTTGGATGTCACTAAAGAACTACTTACATGTTTTCATTGATGAGGAAGGGAAGACAACCTTCAACTCTGGCTTAGGAGATAAAACCTAGAATGGAGCAGGTGCAGTTTATCAGCTGGAAATTGCATCTAACAAAATGCTCAGTTACTCTGGAATTTAGATAATCATGTAAAAAATGGCCATATCCAATTATATTTTACCTAGATTCCAAAAGAAAATATGAACAGAGATACGTTTATGGCGAAGACACCAAATTCTTTTGAGAGCACAATTAAAACTTATTATTAAAATTTAATTGTATATTGGTCCCAGGATGAACAAATTCTGCATGTTTGCAGCAAGACTCGTTCCTTGCCTTAAATGAACAAGATTTCTGCAGGAAAGACACCCTTTCATTTACTACAACAGTAATTTGCTTGTTTGTGGGATAGGCATCAGTGCTTCATCACCGTGTGTTGAAATTCCACTTAGGAACCTGGCATTCCAGCCCTCCTGTGGGCTGCAGGATGCTGTGCATCCTGATTTGTGGGGGAAGAATTTCTGGCTCGATCCAGTCCACGGACTATACCTGGAAACTGGAAATCTGACCATCCTCAAGGGAAAGTGTCCAAA
Source organism: Oxyruncus cristatus (assembly GCA_013399855.1). Classification (NCBI taxonomy): domain Eukaryota; kingdom Metazoa; phylum Chordata; class Aves; order Passeriformes; family Cotingidae; genus Oxyruncus; species Oxyruncus cristatus. The sequence goes on along the minus strand of VXAY01004937.1, from coordinate 1,667,937 downwards.
AAGAACTCTTCTGTGTTAATAGAAGTAGAAGGCTCTTAGTTGATCCCTGGGATCAGCCAGAGGCAGAGACGTGCCAGACACAACTCCCTGCCCAGTACAGATACCTCGCAGAGCCCTGCACACCCAGAAACCTCTGGCTGGATTAATTCAGGATTTAGCTGGTGTTGAAAGATACTCATGTGTCACTGTACCGTGGTGATTTGAGGGAGAACAGATCTAGTTATTGTTTGGAATTTTCTGGAATAAATAAGATTATGTTTCTCTTGGCACTACAGGATGTAACAACATGGCAGGCAGCCATGAGGGAAGCGTCACTGAATCAGTTCTCCACTGGAGGAGAAAATATCTCCCTTTCTGAAAGAGGGATGTTTGTTAGTTTGTTTGGTTGGGGTTTTGAAATAGGTCAGTTCAATGCCAGTTGAAAACTCGATTCAGTTGGGAAGAACCTGCTCATCAAATCCACACTCCAGCTGTGTCTGCTGGAGAAGCAATGGGGAAGTACAAGGTGCCTTCCTGCAGCCCAGTGTTGGCTGATGGGAGCATCACAGAATCCTTCAGGTTGGAAAAGTCCTCCAGGATCACAGAGTCCAACCAGCACTGCCAAGGCCACCACGAGACCCTGTCCCAAGTGCCACATCCACATGGGGTTTGAACACTTCCAGGGGTGGAAGTGTTCCACCACTGCCCCAGGCAGCCCATTCCAGTGCCTGACCGCTATCCCTTCAGCGAAGAAATTTTTCCCAATGTCCAAACTAGATCTCTCTTGGCACAACTTGAGGCCCTTTCTTCTTGTCCTGTCACCTATTACCTGGGAGAAGAGACCAACCTCCCCCTGGCTCCACCCTCCTGTCAGGTACTTGTACTGATCGATAAGTACAACAATTGATAAGTTCTGATTGATAAGTATAAACTCCTTTCCTCCAGGCTAAGCACCCACTGCTCCCAGAATACTACAACATACTACAGAGTTCCCAGATTTGTCATCTAAAAGCAAAATAAAATCTCTTGCTCTAACCTACAGTTTAGAAAAACAAATACTGCCAGACTGAAGCATCAAAATTAAGTATAAAAATAGATTAAACAAAATATGTCTGCTAAAATTATGTCAGCTTTTTTTTTTTTAAAAAAAAAAAAAAAAAACAACCAACAAGCCAAAACAAAAAAACCCACAACTTTTTACTAACTCTGGTGAATTAAGATGCAGAGATAGACTTGAATTCTTCATTGTGACGACCCACCCTTAAGGAGAAGGAAGCACATATTCATGTGATTGAACTTGAAATAAATTCTATATTTTTCCTTTGAATATTTATTCCAAAAAAATTCCAGTAAACAATAATCTGTACTCCGCAGCCTTGTAACATGGTGGGAAGTGTGAATAGGGTAAAAAAGAACAATAATAGCACTTTCTGCACAGTATAAATAAAACCATCAGTTGAGACAATGGCAGCTTTAATATCGAAGGACTCTTCCAGGTAAGACTAAAAGAAATTTAGATTTGATTGCCTGTCTATTTTTTAATCTGGAATCACGATTTTGGTGCTTTACAGATTTGAGATGTTCTTGCTCTGAGTGGGTGTGTTCATTCCTGTCTTGAAGAACTCAGCAATGACAGCCTACACGTTACTTTATTTAATTCCTCTAGAATTAGTTCTATACTGTTTGCTTGGAGGCCAAGAAATATTTTACAGTGACTATTGTGGGATTCAGATTTTTAAAGAGCTTTTCCGTGTTAAGAATTGTGATGAATAAGTGATTAAGAGATTACACTGACAAAAAGGGAAGTGGCATAAGGTTCATAAAAGAACTGAATGACACTTTCTGGCTGCTCTGGAGGTCACTGCCTGGTCAAATTGCTCTTTTTGGAGTGCTCTTCACCATTCCTCACAGTGATTGGCCTGGCTCACATGGTTTCCTTACACTTTTAATTTTCCTTTACTACCTGGAAAGAAAGGGCTACAAAACCAGTATCTTCTTCCCCAAAAATAAAGCGCGGTGGGAAGTCGTTGCAATGATGCAACTCTCCTGGTCTGCCAAGGAATTGCATTTAGCCATTTTTAGCCAAAGGCTGGATACCAAAATACAAGTCTTGAAAGGAACAGAAACTCCACGTGAAAGAGTTTCTGTGGAATAAACATTTCCTGCGGAAAAAAAAGGGGGGTTAGGCTACTTTTCTTTGTTTTCCCCCCGGTGTTTTTAAAGTATTGCAGATGGGGTTTTATTTTAAAAACTGCTTTTTAATAAGGTGGTTTTGTGCTCCTGTTTCAAATTCATCTATAATTGAATGAATTACACAAATCCTAAAGTAGAATATTTTCTACTTTCTGCTCTTCCCGTCACTTAGCTATCCAGGTTTCCTCGGAGCAATGGATCTTTTGTATTGCTTCTCAGAAATTTTGAAATGGATCAGATGCAGCATTAATAAACTGTGCTGGTGGACGAGAACAGCTACGAGCAACTAATCCCTTGGAAACAAGGGGAAAGGTGCAGACTTGTTGGGGCATAGGACAGTTTAAACAGCTTAAGCGTGAGGCACAAAGTGGTCAGCTTTTCATATCAGTTATCAGAAAAAGCCCAATTGCCAACCTCAAAATGACAACAAACGACAACCAAAAAATCTATGCCAAGTAATTCTTATTCGCTTACAACATTTCTAAAGCAGAACATCAGCTACCTCTTAAAACCCTCCAGAAGACAGCAGTAAAAGCAGCGGAGGAGGCTGGGTTCTACATCAACCCAATCCACCACGAATAGGTGTTGGGAAACAAAGATTATTTAGAACACAAGACGCTGGAATAGAAGAGATTTGCACACAGGCTGCTGTGTTTGTTGTACCTCTGTCCTCTCCATATTCCACTTTCATTCTGATGCCTTTCAGTATGCCAGCCTCAAAAGGTGATATATCATCTAGTTCCTGTGAATAAGAGGGGCTATTTCTCTCTTGAAAATGTTTCTTTAAATCCTCCTGTTTTTCTGGAATTCTTCAGCTCCAAGCTGAGCCAGGCAGTGCTGGCAGTGGTGTTCAACAGCTGTGTAGAGTCTGCCAAAGGATGACTATTCTAAAACGAATCTTGCCACCTTATCTGTAGCCTCTTGGGGCAAAAAATGCTATTTAGCATTCAAAAATATCCAATAAACAGGCTGATACAAGGTATTTATAAATGATGAAGGTGTAGGACCAAGCCTGTCTCACCAGCCTGTTGTTGGCTGCCCAGCTGTGGTATGAGAGAAGGACACACAACTCCCACAGCAGTTTCAGGAGTACCAACACATCAGAAAATGGCAACTGCTAAATAACATTTTCCTTTGCATCACTATCAAGTCATTTGTAAAGGGCTATTTCTGCCCAAGCTGCATATAAATTGCACGTTGTTAGTGGATTGATGCTCTCTGGCTTCATCTGCACAGTGCTTCGTGCCAAAAACCACGAGACTGCAGGACCTCAGTCGTAAAGAAGAAAACAATCAATAAGCCCCGGCAGCTTGTGACGCTTAGTGACAGATTTTCACTGCCTATATGGCTGTATTTTAATTTAGACAAAAATAGTCAACACCGCACTTGCATGCAAAAAGAAGTCATCTGCTTCTTATCTAATGTGTAATTCAATAATTCCTATAATTGATCTTCATTGACAGTTTTTGCAAGCTCACTCACCCACACTGCACATATTGTGCTTCCTGACATAATTCCCAACATAGGCGATGATATTTCAACAGAGGAAGCTTGTTAAATCAGGTCAAACAAAATAAAGAATCAGAATGTGCTGCAAGTCCCTGCAGCTGTCTGTCTTTCTACCATTCCCTGCCCTTCCAAAAAAACAAAAACCAAAAAGAAACCAATCCCAACTGTTGGCATTTTTGCAACGGGCTAAAAATACAAACCCCAGCTTTGTTAAATGTTGATAGGCTTCCGAATTGAAATACATCATCATTATCTCCCTAGATGCTGGACTATTACTGTTGATCAGACATAACTGCCAGTCTTTTATTGCTTCCACAAGGTTTAATTTTCCCTGGAAGTGCCATATATATTCTAATGACCTGCTGAATTAAAAGGATTCTAAATCGGTTCCCAATTGATGAGATGGTATTTCTGAGATCAGCCAATAAAGGGCATTTTCTCTCACAGACAAAGGAATACAAAAATTCTGGAGGTGATAATGGGTCTTCAGGTGTCTGAAAGAGTGATACCTAATTTCAGAGAAACACAAACAATAGAAGCATTTTCCATTTACAGGGATTGTAAATAAGAGGAACATAATGTTTCTGTTTTATAAACACAATCACTTGCCTACTCAGCGTTCTCCAACTATATCAAACTACTGTTATTCTTCAAAGAATTGAGATACAGGAAGAGTTTAACAGACTAACAACTAATAGATACAATTAATGGAATCATGTTAGAACACTAGACCCGAAAGGCTGGAGGATCATTTCCAGAGCATATGCTGGCACAGGAGAACCCCTTTTTAATTTTCTATAAATACAGCTCCAGCTTTTAAAACAAAACATTATTGGAAGCACAGAGCAAGGCATTTTTCCAAAGATGTAGATTCCTTTATTCCCAGATTCTCTTTCCAGCTCTAAGCCCTCATTCTATAGCAGTTGAGAAATGATCCCCATAAATCACCTCCTTCACCCAGAAGCCTTTTCCCCCATCGGCTGGGGGTGGACTCTTAGTCTGACTCCTGGCCGTGCTGCTGAATGATTTTCCAATTTCTGGTGGCTTTAGCACTTCAGGTTAGTTATGCTGCACGTTATTGAGCCGATAAGTCATCAGGAGAAAAAGGGAAGCAACCAAGGGTGACGCATGTGCAGACACAATAAAAATCAAAGTAACCTGCTCTTACCACAGCAAGTTCCAGGGAGGCTCCTGCACAGGGCAGGGATGTTGGTGTGCCCCAAAAAGTAAAACAATATTTCCTGAGCTCTGCAGACGTATGGTGTTATGTGGAAGCATCTTCTTTTTCCCACTGAGTAAGTTCTGAAACACTAAGCGAACAAAAACACTTGAAGGGCAAACCCATAAATATTTTGGTTAGTTGTATATAGGTTACTCCTTTGAAGTAAAACACTGGAGTAAAACCGAGACAGTGTGTACCTTACATGTCACGGACACTGAACAACACAAAACTGATCCACGGAATAGCAAGGATTCCAAGCTATGGGCCAGACTGTGGCTCAGGAAGCCATACAGCCTCCTTGGGGAGCATTTTCAATAATGGAATGTTTGGAAGGTAGTTGTTTCCTTCCCTGTTGACCTTTGCTGAAATTTCTCCACTTAAATGTAAATTTGGGGACTCAATATTTATCTATGTGATGTCCTTAAATCAAAACAGCAAGGGAAAATATAAAAATTAATTAAATTCTTTCCATAAGGCTACATCTGACACTGACCTAAAAGAGGCAAAAAAAACCAATGTTTATTTAAACTAAGATATACTTTTAATAGTAAAGTGTTGCTGAAAGAATCCAGATACCCAAATATGTGGCAAGGTAACCCACAGCACTGAAATAAAACATATAAGATGATTTCTGATGACTCTTCCCTTCCTGCCTAAAAGGCTGATTTCATGTGATTCAAAAGATTGTGTCAGGCAAAAGTCTGGAAGCTTTGTAAAATAACCTGATCTCTTAGAGAGAGGAGAATCACAGAGCAAAGGGCATTCAGCCAAGCCCAGCTCTGCTGGAGAGCCTGAGTTGCTGTGGAGCTTTATCACAGTCTCTGCATCCAGGATGAAAGGCCATCAAGTCAGCAAAATATGCACCCGATCTCTACATCCCCTACAACAGCATGTCAAGTACTCATCGATCCCCGTGAATTATATTCGGCTTCATTTCTGTCACGACTCACGTTTGTCCTGTTGCAGGTCACGCTGCCTTCACACACCCCATGGGAGAAGTTCACTGTGAACTCACACCGAGGCTGCGCTAAATGTCCTTAAATATCATTTCTGATGTGACTGAGCTCACCAGGCCTCTGCAGGCGTGGAATGCTGTACAGCAAAATGGAAAAATGGGAAATAAGAATAGAAGACACTTTGTTAAGGTAATGCTCGTATCTGAATTTCACCCCCGTGTGTGGGTGAATATTAGATTTAAGCAGTTAACTGAATGCTGAATATCTTAGTGACAAATATGGTCTATGCACTTCCTAAAGTGTCTAGAAGTATGCAAAGCAATAATATGGGAAAGGCAGGATAGAAAGAGAAAGGAAACTTTTAATCTTAACGTTTATTTTTAGGTGATACATTGAATGAAGGTTTGGCTTTTCCATAGAACACCCACACCCCTGCAGCAGAGCAAAGATTCTGATGAATGTGATACCCGGAGCATCACAGCTTTCTTCATGGCTGTTTTGTTCATATAATGTAGTTAGTTAATTAGATCTCCTCTGATCAATCACTGAATTACTGCTTCAAAAGGCATTATGATATGATGAGAGTGCCTTGCAGCAGTTAAACACTTTGATTTTTCTGTCCTAACACATTTACAGCTGGTGTCAACTAGGTCCCCCCAGCAGGAATAAAGACATACTTTTTTAAATTACAAGCACAGTTTATCTCACAATTTAAAAGCTGACCAATAAATTTACTGTCATATGGATTCATTCTCCCCATTGCTCCTTTCTGGTGTTTAAGAACAATCTCTTTCATATTTTCCATGTGCCTTATGTTTTGATCTCAAGTTCTCTGGAGCTGTGACCTTCTTTCTTGCTCATGTTCTATTCAGCTCTTTTATACCATCACCGTCCCACATCTGTGACTTCATCTGTGTCACAGCATCTCCATCCTTGATCCTCAGGAGTACCTCTCAGAAACCAAAGCAGTGTAGTCACTACAAGAAGATATTGACTGGAACTCTTTTGTTTTCCTCTTTGACGGCTTTTGAAGAGAAACTGTGATCTAAGGGTCACAATTTCAACAAGAGATTTGCATGACCTGGGACTGGGGACTGCTGACAAGTTACTGCCTTGGCTTCTCTTCATCCCTCTGTGAAAGAGCAACAGGGATTACAGGACAATGGTACCCCGAGACTTCCCTCATTTTAGTTCGGACTGCTTGGAAAATAGACAGTTGGTGTAGGGGTGTTCTGTAGTTTAGGGAAAGGTCTGGTTTTGCAGCCTCTCCAAAAGCAGATACCACTTCAGGTGTGTAACGTTCAGGGATCTTTGCACAGTGCTATACAGAGGAGTTCTTGTGCTTTCAGTAAAGCAGGCAAATAAAAAAGCTCTCAAAGATTTGCTTCTGTTAATGATGCAAGTCCCAAATGGGGAGAAAAGAGACATTGGTCTTCTGAGCAGTATGAATGATGGGAAATAATTTACTTTATAATCCTAAAGAAATACATTTGCCACATGAAAGAGAGCTGAACTGTTCTGCTGTTGCCTTTCCAGCAGGATAGCGCAGTTTGCAGGTAATTAAACAACAGAAACTAATACCCATAATTCAAGTGTATGTCTTAGCTATTATTTGGCAATTCTTTTTCTCTTGGAAACTCTTATACATAATATGTGCTTAAAATGGAAATTACTCATAGCAAGTTTTATTTCATTGTGAATTGTTCTCATACAGCAGTATGTAACCACATTTGTAAAAAATCCAAATCTTCTACTGCCAACTGAAGCTGTCCTGCACTCTTACAAAGTCTGCTATTTTGAATTTGAATGTGCTACCTGCTACATGGGCAGCAGACCCCAGAGAGATGACATACACCAGTCTGGCAGCTCTCCACTCCATGAAGTGGAAGGGTTCTGACAAATTGAAGGGGATTTAGAAAGCAGCAACTAGAATGAGAAGACATAGGATTTCCGTTCTTCTGGAGAGATCAAGGCTTGGGTATTTTTATACCAAGGTTGATTACTGCTCTCAAATTGAACACCACTGGTCAGAGAAACATATTATCATCTGGAAATTCATTTCCTAGTCCTTGCAGGTCTCTCCATGACCAGGCCAGAAGAGGAAAGAGATTTCCAGGTACCCTGCAGAGCCAAGACGAGAAGGGTCTGGACCTGCTCTGGACCACCCTGCAGAGCCCTTTTCCTGGGGCCCAGGGAGGCTGAATGTGGTCCCTGTCCTGTGGTACTCACAGACACCACTTCACCTTCCAAAAGAAAAGAGTGGGCATTTTGAATAGAAGTCACTTGGACTTCTCTGACTTAAATATTCAGAAGCTTTGTTGCTTTCACTCCTTTTTCTCTCTGAACACCTGTTACTACTGTTTCTCATCAGCTACTATTTAGTAAATACTACAAAGCAACATAAAATTTAATCAACATTAAGAAGCGATAGCTGGCTTTTCCAGCTGAAAAAAATATGTGGAAAACCAAGAATATTTCCCAGTATGATCCTGTTATCAGAACACACACTGACAGACATCTCACCTGCCTGCCCACAGCGTCTGGATACCACAAACATCAGGCAGTTGAGTCTGGGCTTGTGTATAAAATGACAACACTCTTTCTAGTAACTCACCTGTTAAAAAGAAATGTAAGAAATCACAGTTCGAAAGTGTGAAAAAGGGGAAGGATGCTGGGCAATAGCACTGACTACCTCAAGCTAATGCAGGGCCCCTCATCCATGTAGAATGAGCTTCAGCTCACCAGGAGCAACTTAATTACTTCTGTTCAATGGTTTCCCACCCACATGTTTATCGAAGTTCGTGCTTTTGAAAAGTGCTGAGGAAACAGCTCAGGGGATGAAAGGGGATTACTCTCATAGGTAATGGGTGCTGCAAAAGCTCCTTGTGAAAGCTTCTGTGCTGCACATATCCAGGGTGCCTCCACCTGGGTAGGACTGCCTGGCTCCTGATAATGTGACAGTTCAGGCTCTGGGACTTTTCCCAGTGCTTGGGATTAGTAAGGGGATTCCTTTACACTGGTTGAAAGGGTAAGTTTTGTTTGGGCAAAATACCCTGAACTAAAAATCTCTTAAAGCTGCACATTCCTTCACCTTAAGGCAAGAAACTAACAAGAGATGGAAAGGAAACTCTGTTAGACACACATCCTCTCTGAAATGTTTAAATGATTGATCAGGAGCAACAGGTTCTTGTATCAGATTATCAATCTCTTGCAGTGTCCAGTCCTCCATAAATCTTGCTCTCAAAGGACAAATTCTTCCTGCCACAGCCACACACAGCAGTGACCACAGCACGGCCAGGGCAAGGTTTTTGAAGCTCATGAGCCCTGCAGATGGAACACAGAAATGTTCTCGAGATCCAGCAAGGTTGCCAGGGGCATCACCTAATCATGGGCAGGAACAACCTCATCTTCAGCTGTGAGCATCCACTAGTCACATATTCTCTAATGAGGGACAACAACTGAGCAGATCCTGCAAGGACACGAAGCTGCTGGTGTTTGCACCAAGGAGTTAGCAGGCCCTAAGGATTAGTAATTACACAAATAAATATATAGCTAATAAAAAAAACCCTATTATCCCTTACTTTTTACTTTAAAATTTCTTGTTCCCAAGAAGTGAATCAGGTCTCTCTTCATATAATTTATAGAACACCAGTTTCCATAACAACATAATTGCTCAATGAGGCAAAAATACCTGGCAGAGCTGCCATTATCATGAAATAATTGACCACAACAGTGAGTGAAAGAGGCTGCATTAAACCCCACGTTGCTATGTGTCAACATGTTCAATTACAGCCCAATAATGCCAGATCAAAGAGCAGCATTCTTAACATGAGTCATTACAAATCACAGCATATCCCTAAGAGGCAGAGCAAGATAATAGCAAACAAATATTTTTCCCTACAACAAAGAACAAAGTCACGTCCAATCGTTGAATGGTTGCAGAACTGCGTGGCCAACACCACGACAGGCAATTTTAGGATCTGTAAAGAAATACAAGCAAGAACATCTCTCTCGCTTGGTGTCTTCATATGAGCAAAGGCACAGGCTACTTTATATTTCTCAAAAGGGGTGTTTGTTCCACAAAGGCTTGTCAAACACTGTCATGTGGTAAGATCCAAGAGGGAGTAGCTCACACCCACTGCTGAAATCACCTACTTCATTGAAAAACACAGCCCTGGTCTAGATGTAGATCTACATCTGCCCATGGAGCCATTCCATCCTTACTCTTTCAGTGGGGTGCAGCAGCAGCACGCCCCAGAGCCAGTCAAAACTGTTTTCCTGTTCTTTTCCCTTTGCACCCCTTGTTCCCTACACACAGGCAGGGTGAGCACAGCGTGGTATTGACCCTGTCCTTGGGCACTCCTGAGTCACCCAGGCCGTGCTTGAAACCTTAGCAGTCAAGGGACGTTTCCCCTGACTTCCATGTTATAAGTCACCTTGGTGGGTGAGTGCTCTTTCTGCTCTGATGTGTTATTGATAACCCTGGAAAAAAACAAACTTGTCAGAAACTCTGGGGGGATATTGAGAAAAATCAGGATGGTCTTTTATTTTGCTACATGTGGCTTGGCTAACACGCTCATAACAGCTTTCTCTTCCCTTCTGTTTAAGGAGAAATTTCTGTTCTTTTCTCCCTTATCAACTTTTGCAAATACACCTTCCCATCTTGCATTTCCTCTACCCAGCACCAGGGAAAACCCTGGCACAGGCATACCAGGTAGCTTTGGTTATTACAGAAGCAAAGAGGAAGAAAGGTCACACATGAGCCTTATCTCTGGCTTTGCAGTTCTGGCCTGATTTGAAAGCAAGACACATATGTCCTTTAATTATTCATTAGGGTGACAGCAAACTCTGAGGCTGCCTGCACCTCTCGCTGCCCATCTCGCAGCAGCAGGAGGCTGTGGCACACAAACACCTCAGCACAGAGGTCCCAAACAAGCAGAAAAACTGAAACATTTGCCAGAAATAACGTGCAGTAAAGCAAAGAGAAAAATAAGGCAATTAACCATTCAAAAAAAAGGGGGAGGCAGGGAGAAGGAGAGAGGGGGAGAGAGAGAGAGAGAGAGAGAGAGAATGGCAAAAGAAACCTGATAGCTTGTGCTGCCTCCCCTGGAAGTCTGTCAGCCCACTGACAGGAAGATTAAGGATGCTGATGGGAATTCCTTTCTCACCACAGGTAGCTTTAAAAGCACAGGACAATAATCTACTTTTACAGGTCTGGCTGTGGCTTTCCCACAACACGTCTTTTTCCTCTCTTACTCTAAATAAAAAAGGATGATCCCTTGCAGCTCAGCTTGTTTTCTGAGTGCTGCCTTCACAGCTGCAGTGAAGGTATTGATTGAAGCACTTGGGCGTTTATTGGATTTGCGACTTTTCTGATGTGTTAAAAATGTTTTGACCTGCTTAGTTCATACAGTCCTACATGCTCCAGCGTTTGTTGGTGTAACCACTAAAGGTCCAGACTCTCTGCCACACTTCCTTTGTGAAGAGACCAAGCAGTGAAATCCCTGGAAGGCAGGATACAGATTTCAAAGCCTGCACAGCTTAGAGTTCACCTCTCCTTGACCCTCTGGGAAGGACAATACACATTGCTGTACCCACAGCTTAAGCTGCATTGCTGGTTTCAGTGTCTTGCTCTTTTAGGAACCTGTTTAGCAGAGTGAATTGCACTGGTAGGTTGCTCTGAATGGCTTCTTGAGTCGAGTTCTCCAACCATCCCCATGGCTCCTTTACTGGATGGGGTAATTGTGGGATGAGGAAATGAAAGAAGGGGAAATTACTTAGGGACAAAGTCAGTGCTGTCCTTTTGCCCCATAAGGACAGAACTTTTTGCTACTCATTTTTTATACAGACCTCTAAGTTTTTTGTCTGAGCAAAAAAAGAATGATTGATCCTCTTACAGGCAGACTTACACCACTCTCTTATACCTATGCTTTATTTTCAGCCTTGTTTCCCAATTCCACAGAGAAGGCCTTTATATGTCCTGGACAAGGTGACATTTTTGTGTTCTGTGATGACATCACTTGCTCTCAGATCTCTGTGTGCTTGAGTCAGTCTGGCCTTTTTGCATTTTCAGAAAGGGTCGTCCCTGTGGTGATTTCCAGGCTGAAGGATAATTTGTGCTGTACACACCGGAACATTCCGTGTTGCAAGAGCATCAGGTCTTGAAATATTTGATCTAAATCTCCAGAAGAACTACTCACTACTGCAGTTCTCAGCACCTGAGGAGTGATGTCTCACATCAGGCTTCAGGAGTGCAATTAAAAAACAACCACCTCCTGTTTGACTTGTTTCGTGTAACTAATTATTCTGTTTTCTGGGCTGAGGCTCTCCAAAGGATGTAACCAAGCTTAGCAAAGGGAACAGGAGCAGAGATGGGAGTCGAGTGTCCACTTATGGGCAGCAACTGTTTCAGCTCTCACCTGAAATAAATTCTAGGATCCTAGTAGATAATGCCACCATATGACTGTAAATAAACTGTATTATTGTATTCATAACACTTTTTCATTGATGTTCAAATGGGATAACACATACAAAATAAAATACTAGTAAAATAACAGACAAAGGAGTTTTAAAAAATAGTAACCTAATATATTTCTAAAAAGTCAAACCAATAATTCAATTCACAGGACAATGGATTTTTTTTAATTTTTTTTTTAAGTGGAAGTCAATAACATGTCTTGTAAACAAAGCCTTAATCCAAGGTTACTCCAGATACACAGTAATGTTTTGCAGTCTATAGGCCCCAAAGGAGTATTAAGCTTGCATAGATGCCTGACTAAGATGGTGACATATTTACAATACATACCACTGATTTATATGTGTTTTTTCCTCTCCATCCAAGCAATAGCTTTTCCTCATCCCCATCCTAACAGCTGCAGCTATGAGTTTTGCTTCAGGCTTTGTTTGGGGGATTAAAACCATCTCAGTATAATCTCTTTCTGTTTTATACACTGAAGGAAGCATTAGAGATGAAAATTGATGCCACAATGGATTTCATTAATCACACCAGGAGGCTTGGTTTGCTGTAGTAGGCACTTCCAGCAGAAGGTGCTCACAATCAGCTTAAATATTAAACGCCCTCCTGTGTTTAAATAGCGATGATCAAATCTGTGAAAGCACAGCTCCCATGTGAGGGCAGGGGTTCTTTCAAAAGGGCCAGTGCTGTTCTGACCAGCTCACCTTATGGTGAATCCTGCTCTCCAGCAACGTAAGCATCAGTTGACTGCAAGGACAAAAGGACTAGAAAAATCAGTGCCTGTGGGAATTGCTGTGAGATAAAGGAAGCGTCACCTCTGGGTCAGCAGCGCAAAAGAAATCATGATGGTCATAATGGCCAACAGTTACCACCGTGGGACGGGTGCTGGCAGCTTGGCATGGGGTACCAGGTGTCTGCCTGGCCCTCGGAGAGCAGGAGCTCACATTACAAAAAGCACCCCAAGCGTTAACTGACGCTGCCAAAAAAAGGGCCAAGAATCGACAGGTCCTGCTGGCTGGGCTGTTGGGGCGTCTCCCCACGGAAGGCCAAGTCCCAGTGGCAGATGGCCAGAGGGAAGTTTGCATTCTCACAATTCAAGTTCTAACTGTTACAAATAGTCAGCAGCTCTCCAGGGCCCTGGGTCTGATGCGAGGCAGGAACAAGCCCTGCTAGAAAACTGCATCAGTCACCAACTGTCCCAGCCAAAAGCATCCTTGGACTGATGCGTTGGGGCTGTTGCATACAGATGAATGTGGTCTGAGTATTCTGTAGAAGAAAGGAAAGCAAGCCCCACGGAAATGGGGTCTACAGAGAAAAGCTGTAACACCCATAATTCCTTTCTGCAGAATCAGGGAATCAAAAGCACGAGTTTCCTTAAAAATGGTTTTGTTCAATCACTATTAAAATATCACTTGAAATTGGAGCATGATCAGAAATTGAGGGAAAGGGGTCTCAGCAAACATGGGAATACAGAGTTTTATGCTGCCTTATTCTGCCTCAGCCTCCCTCCTGTGGTGAGACAAAGTGATGTCAGCATCTAAGGGGGTAGAGAGTCAACAAAACCAAAACTGAGAACCCAACAAGTCCTGCCCCCAATAGAGAGAGCAGTGCCAGGAGCAGAATTGACTACAACTCCCAACGTTCACTAAGGGTACCTTTAGGACAAATGCTATCCGGGAACATCCCAAACAATCTGAAATTGAAAGCAAGCCCCGGTGGCTGTTGGAAGTTGTAGTCAGCTCTCTAGGGCGAACCACTGAGCAGAAAGATCCCGAGAGCCGCTCTGGTACCCAAAAGATCCCATCTAGAGCTCAGGGTAGCGAGCAGGCAGAACGCGCTGTGCCCCTTCCGTAGGGGCGCCAAGCTCCGCTCTTGGGCTTTCCCAATGTTTTGGGGGGATTTTCGGCCTGGGGCTGCGGCAGAAGCAGCGAGACCTGCCGGCGGCCGGCGGCTCCAGGAGGAGCCGGGCAGCGACCCGCGGAGTCCCGGTGCCGCTGCGGTGCCCGGCGGTGATGCCGGCGCCGCTGGAGGTGCCGGTGCCGCTGCGGAGCCGCCGGCGGGGCCCGTCGGCGAGGGGCG